>VZTM01010862.1:0-227965 GCA_013400555.1 Jacana jacana | reverse complement strand
AAAAAAAAAAAAAAAAAAGGGAAAAAAAAAAAAAGATTGAGTTCTTGTATATTCCACAGCAGTATTAACCTTGTTCTTGAAAAATATAATGCAGGAAAAAAAAAGCCCAAATCGAAATATAAAACTCCCAACACCAAAAATCCCCAAACAAATCCAACCTCTTTAGGAAAATTACTCATCTAAAGAATGAGCCATAGCAAGGCCAGGACAACATGCTCAATCCCAATGACTATTTTAAGTAAATAAGCACTTTAAAAACAAAAGTCAAGGTATCTACGGATCAATGTCAACAAAAGGCAAAGCTGGAAGTCGGAACTTGGCACTTAACCTAATTTGGCTGTGCTTTCTTCCTGCCATGTTACAAAGCTATAGAAGTGGAAGGAGAATCCCAACTGACTTGTGGCAATGTTTTCAGTAAGAATACTCCAGCAACCAGGGAGCTCAGACTTCAAGAGAACTCCCCATCTGGAATCTAATATCAAGGATTAGCATGCAGCCCACCTAGAGGCATTTGCAAAGTAAGTCCTGGAAGGTGTCCATAAGGTCTACTTAGAAAACTAAGATAAAGAAATGGGGTGCACCAGGTCATTGTTGCAATTAATGACTAAGGATTAGAAAGGCACTGTGGGGAGTTCTGGATTCCTTGGATGTATAGCTAGAACCTGGAATTAACATAAACAGATTGTCAGGCCCTACGTTCATATGAATGAGGTCTTAAGTAAAACCCAGAGTTGAGTCAAGTTTAGTTATTTGACAGATTGGCTAAGAGAAAACATACTGACAACGGAGACCTTTTTACATATTTATGCATTTTCCATTTTGAAATCTAATCTAAAAGCTCTCTTAAAAGCAATTTATTGAAGTAAAGAGGGTGCCAATTGTTGTCAAAGCTTTTACAGTGGGTAAACATCTGTAGCAACAGAACTGAAGAGCTCAAAAGTGGTGCAGGTTTTCAGTTCCTTTCACTTCAAAGAGAAATCACCCAGATCCACCTCAAATTGTGTAAAAGTCATCTTCCTCTTTGCCATGTTTTCAGGTCAGGAAATATTTTAAATAAATAATAGATAGCACTTATCATAAAATCATAGAATCATTCTGATTGGAAGAGACCCTTGGGATCATCGAGTCCAACCATCAGCCACACTCTACACGTTCTCCCCTACACCAGATCCCTCAATACCACATCTAATTGATTCTTAAACGCATTCAGGGATGGGGACTCCACCACCTCCCTGGGCAGCCCATTACAGGGTCTGACCACTCCTTCTGGGAAAAATTTTTTCCTAATGTCCAGCCTAACCCTACCCTACTGCAGCTTGAAGCCATTCCCTCTCCTTCTATCGCTAATTGCCTGTGAGAACAGACCAGCGCCATCCTCTCTACAATGTCCTTTCAAGCAGTTGTAGAGAGGGATGGGTCTCTCCTCAGCCTCCTCTTCCTCCAACTAAACAGTCCCAGCTCCTTCCATCGCTTGGCACAGGATTTATTCTCCAGGCCTTTCACCAGCTTCATTTCCGTCCTCTGCACTCGCTCCAGTAATTACTAAGTACTTGTATTATCTAACCTCCCTGTATTACCTAAAGTTTCTCACACATCACTTAAGACAACACTTTTCTAAGTTTCTTTCCCTGTTCCTCTTTTTCACAGTGGGAGGGTGTCAAGCCCTCAGAGTTTCAATCCAAAGTCTCTCAATAACCCATAGTCCCTTGTTTACCTCAGGAGGACTCAATGGCACTTAAATTTCAAAGAAAAATATTACAGAGCAACTGACCTCAAACATACACATTCTGCTATGAATTAACATAGTTATCTTTTCCAGGTAATGCTGTACAATGCTGTATTCCAAGAGCTGTATAATCTGAACGGATATTCACAGTCATAGGACGAGATCATTTACTAATATAAACTACTGCACCTTTACTGCAGTCAGTTGACACCTGCTTATGAGTAACTGAAAAATATTCACATTCTCAGGTAAAGATCCTGAAAACGCAACTGGAAGTATAAAAATATTTTAAGGAATGCTCATTTTCAAAAAACATTTTAACCCTTGATGAAACAAGGGCTTAAAATGGAATTCTGAAAATGATGCTGAATCGTTAATTGTATTTCACAACCCTGAGTTACAAATATTGATGTAGTGCCCAGTGTGCAGGTAATTACTCTGAGGCTGACATGCAGACGTGATCTTCACTTTAGGAAAAAAATAATAATTTCTGAGAATTATTATAGAATAATAAGTACTTTTTGGTACTTCCAGAGCCCAACTTCTTCTCAGGTTTTATCAAATATCAGGTTAACGTAGCTGGATTTCTTAATTACTTTGCAATACTGTGTGCATAGCGCTGTAAAGGTGTTATCTATACTAAATACACGTGCTTTTTTAAGGAGGATTTCAAACAATCAATTGTTAATCCCCAATACTAAAATGCTATCTCATGCATATTTGCACTCATTACAATGAATTGCAACAAATTTGCTCTGTTCTTTCTGGTTCTTTCCAATATAACGTGACTGAAACATAAAGGAGTGGCATAAAATTGAATTTAGTTCCATGCTTACTTTTGTGTTCAGCGTTTCCTAAGCAGAACAACATGTTCTAAAGTTCAAACACTCAGAAGATACTGAAGCATCCATTATGCACTTATTGTTAATCAATGAACTCATTTATTAGCTAATAAAATATACTAAATGCTGCTGATACTGATCATTTATTTTGATCCTAAAAGAACTGAAATAATCTCTCAGCTGCCAAAATTATTATGTAGTAATGCTCTCACTGCTTCTTTTTTGGTCAAGAGCTATAACCCGTTTCTCATAAATAGGTTGGTTTACAGAATAAACAGTTTACCAATAACAAACAGTTGCAATGGCCAAGCGGGAACATGGCATGGTGCAGTGTTCAAAGATATCCCAGGATGACCCAACGTTGTTGGATCTCTACAGCTGCTCCTTCCTAAAGCAAGGGGTTTGGTTTAGCTTGCACCAGCCTAACACCACTATTGGCTATGATATAACCCTAATAGGCCAGTGGTGTTGCTGGTGACATGTACCTCAAAAGGTGTTTTGCTTCATCACCTTAGTTCAGCATTACAGAATAAAACCATACAATTTACTAAACACCAACTGGCAGATACCAGGAGCATAAAACAGAAGTCACAGGGAGTAACAAAAGAATTATTGCTCTTGCATTAGAAAAGCATTAACTTATTCAAAAAACATATTTTCACAAAAAATATACGTAGTCAGGAAACACTTCACCCTCTAAGAATGACAATAATTGTCTCTTCAAAACAGGAATTATATTCACTGAGAATTAAAAAGAAGAGGTAGATTAAAGTAGCAGATGTAGCAGGGAAAACTTGCCAGTTCTACAGAGCCTACTATTGCCAACAAGATTCTCTTTCAAATAACTGTGGGGCCTAGTCTACAATAAATGACAACTAGTGGACAATAAATAGCAAAATGTCACTTGCAGTGACAGACTAAAATGAGCTTTTCTTCTCTAAGGGCTTCAAAATGTTTGCTGGAAAAAAAGTTTTAAAAACAAACAAGCAAGCAGTATAAGGGCAGGCACAATTCAGCTGAAAATCTGCCCGCTCGAACACAGAGTAACTTAGAGAGCAGTTATGCTATTATACAAGACCAAAGGCATTTTAAGGCAGGTTTGATAGATTAATATCCCTTCTTGAATATTGTGGACCCCACCGAGAAGTGGATGGACAGATGGATAGATGGATAAATACAGTCTGAAATATTTTACACTACTAGTGGCGAAATACACGTGCTTCAAAAAGAAGAGACAGCTACAGACAAAATTGTATTTTGAGTGTTAGATTCCTTCCCTATTTCAGTGGGATTCTTACTAACGTTTACCAGTTCACAGAATCACAGAATATCAGGGATTGGAAGGGACCCTTGAAAGATCATCTAGTCCAATCCCCCTGCCGGAGCAGGAACACCCAGAGCAGGTCACACAGGAACACATCCAGGCAGGTTTTTCATCTCTCCAGAGAAGGAGACTCCACAACCTCCCTGGGCAGCCCCTGCCAGTGTTCCTTCACCCTCACCGTGAAGACATTTTTTTCTCATATTTAAGTGGAACCTCCTATGCTTACACCCATTGCCCCTTGTCCTATCAGTGGATGCCACTGAGAAGAGCCTGGCTCCATCCTCCTGACACTCACCCTTTACATAGCTAGAAACATTAATGGTCAATGTCTCCTCTTAATCAAGTTTCCTCTTCTCCAAGCTAAAGAGATCCATCCCCCTCAGCCTTTCCTTGTATGGGAGATGCTCCACTCCATCTTTATGGCTCTGCCCCTTCTGGAACTGAGGGGCCCAGAACTGGACAGATGGGCCAGATGGGGTCTCACCAGGGCAGAGTAGAGGGGGAGGAGAACCTCTCTTGACCTATTAATCACATCCCTTCTAATACACCCCAGGACGTCATCGGCCTTCTTGGCCACAAGGGCAAAGTATGTATGGGGCGGGGGGGAAAGAAGTTAGTATGAAAATAGGATACAGTGTATAATCCAAAGAGAAGACAGGCTGGGTATAATAGAGAAAAAAATATAAGTAGAGGTAATGACAGCAGAGAGGGATGTGTAGACATGCATTGGCAAATTGAATTAATTCCCAAACACCCAACTTCAGAACATTTTCTGAAATGCTGTTGCACCAGCTGCACGGATGTGACATTTTTTATCTCTATTAACTTGACCTTGCAGTAACTCAGAGGTGGAAAATTCTGACTGAATTCTGACCCTGAAGTCAAGTGAAAACTCTTAACAACTTCAAAATGGCCACAACTTTAGACTGTATCTCCACTCCTTGGAACCTCTCTGTTATTTTTATACTATAAAAAGGAATGATAGGTGTTCATGGAAATTTTTACTCTATGAATTAATGCTTGTCGAATAAGAAATAAAAAGTCCTATTCATTTTTTAGTAAATGCAGTGATATAATCTTTGCAAATACTGTTTTATGTAACACAGGGTTTTGTCCCTGCCATGATTTGGAAGGAGGAGCATATAGTCCACTGTCTATTTGGAACATAAGACTTCACTTTTCAGTATGTATTTGGGCTATCTGAAAACAGCAAAGTTTTCCAGTCAGAACCCTGAGGAACTTACATGTATGAGATCAACCAAAAGGACTTCTGGTAAACACCTCACCCCTTCTGAAATAGAACTTTTGCCTTAAACACACTCTCAATCTAAGTTCTGGGATAGTATTTGGAGATATTTGGAGGAGTCATTGTCTTTCAAGTTATCTTGAGAAGGAGTTATCTTTCAGGCAAAGTAGTAATGAATGCCAAAGATTATGGTGTGGAACCAAAGAACTCTGGGTCGTCCGTACTATGTTGGTAGAAATATATGGAAAAAACACATGCTGCTGACATGCTATACCGTTTACCTCAGCCACTACAGACAAACAGATAGAACTGAACCTTTTTTTGGCTAACTAAAAGATAAAGCAATTTGACAATCAATAGATTAATTTTGTTGTTGCCTAGATCTTTCTTCGTAACTTAAAGTTGGTCTAATTATCTCTTCATTTCAAACGGCACACGTAATGGTGTTGACATATTGATACTGCAACTAACTCCGCCGAGTAATCTGCACGGTGTACAATAGAAACCTGCTAATTTGCACTCAAAAAAGAAAGAAAAAAGGCACACTTCAATTTCAAAGCAAAATTTGCTTCATAAACAGTGACTGCCAGAAAGGAAAGGTCAAAACTGCTAAGATGAAGTGTTTTTAAGCTTCTAAGAACATATAAGCCACCACTGAGAACAAGAGAGATAGAGGTAGGTTATTTAGAAGTGCTGCCCTGTTGTTGGGAGTAAGAATACATTTAGAAACCAGTGCAAAACAAAGTGCTGATTCCTGCAGCTGGGAAGAAAGGGCCTGATGCTGCACCACTGGAGCGTACAGAGGGCTCGCGTTTCTCAACGTCTCATTCCGGTACGGCACAGTCAATTATAAGATTCCCAAGGCACTGCTTGAGAACATGAGAATTCCCAGAAACAAAATATGAGTCAAAGCAACACCTTTATTCTGAAGAGACTGTTTATCAGTAATACTGTATCGATAGTGAGTATCAGTGAGTATCTGGAAATGTGTCAGGATTTCTTTAAAAAAAACTTTGTCAAATGGTAGTTTTCCCATTAAAATCTTCCTGCCTTATTTCGAGTTGGAAAATAGAAGGGCAAGGAATAGTGCATCCGGGATAGTTCTCACAAAGACAGTAAGAAACCTGCTAAAAACGGCAGCTGAGTTTAAGCTATAAGCAGTATTTAATTTAAACTGTACGTACAAAGCTGAATGACTAATGAATTGCAAAACACGTGTTTTACACGTGTAGTGAAATACAGTAAAAGTAGTACTTGAAATAATAGGTTAGACATGGATTTATCATTTTAGGACTGTTGAATCNAGCATGTCACATGTAGCTAGTAAAAATAGCTTTTGCTCCTTGTTTTTATCTTGGGAGATTAAACTATGGAAAAATTGTAGAGAAAAGCACCAAGAGTTCTACATTCATGGTTTGTTTTATTTCTTCTGTGTAGAATGAAGGATGCAAGTCCGTAAAGGATCTGTAAACCTGGACAGAAGGAGGAACCGTTGCCCAGGATGATGAAGCAGATAAAGCAATGCACAGCCAAGGGGGTGAACCAGTTGAAAATAAAATACCACAGGGCATCTCCATATTGAGGTCATAAGAAATATGCAGAGTTGGTCGTGGGATAATCTATTGAAACTGGCAAAATAAAAATCTGGTATTGAAATATGTTACCTAGAAAAAAAAAAAACCTAAACTTTCAAATAAATTAGAGGTGATGGAGTTTTCTCTAATTTTAAATAAATTATTCTCAGATGAACTGGAACTCAGGTACTCGCTGCCATTAATGAAAGTAACACATTTACACACCTAATTCTGAAATCAGTTCTCCAGATTTAACATCATGAATTTAATCAAAATGAACTTAACTCTAAACTGCATTTCATCATTGTCACACATTTAAAAGCAGTTATTAATCACCAAGCTTCCCAGTAAACTAAGACAGGACTTCCATTGCTATCGGGTAATCCTATAGTGTTGGTAATACCCTGAAGAACTAGCCCATCCACTAGCTCTACTCTCCTATTAAACCCAAGCAGACACAAAAACATGTAGATGAGTTTGAGAAGGGCCTCTTTTAAACAGCGCTGATGGATAAAAAGGACGTATCCAAGTACACATAAAAACTCTGTTTTCTAAACAGAATTTGAAACTCTACCCTCATGTATACACAAATATCTTTTTTTTTCCCAAAAGCAAGAATGCAGCATGAATCACCCGCACGAGGAACATTCACAGCTCAGTTATTCAAACACACAGTCTCCACCACAGCCTTTTTCTCATTGTTAGCCCTCCCACTAGAAAACCCGGCAGGTGGGTAAAACAGAACAGCCAAAAGAACTGAAAGAGATGTGGAGGGTGTCATCTATAGGCACCATTTACCAGCGGGAACATTAAAGCTTTCTTTATCAAAAATGAAAGACACTAGATGATAATTCAAAGTAAAATACTGATGAAAGGGTAAGAAAAACATCCAGCCAGTGGAACATACAAATCACCGGCCTGATACTCTCAGCCCTGGTATTTCTGAGATAACTGAAGCTTTTCTTCCACAGGTATTGGGCATTTCCTTCCTCTGGTTAGTCAAAGTAAGCGGCAGAGACACCTTGTCAATCAAACTTCTTTTCTGGCTGAGCGCAGGCAGTCTCTGCCATTAGAACCTAACAGTCTCTAGCTGAGAACAATTCACTGAATAAAGCTTTGTTTTTGCAAATGACTCGTGCAAGATGCTGGACAGCCACCAACCCAGATCAGATCAATGGACTAACGAGCCACCAGCGTTTTTTAGGAAGAACTCCATAACAATTAGAACATTGTTATCAATATTTAACCACACTTCATCGCATTCAATACCAGTCTGATACAGCAGGGACAGCCTATGGTGTTGAGCAGCACAGCTTTACAATATAAATATCATTATTATGAGTTCTGCCAGTCCCATTTTCCATGACAGGTAAGAAACAAGCAACATATTAAAATGAAAGGGCGATCCTTTAACTGACACAACATGCATCCAGATTATCCACATAATCAAACACACATTCCTATTAAAATAACAAAGCATCTATGGCACAGGTAAGGCTTAGTTTTCTTCTCTATGAAGCTGAAGGAGAAACAACAAAGAAAAGTATTTTAATAAATGTAAGTCTTGTAGAAACAAGTCATAAAGAACCTGACCTAAACAGAACACACATGCAAATTCAAGCATGATCTCTGCTAGGATCACAGAGATTTTAACTTAGAAAGAAGTGTAGATTTGTGCGGGTAAAAATTACTTTATTAAGATTTATGGTACGATTTGTAAATCTCTTGCAGTATTTCTACAGGATTTGTAAATCTATTATAGGATTTGCAATTCAACTTTTCACCTTACAAAGCAAACGAGAGATGTAATTAAGTCCTATCTTAAAGCACTGATTCTTAAATGGGGCTTGTGGGTTCAGAACGACAGGTCCATTGCAGAAATCGGAGGATAAATCCAGACTCTTAGAAACGCAGATGGGTTTTGCCCAAAAAGATGGAATTGTCAGAAAGTCAAAAAGTAAAACTATAGCTGTAACTGCTAAAGAACATTGACCAATTTCGGACTATTGGTCATACCTCAGTGTTTTAAGCCTGTTTGTTTTCTATGCTTTGATATGTTGTACTAGCGAATAAAATTATTTAAAAAGCACAACTAATGCTTAACAGTTATGAAACCTACTTAAAATCCATAGATAGTTTCCTCATTTGCATTCTGGTTTGGAATATTTTTTTTTAATATATTTTTTTTATATTAGGAAGCAGTCAAGCTGCACTTGTAGGTTTCCTCCAATATCCAGAAGCTCACGAGGTAACACTTCCACTTGTAAGAGGAGAATGCTGACATTTAAAAAGCGGTAAGAGCATTAAAGGACCTCAGGCTTACAAACCTAATATGACTGCAAAGTAAAATTTACCAAACATAGTAGCAGTCAATTGATACCTACATTTTTGGTATCGCTGAATTTCTCGCCTTCTCCCGACCCTCTTTTTTAAAAGATCAAAAATACTTTTATGAAATTATCTATGTGGCCTTTATACAACTCTCCTTACTCCTGAGTTATCTAACGCGAGAAATATTCCAGCCATACCATCTATCTTCACGAAAACCACACTCTCTCTTTCTGGGGAACTTTTAAAACATGCCTCAAGACAGTCCAGGCCAGATGATGTGTATCTATTTTCTCAATAAAATAATAGCACGTAACTCTGCTGCCCAGAGACTTTATTTTGCCTCTTACCAGCAAAACTCAACGTCACATCTAACATAGTGATTTTGGGAAAGAGTAGAGGTAATTGTAAAGGGAATTAATCCTCCATTTTACCTCACCTTTACACTTCATTTACTACTACAAAAAGCAAAATGGACTTTATACTATGCAAGAATTACTGCTGCTCAAGTTTTACCCACTGAAGGCTTGGTACCACAGGGTTTAGTTCTCTCTGAATATGCAAAAAACAGTCCCGAAAATCCCTTGCAGTCCTGGATTAAACTAGGTTTACCAGAAATCATACAGCGGATGGTTGAAAGACTGCTGATGTTTGGAAATCAAGAAAAAAAACCCAAACCAACCCAAAACCCAAACAAAACCCAACAACCTAGACACCTAAAACAGCTGTTCTAAAATTAGTCTCCTTATTATAAGCATTATACCAGAGCGAAATAGACTGTCACCATGTGTCAGAGGTAGCTGACATCTGCTACAAGTAAAAAAAAATATCAATAAATTACCTCCCAAGCAGGCAGCACAAGCATTTGCTCATTACCTGTTTTGTAAAGGGTGGTCCCTACAGCACAACGGTTTAAAGAATGATGCAAAACATTATACCCCTATTGTAAAAGATCTGTAACTTCAACAAGGTTTTTAATAACCCAAGAGGCTCTGCTCTCTTTTTCCCCTAACTCAATAGACCCACCTGGCAGCTATGGAAAATTAGCACATAAGAGGTATTGGAAGATACACGCATTTTGTGCGTGTATTTGTCCTAATTGAAATGGAAACAGTTATCAAAGTTTCAAAGGTTTATTCAAATCCTTCTCATCGCCTAGTTTTGCACATGAAAAACACGTCAGATAACAAAAGCATCTGGCAACAGACCGACTGTTTCTCATTCTGGCACTGTACCCATCAGGCAGCAAATATTGACTGGCATTGCTGCACACAGGAGTACTCCAAAAGGGCTGAGAAAAGCAGTTCTGTAAGCTGTCGCTGCCTCCTCCTCACAGAAACTCTCCCACGTTTTTGGAACTCTCTTTATTGCACAGCTGGTCCCTGCCCATCTTGACCCTCAAACATTTTTTTCTGTCCTATCCCTTTCCCAAAATGAAGCTCTGTGCTTCCACAGAACAAACATCACAGCATTTTAAATCATTTTAGTACAGGAGAGCACAGCTACGCATCACAACCGATGCAGTCTCTTACAGAAAGGAACTTTGTACCAGCAACAGTCGGTGAATCTAACGTCCCATAACAGAAAAGAGTTACTATGACGTAGCAAACACAAATGTCACCTTCCAGAAGGAGGATCTGGATCAGCTACACAGTAGTCCTTGGGTCGGTGGTGGAGCAAATAATCTTGGAAACCATTTTCAAAACCACGAAGCACAAGAAGGTCATCAGGAAGGGATATGAGGGGATGTATAGAGGGGAAATAATCGTGTCTGAGCAACCTGACAGCCTTCATCAATGAGACAAAGAAGATACAGAACTGGGAGGAGTAACTGGTAGACCAGAAGGATGTACTTCCATTCAGGGGGATCTCAGTAACCTGGAGGAATGGGCTGTGGGAAATCTCCCGAAGTTCAGCAAAGGGAAATGCAGCACCTGCACAGGTGAGGAACAACCCCACACACCAGTACCCATTGGGGGATGACTGGCTGGAACACAGCTCGGCAGAAAAGGACATGACCCCCTGGGTAAAGCATTCTTTTATGTCTGAAGGGAAGGAAAGCAGTGCAAGTCTGAAAAAAAAAACCACTCTGAAGATCAGACAAACCCAAATTATGATGAATTAGTTCACGGAATTGTGAGAGTTGGAAGGGACCTCCAGAGATCATCCCATCCAACTCCCCTGCTAAAACTCAGGGCTGCATCCAGGTGGGGTTTGAAGGTCTTCAGAGAAGGGGACTCAACACCCTCACTGGGCAGCCTCTGCCACGGCTCTGCCACTCTCACCCTAAACAAGTTTTTCCTCATATTTGCATGGAACTTCCTCTGTCCCAGCTTGTCCCCATTGCCCCTCATCTTGTCACTCGGAACCACTGAGAAGAGTCCGGCTCCATCCTCCTTCAACCCATCCTTCAGAAACTTGAGAGCATGAAGATGGTCTCCCCTCAGCCTTCTCTTCTCCAGGCTGAAGAGTCACAGATCTCTCAGCCTTTCCTCATCAAGGAGATGCTCCAATTCCTCCATCATCTTTGTTGCCCTACACTGGACTCTCTCCAGTAGTTCCCTGTCTCTCTTGAACTGGGGAGCCCAGAACTGGATGCAGTATTCTAGTCATGGTCTCACCAGTGCAGAGTTAGAGCGGAAGAATGACCTCCCTCAACCTACTGGCCACACTCTTTTCTATGCAGCCCAGGATTCCACTTACATCTTTTAGTGTTCTGCAGAACAGTGTAGTATGATAGTATACATTTATGTAACAAAAAAAGTATTTTCTACATCTCCATTTTAAGATGATTAGGTTTTCTTCTGGGGGAGTTTTTACCTGTCTGAAAGTAGGGAAGAGGTACTATTATCTTTTTTTATGCAGCTGCCGAATATGGTAAGCAGTGGGTTGGAACAGAGATCAAGTCGAATTAAAGATGGTTTGGTTTATTCTGGCTTGCAGTATTCACACTGCACTAGGAGGAAAAAAAAAAAATCAATTATAAAACTAATTACATCTTTAATTGCTTAAACAATCAGCCAGCTGACTTTATGGCACTCTTGATACTATGCAGGTGCACCTGCAGGTGTTACATCCGCAGTATGCAAGACTTATATTGTAGTAAGTGGTATCATAGACTCATAGAATGGTCCAGGCCAGAAGGGACCTTCAGGGTCATCTAGTCCAACATCCCCACAGTCAGCAGGGACACCCCCAACCAGACCAGGTTGCCGAGTGACTCCTCAAGCCTCCCCTTGAATATCTCCAGGGAAAGGGCCTCAACCACCTCCCTGAGCAATCTGTCCCAGTGGTCCACCACCTGCAGAGTAAAGAACCTATTCCTAGTGTCCAATCTAAACCTGCTCTTCTCCAGTTTGAAGCTATTGCCCCTCATCCTGTCCCTGCAGTCCTTTGTAAACAGAGCCTCCCACAGCCTTCCTGTAGCCCCCTTCAGGTGCTGGAAGGCTGCTCTGAGGTCTCCCTGGAGCCTCCTCTTCTCCAGGCTGAACAACCTCAGCTCCCTCAGCCTGTCCTCATAGCAAAGGTGCTCCAACACCCTGATCATTTTGGTAGCCCTCTGGACCTGCTCCATCAGGTCTATGACCTTACTATCTTGAGGGCTCCAGACCTGCACACAGCACTCCAGGTGAGGTCTCACCAGAGCAAAGTGGCAGGCAGAATCCCCTCTATGGATCTGCTGGCGCTGCACCTTTTGATGCAGCTCAGGATTGGATTGACCTTCTGGGCTGCAAGTGCACACAGTGCCTGCTCATGGCCACCTTCTCATCCATCAACACCCCCAAGTCCCTTTCCTCAAGGCTGCTTTCTAACACCTCATTCCCTAGTAGTACTTGTACTCAGGAGTGCTAGGAGGACAAAATACATACATACATGCACAAATACATGGAAAAGTTAATCAAGCTTTATTATCACACACAATTTCTTTGTTTATACATATAAAGCTACTCATCTGCTCTGTCTTCCTGTGAGAGGTACCTAAACTTATTTATAATCATTCTAGTTCTGACAATATTCCATTGAGCTTCTATACTGCCAAAATTAGTGGTTCAATCTAGCCAGAATTTATATTTTAAGACAGTTGCATTTCTGGTAATTACAGAGCATTAATTCCTAGCACCTTCTACCAGAAATCTCTGCTTTTTACTCTGAGGTGTCACCTTAGCACTACACTTGAGTAAAACACAGTCGCCTCCAAAACAGGTATTGGCTTTGTACACACAAAATAAATTAGGAAAAAGGCCCAACTAATAGTGGATCAGGCCCATTGTGTTAAAAATGTTCAACTGCTTAATCCTTTTGTCTCTTCCCTATATTTTATCAACTTTTTAGTGAAAGGGAAAAGCTTATTTTTCAAAAAATTAAAAAAGAAATTAATGGCTTTTAAAAATCCCTATTCTGGGTACAAAACTAAACAATAAATTCACCTGAAATTCACAAATATATTCCGCCTCTCAGCATTTTTTTCAAATTAATTTACCTCTTCACTGAAAAGTTATCAGCCAGTTTTAAATCGAAGCTGCCTGAAGAGTCATGTTAAGAGAGAACCTTTTTATCAAGTGTCAGGAGGATGGAGCCAGGTTCTTCTCAGTGACATCTACTGATAGGACAAGGAGAAATGGGTGCAAGGTGGAACTTAGAAGGTTCCATTTAAATATAAGGAAAAACGTCTTCACAGTGAGGGAACAGTGGAAGGGTCTGCCCAGGGAGGTTGTGGAGTCTCCTTCTCTGGAGACATTCAAAGCCCACCTGGAGGCATTCCTGTGTGACCTGATCTAGGTGCTCCTGCTCCAGCAGGGCAATTGGACTGGAGGAGCTTTCAAGGTCCCTTCCAATCCCTGATATTCCGTGATTCCAAATACACCGTTTATCCCTTACTGTTATAACCTCTGCACAAGAATTCTCTAAAGCAACATTACACTTGAAACCTCCAGCTGACAGCATAAGATTGTGTATTACTGCCATTAAAGCTCAGCATTTTTAAGCTCACAGTATTTTCTACGGTGCTGTCTGAATTCTTCATGAAATAATTTCTACTTCGTCACCGAGCAGGTAGGGATTCTACTATGAGGTACCTCATCTCAAGGACAGGGCTCTTGAGCCCTTATGGCAATGCCACTTTTCCATTTACATACTATGACTGACAAATAGGTTCTATCCATATTTTTGTTTACTGACCCATTTCCTGCATGGAAAAAAAAAATCTATTTAAAGCATTTTCCCCCTGTACTCAGCACTGGTGAGGCCGCACCTTGAGTCTTGTGTCCAGTTCTGGGTACCTCAGCACAAGAGAGATATCGAGGTGCTGGAGCGAGTACAGAGGAGGGCAACAAAGCTGGTGAGAGGCCTGGAGAACAAGGCTTATGAGGATCGATTGAGGGAGTTGGGGTTGTTTAGTTTGAGGAAGAGGAGGCTGAGGGGAGACCTCATCACTCTCTACAACTGCTTGAAAGGGCACTGTAGAGAGATTGGTGCTGGTCTATTCTCAAGGGCAATGAGCGACAGGACAAGAGGGAATGGCTGCAAGCTGCAGCAGGGTAGCTCTCTTCCAACCTAAATGATTCTATGATTCTACGATTCTAAAGCAAGTCAGAAGTATAGCAATGGAACAGTCTCAGGTGCCTCTGCCATCCAAAGGTAGGTGAAAGGAAGTGCTGCATTCAAGAAGTCAAAATGTAAAAAAAACAAGTAGGTGGGAGAAGTCACTCAAGTTTTATGCCTTTCTTCTAAACTTTATTTTCAGGATAATTTTTGCCACATAAGTCTCTTATCTCCCTCTCAAGCTTCTTAATCCCATATGTTTAATTCCTTGAGTCCCACCCACTGGCTCTGTTTCATTTCAAAAGCAGGAAGACAGAAGGAACATTTCTAAAAATGGAGGATACTAGTTTTCAGCCATCAGAATGAGGAAGCCAGAACGGATGCTCACAAAGGCTGACGTGATTTTTTCAGGAATGATATGACATGGCTTTGGGACAGTCCTAAGAACAGAAGAATTAAATTATCAAATAAAGCTGCAGAAGCTTTTACATAAGTGCTGTTGACTTCCCTTCCCACATCATTCCTTTATTCCCTTTATTAAATAGAGATCAAAAAAATCCTTCCACTCACAGATAGCTCCATCCTCAAGCTATTTCTGTACATTCTAAAATAATTCATATGCAGAAGCATAGCATTTACTCTTCATGAAACTAAAGATTTGAGCCAAAACCTCATGAGATCTCCGAACTTCTCTCTGCACTGCTACATAAACCCCATTTGAAAATGCTGTCAACTTCGACAAGACCCAGAAATGCTATTATTTCCTGATTATTTTTTTTTTATGTCCTGAAGACTATTTTTTCTTAGGGAAAAAAAACAACCCTGAAGCAGTCCAGTGCTCTGGCACCACAGAGAAATTTGTTTTCAGACTAAAAGAGTGTTCCCTGCCTTTTATTCACCTGGTTTGAGCCTAACTTTGGATCAGTCATCTTACTAGGAATTTCCCAATAAAAGGCAGAATGGTGGTAGAGCGGTCCCTGAGACTGTAATAGTAACAGTTCTTTTGGCAACGTGTGAAGTGCAGATGGTATCCAAGATATGCCAATAATTTAAGCAGGAGCTTCCAATAACATCTCTTGTAGTGCATGTTGTACTCCATGAATCAAAGTGATAGGGGCAACCCTCGGTATCTGGCACTTTTATTCTACATCAAGTCGGTTTTAACAACCTTATATGCAAGCACATCCCTCAGGCAAACGTCGGCGCTCCAAACACATTCGTATTGTCCCAGGCATAAGTCACCTCCAACCAAATTGATCCATAGTCTCCAGAAAAGAAAATCACCATCAGAAACACAGAGATTAATTCCATCTGATCTACCTTACAGTGACAGAACCGTAAAAAAGCATTTCCTCAAGTGTTCCTTTGAGCTCTTCCCAGCTCATCATTGCATTCAATGACCACAATTAAAGGATTTTAGGCACACGATAGCCTATCCCTCCCTGTTTGTGAACGATGCTCAGAGATTTTAAAACCGCTGACAAGCCACACTAATGGTTCTACTAGAAACAATCAATGTACTTACAAGGATATCACCATTTTCCATATAATTAAGCTCCTTTTTCTCAACCGAGAGATTGGAATACACGCTGCTGATGAGATCATTTACTGACAGAAAACCAACACATAAGGTTTAGAGACTGAAGTGGCATCTTCGTGTTGGTGTATCTATTTTAATTAGCTTTACTTTTCATGCAGGGTAACTAAAACATTAAGGAGTCAGCCAGACAGATCAGCAATGAACTGTTTTTCAAATAGCTCCATGAAATGAGCAAGAATAAAGCTTGAAGAGTGTTATATTTACCTCTGTAGCTCCCAGGGCACTTTTAAGAACACTGGGTCAGGTACACTGAGACACTGAGAAAATGTGCAATTTCTTTCCCACTGAGCTGTCAAGGCATTCATGCTGTGAATAGCTAACACCCTTCTTTGACAACCAGGCAAATATTTCTATTTTCTGCCATTCTAGTCATGAAGTATCTCAGCGTTGCCTCAGTTGATTTAGTGCCAATTCAAGTCAGACTTTAGATGTCTGAGCTAGTAACCGGACCAAATATTCTTGATGAAGCCTTGTCACAAACTCATAGACTGCTGCTTAATACATTTCCAAATACTTAGGTAGTAAAAAAAGGTTGTAAAGTCAAAAAGGCAGCAGAGAAGCGGAACACACATTTGCTGAACTGCCAGAACGGAGATTTAAGTAGTGCATACAAGTCAAATATGCTGCTGCTTCTGTTTGTTGTTAACAGAGCTTCTAAAAAAGAAAAAAAAAACCACAAAACCAAAAACCAAAAAACCAGGCTATAGAATTCCTTAAAATCAATTCTTTGTTTTACTTACTTTGAAAATATATGCGTTTAGGGAAGCATAATTGATAACTAATTCTGTCCAGGCAGAACTGAGACAAGGCTAAATGAACACATAGCAGTCAAGTGATAATTGCGCAAAGATACGATGAACGTTAAATTTTCTTAAATCATCTCAAATATACATTTCTGATTACATTGCTCTTGCACCCATTGACCAGAAGTTTCCATTACCAATACCACAAAAGTGGAAGACAGAACAAAGGTAATAAAAATACTTCAGTGGGGACAGGTCCCATGGAACCGGCTCAGAAACCACTGGATTAGTACTTCACAGCTTCTTCTTNCCAACTCCCTCAATCAATCCTCATAAAACTTATTCTCCAGCTCCGTGTCCCTCCTCTGCACTCGCTCCAGCACCTCCAGGTCTCTCTTGTGCTGAGGTGCCCAGAACTGGACACAAGACTCGAGGTGCGGCCTCACCAGTGCTGAGCACAGGGGGACAATCACCTCCCTACTTCTGCTGGTCACACTATTCTTTATGCAAGCCAGGATGCCATTGGCCTTCTTGGCCACCTGGGCACACTGCTGGCTCATGTTCAGCCGCCCGTTGACCAGCACCCCCAGGTCCTTTTCTGCCAGGCAGCTCCAGCCACACTGCCCCAAGCCTGTAGCCATCCATGGGGTTGTTGTGGCCCAAATGCATATACATGAGGTAAGAATAAGCAGGCAGTTCAGTGTGTGAATAGACAACTACAAAAAGCTACAAAATATAGAGATTCTGTGCCAAGAGTTTAGAGTACCTCCCTTAAATGGGTCTGCCTTGAGCAGTACTTACCAATGCTGGCATAACCGGGTGTGGATGGATCTCCTCCGCCGTTCAAGGAAACCATAAAAGCTTTATCAGCAAGGTCTGTTGTCTTTGGTAAGTCACAAGGATCAACGTAAAGAAGAACGCCACCAAACCCCGCATCTTCTAACAGCGAAAGCTGAGGGAGCAAAACAACATAGGTGACTATTAACAAATATGAGGGCAGAACAGGTGATTTATTTTAACTACTGTTGAGATGGAAGCTTTATCATCAGGTTCTCGCCATACTATGCTATGCACAAACAGAATAAAGAGAGGTGCAGTTCCAAACTGCTTGTTCTATAAATACAGCAGCTGTTCTTCGAAAAGACAAAGTGCCAAAAAACTAATTCAAAGTCACGTTTCCCAATTCATTTCAGAACCTACTTTCGAGGCCTTACGAACACCGCAGCTCGAGCTGGTGATCATAATTAGCCTTTCCAAAAACCTGTACGTCTGGGGCAGCAATTTAGGCAATCTGATTGCCCCAAAGTAAAGGCCACAAGCATCCCTGCACTGTCACTTGAAGCAGCCTAATTGTGACTAAAAACTAACTAACAAATTGTGACTAAACCTGACAGCTCAGGTTTTCCCTGACTTCATCAAGAACTAAAAATAAAAATTTATTCAAGCTTCTAAATGTAATGCAGGAAAATAAATAAAATTTCCAAAAGGGTCGGTTGTTTGTTGTGTTGTTCTGTTTCCCATTCAGGTTCCTGGTCAGCTATTCACACAATTGAGTGAACTGGACAATAAAAGGGGTGGGGACACTATAGCAGCAGGGTGACCCATAACACAACCATCTAAAAACCAGCACTTACAGTAACGACTGCCTTTTTTCCTGCATCCACATCCAGTATCCTTTTATTCACCTCTGGTCTTATTTAATAGCATAGAAGACAGGAAACACAGATGCAGTCTGGTTTGGGTTTTTCTGTTTTGTTTTGTTTTGTTTTAAGGGAGTTTTTAAAACTTTATACCTAACAGAAAATCACTACTAAACTCCTGTGTTTCACTAAGAGAAGGTAACTACGCCGTTGTTATTCACAAAGAGCAGCAGCCACTGCTGTCATGGCTACAATCTCTAGGAAGAAGTCGTGTTGTACATGTGGAATTATAAAACAGCCTTCAGATTTCAGCTGGAATTGCTGCTTTTTAACTTTCCAACAGTGCCATCACAACTATGCCAACGCTAAATGAGCATTATTGCTCCCATTTTCATCCTAAATAACTCAAGACCTTAACAACCGTAAAGTGCCCTAGCACAAAGAATCTGAGAAAGGGACTGAATATTTTTTATTTTCACACGGCTAAAGACTGGAGATTAAGTCTTTCAGGTAAACTGGTACACGCCTCTTTAAATTAAGGGATTATTTTACATTTTAAAACCAACCAAGAGCAGAATCTGCTCGTTATGGTTTTGGGTGTATGCCACCTCCCTCTTCCAAAGCCACAAACACCTCAAGAATAAAATGGAAACAGCAGAAACCTTCCCAGGAAAACAGACGCTGATGCCACCATTAGCCCTTTTATTGTTTATGGCTGCTGAAATCCTCAGGTTTTAGAACAACTTTAAACAAAACCCAACAAAACAGTAACTCTTTCAATACAGTATATTAATTCAGCCCATAAAACATTCTGGACTCAGCTTAATTTATACGAGGCACTTGTTGCTTTATCGAAGGCTCTGTCGTGTAACTGGGGACAGATTAACCCACTAAACTCTACACACCATAAGGCACCACTAAATTGCCTTTTAGATATGATGTGGGTGAGGCAGAGAAAAGGCACATCTTTATTTTACATCTCGACTAGTGATTTTGGAAGCCTGTATTTTACACAGGGAGATTCTCATAGCGAATGCCAGAATAATGAATGCAATAACTGTAACATCAACAGCATTTAGATGCACGAAGAGGGCATCCTAGTAGCACATTCAAATTTCTGGACAGGAGAGCAAGATGAATGATCTGCAAGAGTAAACAGCAGCAATTCTTTATACAGGCAGATTTCATGATTAACTGATGAGGTGCTTTGCAACACAGTACAGTCCTAGAAGTCATAGTTAATAATGATGATGAATAGATCTTTAAAAATAAGATGATGTGGGCAACTCTGGGTTGTACCAACCTACCAATTACGTATCAAAATAGCTTCTCATTATTAACAATTCTTCCCACTGTATTTGCAAGAGGTCCTAAAATATTGCTAAACTTTCTGAGACTCTTGCTGTGCCACTGTCTAGACAGTTCTCCATCGTTGTGACCCCTCTTCACAGTCATTTACGGTGTTACACACGCCGACAGCGACAGTATCAGCATCGAGGCTCATCTTGCTCTCTTGTTCCTCAAGAAGGTCATCCCTTCTCCCTCCTCGCTATCCCTCCCCTAAAGTAGTAAGGGCTATAAGGTACAAACCCGGTCCCATGACTGATCAATACTGCCTCTGTAAGACTTATTTCACCTGCTTTCTTTGCTTGTCCATGTATGTGTCTTGATCCGCAGTAATGATAGAACCAGTGATTACTTGGCACAGAAGACTTATTTCAAAGGCGGAAATACCTCAGTACATTCGCCCAGGTTTAATGAAAATGGGATATTGAGTCAACAAAGAGGCAGACCCTGCCAATGCACCACACTGAGAAGGCATTAGTAACATCTGGAGAGCTTACTCCCTTTAATGAAATTGAGGAAAAAACAGGTAAGAAATCACAAGAGAGAGATAGATGGAAAAGAATACAGAAACTTGGACCACAAATCAGACACCTCAAAATCTTATCTCTAGAAAAAGAAAAGCAACAAAAAAAAGCTGTGAAAAACCTGTTCACTCACCACTGGAACATCTTGTTCCTTTATGAAATGCCACACTATGTAAGATAACGCAGTTCAGGACAGGACAAATGGGTTTACAGTTCTATATAAGATGTGACTGGCATCATAAGGTACAAACTCCTTACAAACACGTAGCACTAACACTGCACTTCCAAAAGCAAATTCAAAACGCAGCAACTTTCAAATGCATTTCCCCATTTAGATATATATCAACCAGAGTTTTTCAGCATGTGATAAATTAGTGCTGGAAAAAAAATTAACCAGATCATTTTCTTATAGGTTCCAGCCTGTTACATTTTACTTCTCAATATTAGGTTCAATAAAAAAACAGTGACATTCTCTTATTAGATCTAATTCTGCTTTCAACTGTATTTCATAAGCCTTCAGACTTTCAATCACAATGGTTAGAATGTACCAATAAATAAAACTACATAAACTAGTAGCACAACGGTATTTAAATTTCTCATTTACCTACTTATCATGCACTTTCAATGCTATGCTAAGCATAATTTAAGAGACCCCTCCAGAAAACCATGCTGTCTTAAGCCAAAAGTGCCTCAAAATGTAATGCTCGTCTTCAGAAGGCATTCACGTGCAGGCATTTCACATTATTCCATGTGCAAATCGCGGCTGTATCCTCACTCCTGTACATGGATACTCACATGAAGGCTCTTCAATGAACCTGCTCAGGTGTTTTTGAAGGCTCTTCCGCTGTATCACCACAACATTGGCAGAAAGAGGCTCTTGTATTAATCAGAATCAAAGTATCATCACAGAATAATTACAGTTGAAAGGGACCAGTTCCACTGACCTGCCCTGGGCAGAGACACCTCCCACGAGACCAGGTTGCTCTAAGCCCCATCCAGCCTGGCCTTGAACCCCTCCAGGGATGAGGCAGCCAGTTTCTCTGGGCAACCTGGGCCAGTGTCTCACCACCCTCACAGCAAAGAAGTTCTTTCTGGTATCTAATCTAGTAATTATGTCATACACCAGGATCCTGACTGTTGTCAGTACCATGAGGATTATATACTCATCTTCTTTATATGAAAACCTTCATGTTTCAGTCACGACGGAAAGTCACACTAATTAAAAAGGAACCGAGAGGCTCTGGAGAGGGGCACCTTCAGTATACCAAGCTTTGCCACTCACGATTTAAGTGGTAAATTAAGTAAGAATTTGTCTTCTTCCTTAACTATTATAACTACGTTATTGTTAAAAAAAATAATAAATCAAAATATGTCTGTGTAACAGAAACAGAACCCTAAATAAAGAGATTACACATGCTTTAGCTAAAGACCCTTATACAATGCGTAAGCATGGGATTTTTTTAGGCTTAACAGAACTGTTTGCACTCCTTAAATCTGCACACAAAATTACAAAAATTGTATTTTACACAGTGTCTGCATTATTGTAAATCACATTGCTGTTCAATAGACAATAAAAGCCTCTAAGTGCCAGGTACTGACGGTACAGCAAAATTCATACTACATCACGCTATTATTCTAGCATACAGCCTCTTCCATGGAACTTCAGGCCAGGGCTTCCTCTTCCTAAAACAGCTTCACAATTGCACTATTTATTACAAGTCCATTCAGGTGCTAATACAGCGAAAGCTGCACACAACCCATTCATAAAATAAAGACTCTACAGATGTTTTATATGTTACTTGTGTATAATTCTCTCCCTCTTTCTTCTGCTCCTTCCAGGTAATCCACACAAAAACGCATGCAGAATTTTATATTCAAAGTCATAACACATACGGATCATGGAAACAAAAAAAAAACCAAAAGGTTTTAAAGAAGAAAAACTAATTAGCAAAGCAAACAATGCAATAAATGTAATGGCCTTTCAGAGGAAGAAAGAAAATATCTCAAAGATGTATGAAAAAACGCACATATATACCCCTTACCTATGACCCTCTGTTTAAAAATCACAGAATCATTGAACCGTTCAGGTTGGAAAAGACCCTTGGGATCATCAAGTCCAACCATCAGCCCCACTCTACAAAGTTCTCCCCTACACCAGATCCCTTAACACCACATCTAATTGACATTTGGGGATGAGGACTCCACCACCTCCCTGGGAAGCCCATTCCAGGGTCTGATCACTCTTTCTGCAGAAAAATTCATTCCTCATGGCCAGCCTAACTCTACCCTGCTGCAGCTTGAAGCCATTCCCTCTCATTCTACTGCTAACTACCAGTGAGAAGAGACCAGCACCAACCTCTCTACAATGCCCTTTCAAGCAGTTGTAGAGAGTAATGAGGTCTCCCCTTGACCTCCTCTTCCTCAAACTAAACAGTCCCACCTCCCTCAATCAATCCCCATGAGATTTACTCTCCAGGCCCTTCCCCAGCTCTGTGTCCCTCCTCTGCACTCGCTCCAGCACCTCCAGGTCTCTCTTGTGTTGAGGTGCCCAGAACTGGATGCAACGAAACATATTCATAAGAACATGTAAAAGCTGTATCTCCTATTGTCATCACACTTCAGTGCGATGATCAGCATTAATTAGTAAAATAACAGTAACTGTTTTTTATCTACTGCATTTTTCAACTCGTAGTGCAATGTGTGAAAGACACGGTTCATTATCCTGAGACACAGCTTTACTAGCTGGACAGGCTACAAGTTATTAATTACTCTTTTCCACTGAAGTTCCAATTAAAATCATGATGCTCTGAAAGGAACTCCCATCGCATTTTACTAATTGGCAGTACGTAAAATTACCAAGCAATGAGAAAGTGCCATTTGAACTGCTGGAAGACCTCACTGACATAACATCTTTTTATTTCTGAAACAGATTGCTTGAGTAGAAAAATAAGACTTTCCATTCTGCAGGTTTAATTAGATGCCACCGTCCTCTCAATTACCTACTATAATACAGGGTACTTGGAAGATACAGTGGTACCACAAACATGACTCAAGGCAAAAAAACCCCAAACCTAGAAACACACATTCTGCATTTTTATACAACTCTTCCAAGTTGCATATTTTTAAACAAGTGGCAAAGGTCCATTTTGGCTTTGGCTTAACTTTTTAATACTACACTTAATGTTCAATCATCTCTAATTCCCATCACCGAAGTCTAGGGACAGTTTTTGAAAGAAGAATTCCGTGGCAAAACACTAACTGAAGAAATTTTGGCTTTAGCTGTTCAATCCTCAAGGTGCTACGTTAAATTAGTAGAAGAGGTGGAGGAGTTTTATGGTTGACTACATGGGGATGACTCAAAGAAATACATCTTCCCTGTTCAGCTCAAACACCATCCTCGTTTAAGGACGACACTATTGCTGCGTTGAACAAACGGGACTGGGAAAAGGATTAAGCTGCATAAAGCTTCAAAAAAGCGAAGAACAGTGGTGATCTCCTAAGTGACAGGGTATGCCCACAGAGGTTTTCTAAAGTGGAAAACATATTGCATTGGAATTCAATGAACTATTCCTGTCCTGCAGTGCCATCCATGTGAACAACACAAATTCCAATACCTGATTTGCATCACGGCGAGACCTTATAATGCTGTTGTACTTATTATCAGAGAAATGTTAATATGAAGTGCACTGATTTATGGAATCTGGTCAGACATGCATACCTAAGATTATTTTTTCCAAAACATTTTTATAAAACACTTTGCAAATGGAAACTGTCATTCAAAAATTTCAATTTTCCCGATTTTATCTTTTTTATATCTAAAAATGACTTCTGAGGAGAGATGTCCTCTCTTGCATTTCCTGGATGTCCTATAGCATGTAAGAAGAAAAGCAGGAGGGAAAAGTACAAAACTCAGGAAGTGAACCATAAAAAAAGGTGAGTGACTGGGCTGAGCTACATCATACAAAAAACTTACCGTCAGTTGTACACCAACCAACAAACACCAAACACTACAACAACATGTTCTCATGTGTCCCACATACTCTAATGTTTTTGGCCTGAATCCCTGCTGGAAATTATTCCCCATAGCTGGGATGCTGTCTGTGACAGGTTTAAATTTCCTTCAAGCTACAGGATATTCAAAAGCCACAGAATGGCCACCTTGTCTAGAGCACCTGCAGTTCGTAAAGAAGCCCAGTAGCATTGTCTGCACATGGCTAAGACAGTATATTGCTACAGAATCGCTGTGGAAAGGACCTCTGAGATCACCAAGTCCAACCATATACACACAATCCCTCGCAATCTCAGCCACTAGAGCAGGACACTAGAGCATGCCCCAAAGTGCCACGTCTACACGTTTCTGAAATACCTCCAGTGATGGTGACTCCACCACCTCCCTGGGCAGGCCATTCCAGTGCCTGACCACTCTTGCAGTAAAGTAATTCTTCCTAATATCCACTCTAAAACTCCCTTGCTGCAACTGCAGACCATTTCCTCTGGTCCTGTCATTATTCCCTTGGAGAAGAGGCCAACACCCACCTCTCTACAACCTCCTTTCAGGTAGTTGTGGAGGGTAATGACGTCACCCCTCAGCCTCCTCCAAACTAAACATGCCCACTTCCCTCAGCCTCTCCTCGTATGACTTGTTCTCCAGAACCCTCACTAGCTTGGTAGCTCTCCTCTGGACACTCTCAGCACTTCAATGTCCTTCATGTAAGGAGAGGCCAAGAACTGAACACAGCACTCAAGATGAGGCCTCACCAGCGCCCAGTAAAGAGGCACCATTACTTCCCTACTCCCGCTGGCCATGCTATTCCTGATACAAGCCAGGGTGCTGTTGGCCACCTTGGCACACTGCTGGCTCATGTTAAACTGGCTGTCCACCAACATCCCCAGGTACCAAACAAAAGAAAAACGGAAAACAAAGGAAACACAAGCCTGGCAGTCAGCACTGGGAATCACAGCAGGCATGCAAAGAGCAGCAGCTTATGTCGTGCAAAGCTGAGAAAAACACCAACTAAACGAACAAAGTTATGAATAAATCGGAGCTACCATCAACTGGCAGAACTCAAGAGTTTCAGCATCATACCTCAGCGCTTGGAATCACGATTCAGCCTGGTGTCTACTGGTTTGACTGGAAATCTAGGCTCTCACCTCTGGACACTCATATTAGTTGAGGAATCAACCTCTTCAGAGCTTTCCCCCCCACCACCTCTAGACCAAAAAGCAGTTTGGTTTAATCCCGTAATCCTTGCACAACAAAATTTATAACGTCATGGTCCTGAATGCGGTATTAAGCTTATAAAGAACCGAATGTTTTGCCCCATACTTTTTCCCTGTTTGCTGTCTGCTCATCTTCTATGCAGATTTATCAAAGAAAAGTAATTTGTTACACATCAGCAGTTTTTAAAAATGGAATTTTTCACAATAGGGTACTTGGACAATTAAACGTAAGCCAGATATACTGCCAGTTCCCTGCACTGGATTTTAGGAACTTTTAATACAAATTGAGTGCATATTTTATTGCCATATCTTGCTTACCACTGCTAAGAAATTCACAACGTTCAATCTAATTAAAAATGAAATTGAACTACAATTCCCTAGAAACAAGGGCTGATTGGACTCAATAAGCTTTACTTAATTTATTTCAGAAAGAAAATAATTGAATTGCTTACAGCCCAGAAAAAATGCTTAATTATTTGATGAGTATATAATACAAAGCCTTTCATATAGCTGGTGCTTTCCTACATCTTCAGGAAATACTACTCACTTTTAAATAAGCATGTAGGGGAGCACTCTGTGTATAATAAGAATCATTAAATATTCAGTAAACATCAAAATTAAAATATAAACAGACTGGATGAATGTCCAGATGAACAACCTCCAAAAAGCCAACAGCACTTCTTTGTTCATACTGAAACTCTTGTTTCTGATTATGTTTATGGTTATTTCAGCCTATGTTTAGACTCTATTAGAGGAGTGCTGAAGATCTGTCACACCAAAAACAATTACACAAAGATACCATTGCAATCTTGGCAAATCATCAGGAATAAACTGATTAGACCCTTAGTTGTATTGTATGTGCTCTACCAAACTTTCAATCCAAAATCCACCTAACAGACACTACGGTCATGTCCTGAGACCAACCTGCCCATTTCCTCTTACTTTCTTTTGGATATTTCTTTTCCTACTAAAAAGATGAGGTGATGTCACAGCAGATGTGATTTACAAACACAGTCCCCAGCACAGGGCACTTCTTATACACAAAGCCATGGGCATCACCACCCACAGGCTTCCTCCGGGCAGGAGGCTGCGATCTCACTGCTCCACAATCACCACGCTCTTCCCCACAATCGCGACGGGCACTCAGTCCCACATTCAGAGAGGTCTCACACCTTTGAAGCCCATTTCTCCTCACCACTCCTGAAGCCACCAGCACTCTCCCAGCCAGGAGACACCCCAACCATGAAAAAACTTCCTGCTGATCAACTTGTTTCTAAATTACGGGATCTTGACAAGGGGTCCAGCGGAGGGCCATGAAGATGATTGTATTGTATCTATCAAGGTATTAGCAGATGTTCTCCCAACCCACATAACAATCCATCATAGATTTTTAATTAAGGCACATTTGCTGCCTCGAGTAATTGCTACCTAGGACGTCTGTTGGATTGTTCAGATTCATTAGATCTGAGCAGAAAAAAATTTCTTTTCACTTATTTCATTATTCTTGCAATTATTATCTCAGAAAATTCTATGAAAAAACAGTCTATTTTTTTTTTTTTAGAGCACAAAACAGTCTCTTTTCAACTATTTTCTGGGGTATTACTTTGTATCCAGCTTTCAGGCTTTTGAAATAATGCCTTGAAAATAATATAACAGTCATCTTAGATGTTGTACCACGTTGTTATGTATTTTTAACTCTACATTTGGTTTAATTTTATGATTCTAAGTGGAACATATAATGATACAGAGTATGCTACATGTAAGCCTCAGGCATATCTATATATCAACTAGGAAAACTGCATATTATTAATTGGCTGATGAATATTTTACTTTCATTTATGGAAAAGAGCCGTGTTTAACTACTTGGTTAGCATGCCTTTAAGTAAATCAATACTAGGAATGAACTTATTTATCTTCCTTATTAGAAAAACAGTCACAATCCCGGAATGATAAAAGAAATGATCATAAAGAATGCGCCCAAGTGCATGAAGTTATTTCAAAACCTATAAATATTAAAGAAGTTATTAAAAACCTTAGCTATAAAAGGTGGGTTTTTTTATATAAATTATCAGTACGAATTTCTCCGCCTAAGCTCTCCTAGAAATCCCAAAATTAAAAATTTGGCTAGTTTCCATTTTGTTTCCTGACTGACATTTTAGCAATGAGAATTTTTTCCCATGATTCTACTCCACAGAACTTATCAAGAGCCCATCTTTCATATCAAACAGCAGGCTCTATAGCAGAATATATAATAAAGCAAATTACCGCTTTAGGTATACCTCGGGTGCAGCAACACTGCACAAAATCTACACCAAAGATACAACAGCTGGAAAAGTCAATGTTTGCAGCTTTTGTTTCTTCCTTTTTCACTGCTTTCCACCCAGCATGTCAACAAAACAGAGCTTGGGCTCCTCCTGCGACCTACTGAATATCCCATTTCACCAAAATGAAGTAGTAGGAAGAACTACGTGAAGCTCTTTGCGTTGAGTGGTCAGACACTGGAATGGGCTGCCCAGGGAGGTGGTAAAGTCCCCATTCCTGAATGTTTTTCAGAGTCATTTAGATGTGGTGTTGAGGGATATGGTGTAGGGGAGAACTCTGTAGAGTAGGGCTGATGGTTGGACTCGATGATCCCAAGGGTCTCTTCCAACCTAAATGATTCTATGTGAAAGAGGCCTGAGATTGCAGTAGCTGATGAGAAGAGGGATGGCAGTGGTATTAGTCTAGCAGCCACAAAGCACTAGGGAAGTCATTTATTCTCCATCAGTCAAAGAAAAAAAAGCAACAAAACGCCAAACCCAACAACCCTCAGCTCTTCTTCAGTAACACTAGCATACAATTAGTTCTAGAACAGCAATTCAAAATTATGTCCTGGTCTTGTCATAAAAAAAGGAATGAAAAATACAAAATATGAAAAATACATCTGACTTACTCTCATAAAGGTGATTTTTTGTTTTTTAATGCCGTGATTGAGAATGGAAGACCCCAATCCCAAAACAAGGCCCTTCAAAAGGTGGTGAAGAAAGGTCAGCTAGAAATGCTACTGCTCTCTCACACACTTCTGCTCACCTAGATCATGGACAGCAGGCACAGTTAAGTCATTTTTGTATTTCTCTGACAATTTTTGGAGAAAGGCAAGGAAAGACCAAAAGACAATTTCTTTCAAAACCTTGTATGTTAAAAACTAAATACGGTTCCCCCTCTGACGGGTCCACTGAAAAAGTTTAGCACCACTTACAGCTCTGGGAACGCCACCAAACTGAGCTCTAAATGGCATCAACACAGAAGACTGTAGTTAGAAGACGAATGAAAAAGAAATCCAATGAAACCCATGATCAATCAGTCCCTGTTACACCACTGTTGCCTCCTCAGACAGAACTTTCTATGAAAGTCTTTAAAACATACACAACTTTACTATGGAAAAAGCAAAACCAGAACCAATCCAAAAACTCCAATAGGAGCTCAAGCACAACACAGTATTATGCTGCGAGGCCACGCAAGGAGCGAATGGTCTGACAAATGAAGACATTCATATCCCCTGGTGTGTAGCACAGCGCAGGAATCGACAGAAAAAAATCAGGGAATAGTTCCAAGTTCAGACAAGAATTTCCTCTCACAACATTCTTTGCGATTGAGGCAAGGAGTGAAAAGAGCATAAATAGAAATTTCTGTTCTCGCTCATTATTTCTTTGTCTCTGGTGACAGACCAGAGAACTACTGCCAGCGATAACTAATCTTTATATTTACTAATCCTTCTAAGCGGTCAAAGAGCTAAAAAGAAAACCAGTTACACAGCAAGCTTAGTTTTGCAACACCTATTAATGGAAAACGTGACTCTATCCATTATATTTAGAATATTAATAGTTCCTGAAATCATCTCATCTAAGTCTGAATTTAATCGCACCAGCTTTACACACCCACGGAACACGCTCGATTTTTAAACTGGTGAGAAACTTGTACGTGAACCAAATCCAGGAAATGGAAAAACATTTAATACACACATAAACATTATCATACTTTTTGATAGCAAATGCTAAAGAATAATCCTAAAATAGACAATGTACGTAAAGAATAGTCCATTGTAGAAGCAGAGACAACTTAATCCAACAGAGAAATAAACTAATTAATGCCTGTCTTTCCAACAAGACAGAGTCTATGCGCCAATAGGAGGCACTGAATAGCTAACCAATTTGTGAAGATACTTAAAACAAGATAAGAGAGGGTTTTAAAATCTAATTTACCTATTGGGGTTTTGTAAGCATCTATTCAACCCTCCTTTCAGACACAATTTCTGTAGAGAATGATCTCTTCCCGTGATGTTCCACAAAGATACTGAATTTAGAAGGCAGCTCTGACAGTAAAACTCTTCTCTAACACAGCTGTGTTTTGCACCCCATAAAATCATCTTTGATCATTAGAAAATTTTCCCCACAGAAGCTGTGGCTGCCCCAACCCTGGAGGGGTTCAAGGCCAGGCTAGATGGTGGCTTTGAGGCAGGAGGTGTCCCTGTCCAGGGCAGGGGGGTCAGAACTGGATGATCTTTAAGGTCCCTTCCAACTCTAACCCTTCTATGGTTCCACGGAAATAGGATGTTGAAGTTTGCAATAGAAACACTTATATTAATTTCATGTCTCCATCACTGATGGTGCCACCTAAAAATCTCCTCTGGATATGAGTACAAACATTTCTGGAACTTTGTCTGAGCGCTCCCATCTCCGTAAAACCCTTCTTTCACAAGGACATCAACAAGCTATCGATAGAAAACACACTCTAAAACAGGGCACTAAGTCAACTGGTTTCTAGAAAAGTGGATAAGCATAACCTGTTAGAAAGAACTGAGTATTTCACCCCAGCTAGAAAAGACATTTTATGCAAAAGGTCTGCTTTCCCACAATAAGCCCGAATTGTTCTTTTTTGTCTCAGTATTTTTTAAAAAAACACTTACTCCTGTGGTTTTTTTCTGAAGACCCAAGGGATTTTGATAGGGAACAAAATAACTGTAATTTTCCAGATGGCACCGTTAAGAAATGATCAGTCTTCTTGGATTAACCTATTTACTCAGCTGGCCCTTCCACAACAAAATGATCAATAAAGTGGTTTTTATTTCTCTGTTAAATGCATCATTAATCTGGGGTGGGGGGTGAGCGATGGTGTTCAATATTTTTTAGGACAAAAAAAATAAAGAAGGCATTTCAACTTTTTTGTACGCTTTGAGATGTTTCGATTGCAAAACAGAACGATTCCAGAAAGATGTTTTGCATCGCCCATCTCCCAGCAACCAGAAGGCAGCAGAGATACCCACTCCAGACCAGGAGACAATGTGAAACCCTGTGAAATCCTCTCAAACTGTTTGCTCAATTACAATCTCAGCTCTGAACTTCCAAATCTGCGATAGATGCAGTTCTCTTCAAAGGCTCTGGCTCTGCCTCCCTTTTGAGAGGTGCAAAAAGAAGAGATGCAGCTTTCCAGAGTGACTGGGGTAACTGTGTAGAATGGGGTCCTCAACTGTGCTGATGGAATGATAGTTAGACCTGGAGGAACATTCAACCCCCTCTATAATAACAGGATTACCCCCGCTGTACCTGCCTCCAGAAGTAGCCCATAAAGTACATGTTAAAAGAATTCAGAGAACATACTCGGTTTTTAACTTCAAAAATAATTTGCCTGTGATGTTTCCTCCATGTATTTCTGCTCTTTGATATTGCTGAAATTATGGTACATTGCTTATATATTCAACGAATAATTTCCATATGCTTTCTAGGTCTATATGAAGCTTGTGTTGTTCAACTTCATTTAGAATACATAAATTTACTAACAAGTACAAGAGTTCTGTTGAAACAGCAGTAAAAATCAAAGCCCTATATTATCACACCTGTACACCACTAATGTTATCACTTCACATAATCCTTCTTCCCCCAAATTTCGTAAAGCAACAAACATCGTCCATCAGCATAAAAATCCCAGATGGTTTTTGCTACGACACTGACGCAGGTGGATTTCAAGCTACAAGATTCAAAGCTTTGTACAAAAATCATTATTAGTCAACTGATTTCCAAAATGAAGGCGTACCACTAACCAAATGGGCTGAAATGGAGCCATGGTCCCATTCCAAAGACTTAAGTCAACATCAGGAGATACAAACGGAAGCTTTGCTTCCTCTTCAAGGACAAGACACATCCGCTTTTAAACATCTGGGGTTTTTTTTTGAGGTTTGGTTTTGTTTATTTTTGAGGGGTGTTGGGTTTTGTTCAGTTTTTTTCTTCCTCTTGGAGTGTAGTTAAAGAATGTAATAATAGCAATGTTAAAGATGTCTTTTTTCCTTGCATTTATAAACATCTTTGGAGGCAAATGGTCACGTAACACACCTTGATTATGAGAAACCAAATAGCTTAATTTCAAAACAAAACAAAACATAAATATCTACTTAAGGAGCACAGACTTCTGAGGCAGAACTTCTCATGACACTGTCTTTCACTCCTGAGGCCAAGAGATAAAACTCTCTTTGTAAGGTCCTCAGAGAGCAAAGACTCATGCTGGTGGTAACCTCACCATTTACTCTGCTCTGTTCCTATGTAGACTGAAGATGGAATATTTTGTGGGCAGGCAGGTTGTTAGGTTTATTATTGTTTTGTAATAAATGGCAAAGCATTATCAGAGATTTAAATACATGCTTTCCTAAACGTGCAGTTCTACATGGAGAACCTGTGGGTATGTACCTGGTGGAGCTCATCCCCACATGATACTGTAAAGGTAAGTATAAACAGGCTCAGAAGCACAATATACCAATTCATGGAATATTCACAACAATAATTAAATCAGCCCAGACACATCTTCCACTTCAGGAAGTCACAACACCAATGACTGCCATTTGCCTTTGTACTCGCTTCCCCGAGGCATGAGCCATGTTGGGTAGAGATACCAGGCTGACAAAGGACATTCCTTACCTTATGTTCTCATAGAAAACAATGGAGGCTTTTTCTCTGGTCAGTAAGAACCTCCTGACAGAAGACTTAAGCAGACAATCGTTCCGTATGAGCCGTTGTGCATGTCACCATGACGGCTTATGGTAACAACATGTCAAGAGTAACTATGCTATGGCCATGACCTTATCAGCATATGGGAGTCTTACCTAGATAAACACCAGACATTGCTTCTTTTGCTAAAGGGGACGTGCTCCTGTCAAACATAGTAAGGAACACACTTAAATATGCTCTTTACATTAAATAATGGGGCTTTTAACGTGCTGAGGATAAGCCTCTGTTTCTATATTCTTGGGGAGGAAGAGAAGAACGCTAGAAACCTCAACTCCATCAAGCTTCGCTCTCTAGCCAGAAATAAACTTTGTCATGTTAACAATCAAACAAATTTGGCATTAAAACATACATTTCCCCCAAATTAAACAACCTACATTTTATTCTGCTTGCTTGCTGAACAGAAAAAAGGAAAAATAGGATATTTAAGCTACTCATCCCCTGTTAGCGCTGCTCTCACTAAGCTTTGAACGGCTCTGCACCTTTGGTGGGTCAGAAGCAATCCTGATTGTCTGAATCTGTATGCCTTGAAGTGATTTCATTTTCAACAAAAATAAAGCATTTGGAGTGTGAACAATAGATTTAGTCCTCGCAACATTCAATGAATCTGCACATCAAAACTCATCCCGGTCGGGTCTACTTGCACACAATACAAATCAATAAATAATCATTTTAATAAAAATCTCAGTTAAAAATGCAAAGGACGTTTGTGACACCCACTTTATACTTACAGAGGGTTCCAGTTTTACAGAAAATTGTTCATGCAAAAATGTGCAGATGAAAACAGAACACTGCAGAAATTATATTGCATGCACAATGCAAAGAAGTTGTATTGTATGTACAACGCTGCACACGAAATAAATTGTGGGGTAGAAGAGCATCACATTATTAAATGCTAAGATCTCAACCTCTCAGCTAATTTCTGATTAAGTCAATTGCACTGAAAAAGAAGAAAAAGTCAATTATATACACTGTAGTGGAAATTTCTGCACTTTTTATCAGAGAAAAGTATTGCCCTTCCGTTGGCTTGGGCCAAAGTCATCTTTTAAAGATGCTCCCCTTAATGCCAAGTGTGAAGCGCTGTGTAAATATCAGACTTAGGCTATTTCTTAGACCTTTCAAAACAAGACAGACTGTTTTGAGTGGGGTTGCTCCTACCTACAATCCTTCTGCAGAAAAAGGAAGGTCAACCCTCCTAATTCTGTCCAAATGCCTACCCCGTATCTCATTTTTATGGTCCTTGCACAGCATCTCACAGCAGAGACAACTGGCATTGCTGGGCACAGCAGGAGCTCGTAACACCTGTGGAAGCCCCAACATTTATCCAATACTGGAAACAGTAGATCTAACGTCATCGCACATTTATGTGTCGCTATGAGAATCTGAAATTAAGATGACAGGTGGGGTCATTGAGAAACAGCAATCTCTACAGCAGTCAGATGCACAGGACTAATTAATTTCTAATCTGTTTTAAACATTTCTTCAACCTGGCATCCAAGAATCACCTGAACCAGCAGATTTGGACTTGCTTTTTTTTTTCTTATACTCTATAATATGACAAACAGGAATGGGACATGGTCAGGTATTTAAGTGGATTAAATGTTATCATTTTTCCTCGGAGATCACAGCAGGAGGCCTGACTGAAATGAGTTGTCAGGTAAGTTCCCCAATGGACATTTTATATCATAAAACCATCACGCAGAACTGAATACCGATACAAAAGGCAATACAGTCAGTTCCCACTCCAGGGAAAACCAGGATTGACTTAGAAGCGAAAAATACGCTTCCTGCTTATTGAAAGGGTGGTCCCTTTAGGACACCTCAAGGTCACTTCTGAGGCTGCGTGGTCAGAGTTCTTATGATGCCTGCATAATAACTAACAGTGGAAAAACATAAATAACAGGTTGGACTGTCAGTGCAGGCACTCCTCCAGCCTTCACAAAATGCAAATACTCCATCCTCTGGCTAAAATATTACCTGTTTCCAGACATAACTGTGCGCTGTGCTCAGAAACCTCAGCCAACGCACGTACTACCAATTCTTCACAAGTACAAAGTGGGGGTTTGACTTGTTTGGTTGGTGTTTTTTTTAATTCCATGAAGAGCCTAATTTTTTTGAGAAATATGCAGTGTAACAGTGATGTGGAATTTAGAAGTATTAATGAAAAACGCTACTAGCTGTTTTATGGCATCCCAAGCCAATGCAGGAAAGTAGCCCCCACCGATTTTAATTTAAGGTTCCAGTGACTGTGATCGTGCCACTTTTGTTTTCCCTCCCAATGAACATCAGGAAGCTCAGGAATCTTTTTGTATGCAACATTTTTGATTTGACCATTTGTATCAAAAAGCATCCAACCCAATGCTTTTAAATAAAAGAATGAAAATAAAAAGAAATAAAATCACCAGGAGCGATCACAAATCCAACTTCAGTTCTGGAAAAATTAATTGCCCTCAGAAAATTGCTTGGAACGCACTCTATACTAAGCAGAACAAAACACAAAATTTCCCCAAAACAACAAAAAAGCCAACAAAAAGGATCCCCAAACCCTCTTAAACCCAAGAGAAAATTGTAGGATAAGGTATAAATTGAAGCAAGTTGCCATTTCCTTAGAGCTAGATCTAGGGACAACAGAGATTAAGTTTAACTTTGTTGCGCCTGTTGCTGTCTGTGAATTTCTGTTTCAGACCTAAAGACAAAATGAAAATGCCTGAGTTCTCGTACCGAAATGCACAATCTTTTCCTTTTAAGTGAAAATACGTTTCTTGGGGAAGAACTGCCTTCTGCACAGAAGGTTAGCTTAATGTTTTGGCAATCCAAATGAAATATTCCAAGCAGCTGTTGCCGTACTTGCAAAGCGGGTGCCAATTGTATTTGTAATGATGAACTTGGTGCTTTTCTTTTCAAATTCATGCACGGGCACCAAAAGGCCCAAATGGCTAAGAGTGAAACTTTTTGACTTTGCTGTTCTACAGCTTCTCCAGCATTATACAAAGAAAGAGAAAATGAAAATGCTAAAAACCATCTCCCCCTCAAAAAAAAAAAAACCAACCCAAAATACACCTCCCAGAATCCCGAGGACAAGCAGAAGCAGTTATATATTCCATATATTCCAAATTCCAACTGCAGAAGATCTGAAGAGACTGCATCAAATAGCCCCAGGGAAAATAATAAGAAACTTCCATCAGCTATAGAATGGAAAGTATAAAACCCTCGTTCCGCTGATGCCGGAGAAAAGCTTGGCTATCAGCATTCCACTCAAAGTTCTGATACAATGCCAACTACAGGTGTATTTGAAAGGGCAGAATTCAGGTTTTTTTTTTTTCCAGACATAAATCACAGGTGCTGATTTTGTGAACCACATCTCGCAGAAGAGTCTCTAAAGCCAATGCAGAACAAATGCAAATCAAACCAAGGGCTGGATCTGGCTGTATTTCCTAAGCTGTAGGACCGGCTTCAAAAGTTTTATTATTCAGAGATCCCACTGGGTTACAGAGACACTTTATGTTTTCAAACTGTGGTAACTTAACTGCATTTTAAAGGATAGGAAATGAAAAAAAAAAAAACCTCCACAAGGGCCTAAAATCATTCTTGAGTTGAGTAATCTGCGACATTCTGGCTTATCAAATAAAACATTGATTCCAGGAACATAACTATTTGCTTCTGTAAACTCTCAAATAAAGTTTTAAATAAATGCTTTTGTTCAATGATAATGACTTTTGATACCTTTCAGACCAGGTCAGAGACGTTTATATAAACTCATTATCAAGGAGTAATTACTGTGAAACAAGAAAAATAAGACCTAAAAGAGCATCAAAAGGCTACAAAATAGTTGTAGCTTCTTTTTAATAAAATAAAAACCCAGTAACTCCTACAGAACGTGCCATAAAAATCAAAGCCACTACAGAATGAGCAAAGTACTTATAAAACCCTTATTGCCTGAAGAAAGGAGACCTTTTCTTCTGGTCACTATTCCAGAAAACAGAAAATAAGCAGCATGGAGATCACTGGTCTGCACTTATCCTTTGCACAGTCGTTCAAGGGGGGAGTTCTGCAGATTCACAGCAGGGGTTGCCTTCCTCCTCCTAGCCTAGGGGCTGACTGACGCTTTCAAAGAAGCAAAAGGCCGAGAGACCTGTTCTGGCAGGATGAGATTTTTATATATTCACCCCTCATCTCTACTCAAAGCTCCTGAACTTTCCATTTTCTTTTTCACTTTCTCAGCTGTTGCTGAAATCAAGCAGCATGTGTTGGAAACACGAGGTGAAAATAAAAGACCCGGGTAATTTGTGAAGTCCAAGCTCAACCAAACTGAAGGGCCAGCTCAATTAGCAGCTTGGTTAGGAAAAAATGCTGTTAATTCCCTATATAAGTGGGAAGAAAAGTGCCTATATGTCTTGCAGAAGTACTGCTAGAGCTCCAGCAGAAAGAGCAAATTCAAAAGGTCTAGATTTTATGATGGGAAGACAAAGAGGGTCTTTCCAGTGGCCCTCCAGAGGAGGAGCTGATCAGCTGCGTGGATTTAGGGCTCGGAGGTACAAATGGAGGCAAGGGACTGCCTTTGCTCAGCTCTGCCTCAGAACAATTACCTCCCAGCAAAGCCATTTCACTTGACTTTGCACCATTTATCAGGACATAGCACTCAGACAGCAAATTGGATGATTGCATTTACTACTCACCTTTTAAGGGCTTGATAAAATAGAAAACTGCGCTTGGGCTTCACACCTCCAAAATGTGACAAGAGCTTGAGAAGAACCCAGAGTGAAACTTTTATGAGTCAGCCATACTTGGATTTTGAATGGAAGCCACTTAAGGTCTCACCCAATTTAAGCTGATTGTACTTAAAAGAGACCTGCTATAAAATGGTCGGCCCTTTCCCTCGGGAAACTGGGATTCATAATGGGAGCTGGAATAATTTTTCAAAGGATGCATTTAATATAGGTAGTGAATGCACAATTAAGCACCCAATTGAGTGTATGAATATTTAGAATTATTTCCCCAGAAGAAAATTAAGTGTTCGGTGTTACTGAAGGTAACAGGACCCCATCAAACAGCTAAGAAATCAGCGTTTGATTCAGCAGGGGAACTTCAGGAACTTCTGTGTCAATCCAGAAGGGAAGAAGGGAATAGGGACTGCAACTGGGACTTTGAGTGTGTCTGCAAAACTGAAATGACTTCTGAAAACATTCAGGTAAAATTCTGTGGCATCAGAACTGCATAATAATCAATACCTACTTTTGCTCATGAACTTATTCCCCTCTCCCCTCGTTTACTCTGTGTTAATGGCACATTTCTCCTTCCCTTCAAACAAATCCAGGGCTTTGCAACTGAGAAAGAAATGAGTAATAACCAAAAGTCCTTTTACTGGTGCGACCAAAGTGTTAATTACTCGAGAACATTGATAAGGTGTCCTACAATTATGCTTCCTTCCAGACATCAATTGCTGTTCTCCTACCCCAACCTTTACATAAGTTCTTAACCGCCTACAAGAGCGAATTACTTTCCCCCCATTTACACAGTGTAAAGAAGGAATCCTCACTCTACTTTTATGAATTGCAGTGCACTTGACTAAAGGGATAAACCAACAATCTTTATATATTTTTTTTTCAGCGATTTCATATTAATCTGGACAGAATCGGGTTGGATTTGTAAGCGCATGGGCACCGCTTCCCTCTTCAGTGGTACAGGTCCCACTACATCATCCTTCACGTGGGATTACAGATGAGGTAAATTGATGTGCTCAATTTCAACTGTTCTGGGTAGGAACAGCTTTCTAGGAACAGAACAATCGACTTCAGCATGATTTGGTTCCAGTCAGCAATACAAAACCACTCTTTTGAGGGTTTTTTTTGCTTGTTTTTTTTTGTGTGTTAATCATCAACTACAGATTTCTGAAGTCAGTGTCATTTCTCAATTTTCTTTCCCACTGTACCTCACACAGAGGAACAAACCCAAAGTTATCATCGTCAGCACCATATTTTAAACTAGGTTTACCAATAAAAATTTATATGTTTCCTCCTGATGTCATATTTAAGTGATAAATCTGTGAAGAGAGACTTGCTTTAACTCAGGTACGTGTGAGCTGGGGGTGGATTTCTTTGTCTCCCCAACACAGAAAAGATTTATGGTATCCAGGCAGGGTGTCTCCAGGCTTCTCTAATGAGCTGTTATGGCTCATCCCTTCTGTTCAAAAGGACAGGAAAGCGCTGGTCTTGGTCAAAGCAGGAGGAACGTAACTGAGAACCACGTCTGCCAATCTCTTAAATTTGATACGCTTTCAGATAAAGGGAGTCCCAGGGTCTTTCTTCAAAACAAAGATAGATTTTCTCAGCAATCACTAAAGAGCAAAATAGCTTGTGCATCATTCCAAGAATTGTGAAATCAGGACGAAGTAAATAGGTGACTACAAGAATCGCTCAAAACAGAGGATTGATGGCAGCGTGAAACCTCAAGTACATAAACAGCTTTTTGGTACAGACTATTGTGAAGTTGGGGGTTTTTTAAGGTCTTGATTTGGAATTTACTTACATAGAAAGATAAATAACAGCAATAAAAGCAACTGATTTGAAGGAAGGAATCTGCTATAAAAACTCAGGGGAGACAAAGACTAAGGAAAATGGACCACAGAGCACATAGTAATTCCCTGAAGGCAAAGTAAGAACCAGCATATTTTGTAGGAGCACATTTTGGCTAAATAGCAAAATCTCCATCAACAAATTGGATGTGAACTTGGCTTAGATTATTCAAGAGGAACTCTCAGGATTTGGGAAATTGAGACAAGATTTTAAAAGGATGATAAACCAGAGAAAACTTGGGAAACAGGATGCTGCTGGAGGGGATGTTACTAGATGATCCCTTCAGATCCAGATCTCTAGGCCTATTTTTATAACTTTGGTAACTTTTATCCATACTACCTAATCGTATGGCTTGAACTTCCAAAAAGGGCTTTGGGAGGGGATATAAGAGCATTAAAAATTTCATGGCACTCATGGGAAAAGGTTACATAAAGCCTTTAAGAACCTCAGAAAAAAATCCATTCTACAAAAACACACGTGTTCTTAATAATAGAAACAAATATAAGGTGTCAAATTGCCCTAAAACCCATTTTGTTCAATATAGTTTTTATATATATATTTATATAGTGCATTGTGTATATATATCTTCATATGTATATACGTATACACACATATAATGTGTATATATAGGGAGGGAAAGAGAGAGAGAGTCCCAGTCAAATGGAGATTTAAAATGTAATTTTCACAGTTATATTGCTAGCCATAAATGTACCAAAGGGAAAGAAATAAAACAATGCAGGCAGTTGAAAAGCAAAATTACTTTTTTTCAAAGTAAACTTACTTAAAACTAACACAGTTATTAAATAGAAGCCTTTTTACAAACTGCCTCGATTCTGGGAATCTTTAATATTTTCCATTTAGTAAATCCTTATCCATAAGTGCCTGCCAATAACCTCTGCATAAACATGCAAGCATCCCCATTTCCAAACTTTCTGACAGTTAAAAAGCAATTCTATGAATATTTATGAAAGCAGTAAATTATTAAAATAAATTTAGATATTTACACATTAGAACAACATCTTCATTTAATGGATGTGGAAGAAATGTTAATATGGGAACATTTTAAAGATGAAGTGGTTTGGCCTTCAGGGCTTTTGTTACTCTATTAAAAGTTAATTTAGGACAGAAATTATGGCTTTTTCTTGAATCCCAACCTCAAAAGATTAAATCATGATCAAGATTCACAACATATTTAGAAAAATGAATGTAGTGATAGCATTTCCAGAGGCTGGATATTGAAACTACTGCAGAGCTCACTCTGAAAACACCCTCCCTTGGGCTTCTTTTCTGTGATCACGACGGTGAAAAAGACCCAGAGGAGTTTCAGGGCAGGGGAGCTGGGTGCTAGTGAGGTGGTTTCATCAGTCCTTCTGTCACCACACATTTTATACTGTTGGAATAGGTTTCTTGTCTCCAAACACAGCGAACAACTCAAACTGCTCTTTCTCAAGACGATGTTCTACATCACAGAAATTATTTCCTTAATTGCTCATGATAAATTCCACCATCTTTCCCCACATTTATGTATCCTCCTGATTGAAGGACATCAATGAATCTACTTTGACCTCCATTATCTAACTGGTTACTGAAGTTCACCAGTGATTCCAACAACCCGAGTTCCACCAAACACAGAAGTTTTCCTTGCAGCCAGAATTCAGCTTTCTCCTCGTTTACAAAGTTCTTCTTAAGGAAGAAGAACAACTCTTTATTCCAGCTTTTAGAAGGAGTGGCCGTAGTTATTTTCATCAGTTATTCAGGACTGGGAATTTTTATGAGTTTATTATGATAAAGGCAGAGATTTCTATCCATCACGATACTCCCTATATGCTTCATTCCTCACTCCGCTGCCTTAGTTGGGTTGGTGTAGAAAATTATCACTCCACGTTTGAGGAGTATTACATACCTAACCTTTTGAGTTGCATTTGAAAANGATAAAGGCAGAGATTTCTATCCATCGTGATACTCCCCATATGTTCATTCCTCACTCCACTGCCTTAGTTGGGTTGGTGTATTGCATTTGAGTTGCATTTGAAAACGACTCTGCCTTTGACGTCCTCTAACTTGCTCCCGCCCTTGAAGCATTTTTACCATTCTTTTCTCCCACTTTTAATATTAGTTTTTATAACAGGCTGCAGTCTTGCTCCCTTACTGATCTTAATAGCGTCATGTCAATGGTTAAACCTCTTTCTAAAGCTCCACTCTGGTTCTCTGGTTTTTATATACGTTAATACATATCCCTTTTTAATCTATTCTTTTTATCACAGAATGTAAAGTCTATCTGGTTCATGCTAGCCCCACCCCCTAATCCCTGGAGTCAATGCTCTTTTTGACACTTTACCCTGCTATAAAGGCAGGGTCCATGGTCTTTTTTTGTTGTGTGTGGCTGTAGTAACATATTCTTTCCTTGAAGAGGGATGGAGATGGGGCCATGTGGTTCTGCCAATGCTCCAGGAAACCTGTCCCCCGCCACTGCGCCCCCGACCCTGATCTTCTGTTTCAGTGGAACAGAAATACGTCACACCCAGTAAAATCTGGAAATCATACTCCATCCCAAAAATAACTTAAGGTCAGATTTTCCACAGATCTTGTTCTCACAAAGCAGCTTAAATCACGATCCTTAAGAAACATGATCATGAACTTTTGGCTTTTCTGCGTACTCCAAATTCCCTGAATATTCCAATTCCAAGTTACTCCAAGCTCTGAACCCTGTCTGTTGTTTTCAGTGTGTCTGAAGACATCAGAGATGGGCCCAGACAAAGACCGAAAGGAGAAGCTCCAAGTTATTCCCAACCTTGATCCTCCCCCAAATTTTGTACCCTATCCGATCTCCAAAAAACACCAATCTAAACCTCTGGAGCAAAAATACTGTCAGCAAAACTATTATTTTTCACACAGATGTGAGGGGAAATGCACAGCTGAAAACTAGAAACACGATTAGAAACTCGGTTATGAAGATGAAACCTCAGTGCAGGATCTATGTCCTGGTTTGGACCCAAATCTCGAGTGAGATATTTGTGTAATATAAAGTAATAATAATGAGAAATTAGAGAGCATTAAAATGTGAAAAAGAACCAAGTTAAATACAGAAATTAGAAAGAAAACCATTAAAAATATATGTATATACAGTGACAGCTCTGCTATGAACTAGTGTTCTGTTTTAATGTGATGTAAAACCAAGCACGTGGAAGACAGAGATAAGGAAAATACAGGCAGAGAGAAGTATCTGCTGAAACAGAAATGTGAGACTCAGTAAGTAGAGAAACATAAACATTATGGGGGGAAAAAAAAAGATACAAAAGGGGATTCAGTGAGATACTGGGCCCATTTAAAGCAGCAGGACTTGCTGTTTAAGGCAATCTTTCACTCCAAATATTCCTGATGTTAGAAGAATCTATTCCTGGTATCTTCCTATACATTTTCTTCATACATTTAATAGCTTACAACCATTTCACAGCCAAAGAGACACCATTTATACTCTAAAAAAGGACAGTTTACAACTTCATAAAGAAGATAAAACAAATAAAGGACAAACTTCCTCCCCGCGTGAGGGAACACAAAGAGTAGGTTTGGGGAGTTGTGGTTTTAGCTCAGACCCTGAGCATGCATTCGAAGACAATCTCCTGATCATACCATACTTTGGTTCAATTTGTGTAATTTCTACTTTAAACGAGCAAAATGGATCCTTTTGGAACAGCAGCTGAGCACCAAAGTGTGGTATGGGGCTAACTTCTGTGTTCAAAGACCCGGCTGGATGGGGCCTTGAGCAACCCGGTCTGGTGGAAGGTGTCCCTGCTCAGGGCCATGGGGGTTGGAACTCCATGATCGTTAAGGTCCTTTCCAATCCAAACCATTCTGTGGTTCTAATCTGTGGCTAATACACCCAAGCCACCAATTAACACGTACTCTTTGGGACCAGACTTCAGCCAACCCACACTGAAGGCTCCTGAGATGCACCAGTCTCAGCCCTGATCATGTTCCCCTGCTCCTTCTGGCTGTGCCACTTGCTAATTTAGACATAGCTTGAGCGCTTACAAGAACTCAAATTAACTTGGTAAGAAGTCCATCTCATAGACACTTCAGACACTGTTACTACAGCCAACTTTGCATCTCTATCAAATTCCTGCTGTATGAGCCCCAATTGCTACTTCATCCTTTCTGACAGTTTGCACTGAAATGCAGCATCAGATCTATGGGTGGAAACGATGCACAACAGCCACCTTCAAACACCAAGAACTGACCTTTCATGGGCATAATTAGATTGCACCTAAATAATTCAAATAAACAGCTAAAGCTACTCAGTTGAAAATGGCATTTTTATTGTGACAAATATTATTCCCTCAGAAAAAAAAAAATTATAAAAAATTAAGTGGTTATTTTCTGAACCTGTGTTGTGGTCCCAATTGTACTCTCTATGGCCGACAGAGCAGATCCTGATTCTCTTAATTATAAGATCTGGAGTTACTGTTCTTTTATAATTGCTTTTGTGAATTGGGAATGAATTGTTTAAATATTTATTGGGCTAGTGTATTTTCTGAAAGGCAAAACAGCATTTCTATTTATAAAATATTTGTAATCGAAGGCAGTTACTTGACATTTAGACTGTAAATGTGGTTTATAAATTGAGTCTATTATGTCTAATGTGCGAGTGCATTGGTGAGCTCCCTCTCTGTGCTCTCTGCCAGCCCTGGAGCTGGAGGAGAAGCAAAGAATGGACACACGCTTCCCACCACCTCCATCCCTCCCCAGGCACAACTGTGACCAAAGAAGGAAGGAAGGAAGGAAGGAAGGAAGGAAAAAGGGAGGGAGTGCAGGAAGAACACGGTTCTGTTTCTGAACTGCTGGTAACCCATCTGCAGACCAGTAAATCCCAGTGATTTTACAGCACGCTCAAACTATGGCCAACACCCACCTACAATGTACCTTTATTCAGGATCCAAGGATTTCAGTGCAGTGTTACGCGTACATTTTTAGCAGCCATGATCCAACTATTCCTGATCTCAGTTGCCTTTTTTTTTCCCCCTTCTCCTTCATGCTTTATTATTTCTTCTAGGGATTTATTTATTTGCCAGAAGGCTTATAGTACACACAGAGAAAATATGGCCTACTACTGGAGCACTGTAAGATACGCAGCAAAATAAATAACCGCAACACTTAAAAGGCACTGCAGATCACCATGGCTAGTATTAAGGAAGAATTTCAACACCAGAAAATGCCAACTTGTTTTGATAGAGTGGGACAGTCCCTGATTTGGTCTTTTCAAACAGAAAAAAAACCTCAAATAAATAATTCAGCTGAATTGCATCAAATGTTTGGCTAACCTTGTAGAGCAGAGGTGATTGTCCGAGCTTCAGAAGTGCAACTTTTTTGGTCACATTAGTAATGGCTTGAATCCGGATCAAGTCTTCCACGGTCCCGTACTGTACATCAACAAGTTCTGCCTGCAAAGAGAAGACCAAAATCAAGCTATAACTGTCACAACACATCACCAAGGTCACTCCTTCCACAACAATTAAGTTGTTTGCAGAAGTACCAACACCTGAGCAGAGCTCTACAATTACCTTACCCCCACTTCCTAATTGGGAATGCCTGTCACCACAGAGAGCTTGAGAACATGAGAATTTCATCTGACAGACTTTTATCTTTACAGTTTTCACTCATGATTCATCACAGAATGATACTGGATTGGAAGAGACCTCTGGAGATCATCTAGTCCAACCCACCTGACAAAGCAGGTCCACCCAGAGCAGGTTGCACAGGTACTTGTCCAGGAGGGTTCTGAATATCTCCTGAGACAGACTCCACCACCTCTCTGGGCAGCCTCTTCCAGGGCTCCGCCACTCTCACAGTAAAGAAGTTCCTCCTAGTGTTTACATGGAACTTCTTATGTACAAGTTTATGCCCATTTCCTCTTGTCCTGTCACTGGGCACCACTGAAAATAGACCCCCATCCTCCTGACACCCACCCTTTAAGTATTTTTAGGCATTGATCAGACCCCCCCTCAGCCTTCTCTTCTCCAGACTAAGCAGACCCAAGTCCCTCAGCCTTTCCTCAGCACAGAGATGCTCCAGGACCCTCATCATCTTTGCAGCCCTTTGCTGTACCCTTTCCAGCAGCTTCCTTCCCAGAACTGGACACAGTGCTCCAGATGGGACCTCCCCAGTGCAGAGCAGAGGGGCAGGATGACCTCCCTCCACCTGCTGGTCACACTCTTCCTGATGCACGCCAGGATGCCATTGGCCTTCTTGGCCACCAGGGCACATTGTTGGCTCATGGGCATCCTGTTGTCCACCAGGGCTCTCAGGTCTTTTTCCTCAGAGCTGCTCTCCATCAGGTCAGCCTGGTACAGGGGGTTATTCCTCCCTAGGTACAGCACCCTACACTTGCCCTTGTTCAATTTCACCAGGTTCCTCTGCCCAATCCTCCAGCCTGTCCAGGTCAGCTGGACATGCATCTGCTCTGATATGAAGACCCAGTGGTTATAAGAAGTGGTGCTGGCTGTGATGAGAACTCACCCTCAGTAGCTACAGGAATATACTGAAAACCATGTAAGAGATACTAACACACTTTTAAATTTTCTTAAAAGGAATCACAGTCTTGTAAAGCATTTCAGCAAATGAATTAATGATTATACTGTTCACTTAGAAAAATAAACATATAATACATACTCTAGCAATATACAGTTTTTATTATGTGGTCTTATATGAATCCTAAGCAGCCTTACATTAAATATTGAGTTATTTTCTTATAACCCATCAGTTACCTAAGCATTATACTCAGATAATCACAGCGGTAACAGATGACACTGTTCTGACACGTAACCTTTTCTCTTAATACCTTTCTCTTAATATTTCCAACTAAGTTAAAAGTGTTTAGAGCACGAATATTTTCAGCTTTTCAGTTAGGACACTGCAAGAATATGTAGTAAAGGTCTAAGTTATTAATAAATGTCAAGCGCTGGCAGTGTTGGAAAAACACTTCAAGATGTGTTTTCAAGGATTTCAGATACATATATATATATAAATATCTCTAATATAATATATTAGATATATATACATATAATGTAAGAATGACCAAGGGCATTTTTCTCACACATTCATAGCAATAAATTCTGGTGAAGACCCAGCATGAGGATAATCAGTCTTGTACATTATTATTTTAGTATGTCACGAAGCTCTCAGGACACCATCAAGGACGTTGAGGAACCTCTAAATCCCTACACAGTGTTCCCATAAAAGACAAGTACAAGAAGACACAAGAGCATTTTTTAAAAGAAAGATAAGAGGAGCAGTACAAGATGGGAAAACTTCTCCCACAGCTCAGTTTTGGTAGCTGAAGTATGGACTCATTGCCAAAGGCAACAGTTCTGATTTTGGGCATCTCTGCACCAACCGTTTCAATCCCAGCAGCAGTTGTCCTGGATACGTAGGATGTGGGAAATTGCACTCGATTTCCGAACACGGGGATTTTGGGCAAGCTTTTATCCTTACAGAACTCCATCTGAATATTTTGTCTGAGTTTGCACCTCAACGTTGAAGTTGAAATCGTACCGAAATTGTGCCAAGGTTCCTGCCGTCTTAAATGTATTCTTTTAAATTTTCAGGTTAACAAATTTCTGAATCTGCAACGTGGCATCAGGGCTGTATAAAACAGGTACTGAGAAAGGTCAGCCAAAGTTATAAAACTCTTCTGCAACAGGGAAACATCAGATTTAACACCAAGTATTGAAATGTAAGAACGGAAAAACTTGCAGTTTCTACTGAAATATGTGGTGTTTTTAATTTTTAAAAAACTTGAAAACTCTTTCATAAGAAAATTCAAAGGGAGACTGCAGGCTGAAATCCAACATACATTTTTTTTTCCCATTTTTGTGAGAACTTCCCTCACCGTATGTGAGAAGCATTGATAAAATTAAGCAAGGAAGTTTCATACTATCGGAAGTTATTTTGCATTTTACCTAATTTGATGCCCCTGGTTATAAAGAGTTCACCTCCAGTGAGGAAAGGGTATTAACCAGGGCACCTCCTTGAAGTTCACACAGATTTTACCTCATTCTGTAGGCCTCAGTTTTAGTTTTATTTGCACCTACAGAACTGTCAATAGATACACTTTAGTGCAATAATTACGAGTCTCAAAAGTCTTATGGTTTGAGAAGTTATATCTCAGCTGGTTTCTGGGGAGGTCTCTAACCTAATTCCTCTGGACCCGATGCCTTTCCCACTTCCCCTCCAGCAAAAGCAAAAATCAAGAGCTTTCATCGTCTGCGGGAGAGAAACTACGCTGAGTTTTCCCGAGGCAAAATCAATACACAGAGATATAACGTAATGAAGCATCAAACCCTTTGCTTCTGCCGTAAGCCTGTGTGACAATGCTGGCTCTGCCCATCTACATTCATGTCCCCACTTCTCCTCTGCGTCAGTTTTGCTCGCCGCTCCTCCAGGGTGCTAATCCACCGCTCCGTAAACAACCGAACTACGGGTTTGCCCAATTATTTATGCATTTACCAACTGCCCTTGGATGTTCTTAGTTAATTTACGGATGCAAACTGCATCTTTGAGGGCTACTCACCGGCCTTTCCCAGGCAACACGAGCTCAACAACCAGCTGAATGAAAGGCCCTACAAAAGCAGGGCTCATTTTTTAATTATGTGAGAACCAGAACTCGACTCCCCGCTGCCCCCAACTATATGCAAACCACGGTCTTTGCTCCAAATGTTAAAAGCAAGCCCCAATGCCACGGCTATTAAATACATTCACACGTCGAGAGTACATGTAAGAAGTCATTAGATAATGAGAAAGCAGCTGGGTATAATATAACAAAGCCTTATGGGGCCTTTCATTCCACATCTTCCACATGAAGGATGTGTCAAAGCTCAATATATTAGAAGTCTTTCCTTTTTTTACATTTGCCTGAAGATACGTACGACCTAAGCCTCTTGCTACTGTCTGACTTTAGGGGCACTTGCCCACTTTTATTTCACTGTAACTTCGAAGCCATTCTCTTCTCATCACAAATCTTTGACCCTTAATTTTACCTTTCTGGGAGCCGTTGGCAAAAGTATTGCACGCGTCTACCCAAATTATTCTATCCTGGTAGCATCACATACAGCCTAGCAACTGGAGGTCTGCACAGCTAATCCCAAATCTTATTTCATTTAAAATTACAAAAAAAAAAAAACCCAAGAGGAAAAAAAAAAAATAACCTTCTCGAGTGAAACTACACGTGACTCCTCCCCTCCCAAATGAAGTTCAGAAACTAACAGGCAAATATGAAATAAGCATTCAATTATAAAAACAGTTTTTAAAATTATTCCCACCTTCCTATAGAATTATTCTATACTTGAATACCTTAGTAAAATTTGTAATGAAAAGTAAAATATTTTCAACAGCTTAATAACAACCTCTCGTAAAATCTTGTACAGCAACACTAGCTTAGAATCGCCAGATTTGGTTTATTTAATCTACTGGGCTTCAAGCAGTTGGACCCTTTGCTTCTAGGGTAAAATAAAATATAGCAAAAGTATACCTTTAAAATAAAATTAAGGAATGCTATTGAATCCAAAGAGTGCTACCCTCTCAATAATTCACCGAGATTAAAACAATCCATTATCTTGCACGTTCCACTCACAATGGTACTCACACCTCCAAGAATGAATAATGATTTAATTTTCTATTTGTTTTTTTATAAATGTTTACATGACATAATCCTCTTTTTACACATTCCAGATTTTAAAAAAGCAAAATACCTCACACACACACCCCCCTCAGTTACCCATACTTGATAAACTACTTCCCTTTGGTAGGATAATTACGTTTAAAACCAAAAGAGAACTCATCCTTTTATCACATGCCGAAAAAGATCACTTGTGTACGGGGTTTAGACAAATCGGGGTAAATCCTCTTACCCTGAGAGTGGGAAACTGCTACAGACTGAGTTGTTTTAGCCATATGAATTAGGTACTTGCTCTTTGAATTGTTTCATGCGATGCTGTTTGAACGATGTGACTATTTAGGAACAAATTGCTCTGTGCAACATGGAGTTCAGCAGTATTCCCCCATGCAGGAAATGAAATAGGGGTAGGTAACAAAGCAAATATTGTTAGAAGTAGTAATTATTTTACATTAGACTTCTTATTAGTTTCTAAGGACCAAGATGATGCTCAATGAGTTGTAAACACTCTGTCTTAAAAACTATGATAAAATCCCCCCAAACCAGAGAAAACAAGCACTCTGAAAATGCCACAAACAAGACAAACAAAGATCTTTTCCCAATTTCTTCTACTTATGTCCCAAAGGGAAAGACAATAAAACAGTAAACTTCATCCAGTCAGGGATGAAAAAGTGTAAGACAGGTTTTGAAAAAGTAATAGTTACTCTATGAAGGAGGTGGCAGCTGGGAAGATGCTCAACACTATTTTAAAACTTTCCTTTCTTTGAAAATGCTGAGGCAATTAAAAAAAACAAAACCTATGTTAATGAGATAAGAATCATAGACTCATTTAGGTTGGAAGAGACCCCTGGAATCATCAAGTCCAACCATCAGCCCTACTCTACAAGTTCTCCCCTAAATAATAATAATGGAAATATAAAGGAAATAATGGAACATAGGAGATTCCAGTTAAATATAAGGAAAATTTTCTTCACACTGAGAGTGACTGAACACTGGCAGGGGCTGCCCAGGGAGGTTGTGGAGTCTCCTTCTCTGGAGACATTCAAAACTCACCTGGACGCGTTCCTGCTCCGGCAGAGGGATTGGACTAGATGATCTTTCAAGGTCCCTTCCAATCCCTGAGATTCTGTGATTCTGTGAAATATGCTTGTCATATCGCATTGTTATTGTTCAGCTGACTTATATGAGGAAAGGAATTCTCTATCAGCATTAGACATCTGCGTCCAATCCACTGGGATAAGAGGCTGATTGTGGCTGATTTGCGAGTGACAAACAAGACAGAAAAGAAAGATTAAGGGAAAAACCCACCCTAAAACCCCCGAGCCCTCAAAGCCAGTACAGCCAGGAAGGAATGTTTCTTACAACCACCAAAAATGCAGATGGAGTCAGGGAAGATGAGAAGGTAGCTCTTAGAGCATCTGGCTCTAGTTATCAAGGCTGGGAATTATAGGGCAGAAAAGCACCACACCTAAACGAAGAGTTTTAGTATTATTTCTGAAGATAATACATTAAGGTCAGTACTGAGCAATCTCAAAGAAACGTTACCCTAAAAGGTGTAAACTTATCCCAAAACCAAAAGCAGCACATAGAATGGCTGTGGTGAAAAGCCTTCTCTCCTTAGCGTTGCCTGTTGTTTACGCCACAGTTCAGCAATCTCAAATTACAAATATATTTTATCAAACACCAACCTGTTGACTCGTATTAAAGAACAGCTTCTACACAAGCTACTGGGGAGGTGCAGATCGTAGACGCTGCAGCTATGAAAACCTTCAGTAGCGGAGTCAAGCTCAGCTTCCTGATAGTCCTGACCTACCCACTAACAGAGGAGTAGAAACAGATGAGCTACAGAAACTCCTGGTATCAAACAAACCCCTAAATATTCAATCCCATGTATACAATATATTTAGGACTGCTTGTTCCTTCAGAATAAAGACTATTTCTCCAGAAAGCATCAACTCCTCAGTTCTGTGACCATTCAGGCTTACTACCTCCCCTTCTTTGATTAAAGCCAATGCCCTTTATTTACCCTTCAACATCCAGCAACTATTTTCAGGTTGTTCACACAACAAAGGGAACAGAAGCACCCAATGCATGATCAATCACAAGTAAATAACCTTCAACTAGTCATCCTGCCTAAAGTAAAAAACTCCAAAATATATTTGCAAATTGTATCTGAGAAGACGGCAGTCGGCAATCAGGACACGAGGCTAACTTTAATTAAACGCTTCACTATAATTTATTTGCACAGCTCTGAAATTGAGGCTGAAGGCAGCATTCAGCAGAGCATAAAAGTAAACTCAAGCTGGCTGTAGATCAAAGCTGGACGCCAACAAACGCGAAGAAAGCCACAGACATAAAACGAGCTCTACTCTAAAATCAGAAAAAAAAAAAAAAAGAAAAAAAGGAGGATAGAAAATGGGAGATAATGAAGTGGTGTCAAATCATGCGTTGATGTAAACCCTGCTACGCTTTCTGACAGGACCTGCTGCTCCTCATCCAAACTCATCCCCCTAACAATCAGGGACCCACAACTGCATCCCTACGATTGCTGCCACCCAACCCTCCTTCCTTGGCCTACCAAGCACACCAGACCAAACCAACAGTCACAGCCATCATTTATGTGCTTCCTGTATTTCTCCAGAAATGTTAATAACCAAAGTTATCTTTTAAACCCTGTCTTTCAATTGGTGCCAGGCAAAAAGAGAGAGCTTCTGTGTTTGCGGATTTTCACAGAACCATAGATGGGTTTAGGTTGGAAGGGACCTCAAAGATCATCCAGTTCCACACTCCTGCCACGGGCAGGGACACCTCCAACTAGGACAGGTTACTCAAAGCCCCATCCAGTCTGGTCTTTGTGGCACACATCTCAAGTCCGCATGTGGTTCAATTAAAGTGCTGAAGGTTCAACTAATAACGCACTCAACTACTGATTTCTTCCTCGGTAACAGCACTCAGTAAAAGCAACATCAGTCAGTCTGTTCCTTCACAGTTAGGACATGCTAAAGCCAAAGGTAAATGCAGTAAGTTTTATTTTGTTTTATATTGCTAGGCTCAGTGTTATCAGAAGAGGAAAAGACCTAGGAAAGCATGAATAAAGGTATAATTCACAGAACCCTAGAATCATTCAGGTTGGAAGAGACCCTTGGGATCACTGAATCCAACCGTCAGCCCTACTCTACAAAGTTCTCCCTTACACCATGTCCCCTAACACCACATCTAATCTACTGTTGAACACAGTCAGGAACGGGGACTCCACCCCCTCCCTGGGCAGCCCATTCTAGTGTCTGACCACTCTTTCCAGGAAGAATTATTTCCTAAGGTCCAGCCTAACCCTACCCTGCTGCAGCTTGAAGCCATTCCCGTCTCCTGTGAGAGGAAACCAGCACCAACCTCTCTCCAATGTCCTTTCAAGCAGTTGTAGAGAGTGATCAGGTCTCTCCTCAGCCTTCTCTTCCTCCAACTAAACAGTTCCAGCTCCCTCAGTTGCTCTTCCTAAAATTCCATGTTTAGTAAAATAAAGATGTCAGAAACAAATCAGTGAAGAATTTGAGAGCAATTTGTAGAGTTCTTAGGGGGTTCTTCACATGAAAGAATTGTTTCTTTTAGAGCTGCTTCTGTTATAAAACAAAACAATCCTGTAGAACTCAGTTTCCACACAAACACCATACTCCATTGTTTGCAATGATTTTAAAATAACACTATCTTTGAAATCCCTTGGTGAGCTTTCCACTTCTTATTCCCTTTCTGAACAATTCCGTATGGGGCCTCAAACACCAAGCATGCCGTCTTCTGGCAGTATTACTTGCAGTGTTTTGTGTGTTCTGTGACACCAGGCCATTCCCAAAACATTGCAGAAACCTTGTGGATAAATTTGGAGTAATTATACAGAAACACCTGTGTGATTTCCTGCGAATCAATGACTAAATTATGTATTTGAAAGTGAATTCCCCTACTTTATTGGCCAAATCTGGACACTGCTTAGCCAGGTTCTATTTTAAGCAGCACAGGATTCCCTATCCTTGAGCTTCTTTTTATGTCTTATTAGAAAACTGAAAGAAGAAAAATAATCTTATGTCTTGAAAAATACTAACCTAATGCATTTCCAAGCAACTGTCTGAGGGCAGCCAAAAGGAGATGATTTGTGCAACATGAATTTGAGCACGCTGCCTGAGCCCGAAAAAGCAAATCATTTGACATCTGCATTAACCGAAGCTGGTTTTGCTCCATTACGATACTCAGGGATGCACCTCACCAACAACGTCTGGGCAGATATAAATCACAGAACTTCAGTATTCTCCACGTAGCAAGATACATGGGTGTTTATGTGTTCGTGATTAAAAAACTAACTGGCATTAGCGGTAAATAACTTGTAGTTTTTACTTCCAAGCACTCCTCTTCAAACAGATTCATGACGTATTTTTTTCTTCATGGCTGTTAGAATCTTACTCTAAAGAGGATTTCTTACTTTTTTTACCTCCATATTCCTACTCGGACAATACAATTCCAGAAGAATTCAGTATGAATCACAGTGCCAGCTGACAGTCAAAGAGGATTCTTTGTGGCCAGTTTTTATGATGTAAAGTTGCACACTGCACTATAAAGGCAGCTAAAATGCTATTTTTTACCTAAAAAGGAATTAAAAATAATACGGTCCTTAAGCTCAGGTGGATGGAATGTGTCCTTGCAGGGTGAATTCGGTCACAGACAGGTTTTATGCCTCTCTTTTCCTCCATCCCATCTCTGCTTAAGCTTCTCCTACAGGTTGCTTTTGCTGTTCCAGTATCCTTTTTAGAAAGAGACTGAGATTTAACTTGCTTCCTCGCTTGCCTTTTACGGCTTATAGCAGGGTGGGGTTTTTTTTCCTACTAACTCCCAGGGAGACAGAATCAAGACTGAACCCCTTTTATAGCCTACAGAAAAGAACCTCTTCTGTGTTTTACTGTTACAGAGGCCCAGATAAATCTCAGCTGACGTGGCTCAGTTCCCTGTTGATAGCACTCATTCTGTTGACTCCTCCTTTTAGAGCTATTTTCAACTTTATTTTTCCCCCTTTTAATTTATTCATACTTTCCCTCGCTCTCTGTCCCCAATCACATTCTTCCAGTTTCCCTTAAGCAGAAGGAAAAAACTAATATTGGAGTATAACTTCTTTACTTTATGGTATCCCAGTGAGATATCCAATCAACAAACCTAGATTTTTCATCTTTTCTAATTATATTTAAATGCAAATCTAGTTTGTCGGGTATTCTGAAATAAAACCTTCTTGTTTTGAGTCATAGTAAAATTATATCTATTTATTTTCAAGTCTCTAAGAACGTTACTTTAGTTATAAAATGCTAAAGGGCATGGTATCATTTGAGGTCAAAAACCCCACCAGAAATTTTATTACTTTAAACTTTCATTAAGGGATGCTGACTACTTGTCATCTCACAAAGCTCACCAGCGACAAAACTTTACATTCTAATGATTCTTTCTTATATGTGTTCAGTATTATTTATATCCTCCTCTTCCTAAGAGCTAACTGCAAAGATATTTAGTAGCCTTAGTCTCTAAACCATAAAATCACATTGATTACACTTTCCTAAGCAGAAGGAGTAATCTGTATTTGCCAGCCTACTTTGTTTAGCTTAGTTTCAGGGGTAATTATTCATGCGAATATACATCTACAAGTTACAGACTAAGGATAAGCTAAACAAAACAGATGGAATTGTTCAGCTGTAATGCAAGACCTTAAAAAAATAAATCATAAGCTATGTATGTGTGTAGGAAATTATACTGGTGTGATTTAAACCTGGCTTTAAAATTTTCACTGAAACAGCTCGATGCCCGAATCCTCTTCCATTATGTCAGAACTCATCAAATTCTAAGGGCAGACTGCAGCAACACAGAGGTTTTATTGGCTACTCTAAAACATGGAGAACAAAAGCAGAACATCCAGAAGCTTCAGACTGTCCTCCTCCAACGGCCTTTTCACTATATATTGTATGAAACCCAGGCGTTCCCTCCTATAGAAAGCTACAGCCATTAAGTCTTTAGAGAAGCTGCTTGTACCTTACAGGACAAGGGGTAATGGCTTTAAATTGAAACAGGGGAGATTTAGATTAGATACCAGGAAGAAATTCTTTGCTGTGAGGGTGGCAAGACCCTGGCCCAGGTTGCCCAGAGAAACTGTGGCTGCCCCATCCCTGGAGGGCTTCAAGGCCAAGCTGGAGGCTGGATAGGGCTTCGAGCAACCTGGTCTGGTGGGAAGTGTTCCTGCCCAGGGCAGGGGGGTTGGAAGTCAATGATCTTTAAGGTCCCTTCCAACTCTAACCATTCTGTGATGATCCCTAGAAGTGCTTTATATACAAATACAATTTGCAGCTGCAGCAGGAACCACCAGCGACTGGAGGGAAGGATCTATCTCTCCATCATCAAGTGGGCACCTCAACTGAAATATCAAATATATTATGGTTATAAACTGAAATATCTTAATTGCCTAGAGAGCAGTGTTTCAACTTTGTTCCGTTGTTTCATTCTTAGTTAAACCGGCCACATTAAAGCAAAAATATCTAGAAAGTAGCCTTACAATTCTCAGGTTTCTAATTTTTGGGGCAATTTTCAACACATTTTGAAACACCGCAAGATTCACCTGGTGAGAACCCCGTTTCCCACTCCACTCTCACACTAGTGCATGAGGAGTGTACCGAAAGCTACAGGCTGGCTGTATTTCTATGCACGCTCATAAACAAACAAAAAAGTAGTTTGTTGCTGCAAGAACCATAGATACAAGAAGATAAACCAGACATCAACCTCTAAATGCAGATAATCACGCGGACGTACAAGAGCAGGTCATCCTCCACATCAAGAGAATGCTTGAACTTTCAGAAATGTCAGCGAGAACTCTATTTTCCAGAGCATAATAAATGCTCTTTTGCAGAGTACTTGGAGCCTTTGCTTGGCACTTGAACATAATCAGAGAGATGCCCAACTGCACAGCGCTGGGAACACTAATCCGACTGGGGACGCCGCATTTTTTCCAACCTGAAGAAGCAAACATGCAGTTGTGAAAAGGAAGATGACCCTTTCCTACCTGATGCGAGTGAATTCTGTTGTTTTAAATGATTACACAGACATACAGGTCTCTAAATTATCTCTTTAGATAAAAGACTGAGGGGAAAAAGCATTCTAAAAGTACGAATACATTTGGGACTGTTTAGTTTGAGGAACGTCATCGCTCTCCACAACTACTTGAAAGGACATAGCTAACCTTCATTTTCAAGATGTTTTGTTTTTATGAATGACAGCAAGGATTGAATGGAAGTTCAGGGTAGGGCCCTGGCAGCTATTCCTGCTATAGTGTTATCAAGTTATCCTAAGCTTTTGTCCTAAGCCATTCCGAAGATTAGGGTGAAGGCTTTCCTTCACACACCACATGAAAATTGTGATCATTCACCTCTGCTAAGTGTTGGCAGGAACACCAAGCAAAATTTGTGATCTTGGTTCCTGTGCTCTCAGCAGGAATGGAATATCCTGGAGAGAGAAGACAACCCATGCAAAGGACAAAAACTGCTTCTTCTTACAACAGGGGATGGGGAATTGTGCAGTAGCACCCCATCAAGCCATATCTCAAAAACTGATGGAAAAAACAATGACATCTAAAACATATGGGAATGTCTGAAAGTATAGCAGAACCTGGACAACTTGATGGGAAGGAAGGAGTTATCTGACCCGATTTCACTGGTAACACAAAAGCTTTTCCACCAGTGCAGCCCGTTCAGAGGCTGGATCTGGACAGTTTCTCTCGCCTCTCACACAGCCTGGAATCCAGAGCAGCCTCCTTTACAGCAGTAGAGAAGCACTCAGTATTATGGTAGCAATAATACTGGACAGTACAGCTTTCAATAAAAGCAGTTCAGGACATCATTACAGAACTATCAGATACTACAGAAATCTGAACTGAATTCTGCCTCTTCCCTCACTGCAATCCCTCCTCCCCAGGGTGCAGAACAATTAACAAAGAAACCAGAAACAGGGAGGTCAGTATCCACTCTCATCCATTCTGATCCAACTGCAAATTTCCCTAACAGTACATCTCCAACCAGTCCCCTTCCTGAATCTCAGCGAACACAAGAGGCTAAATTCAATAGACGAGACAGAACGCACAGCAGCCATCATTAAAAATGGGCACTAATTGGATCATCTTCTGAAGAGGTTCCATCCTTTTTCTTCATTCTTCATTTGCCTTTAGGGTTTTTGTTGCCACTTAACAAACACTATATATTCTGAAGAAATTATATATATTATATATATATAATATAGAGTTTTATTTCAGGCAGAGCAACTCTACAGGCATCAAGGCAACAGCAGCAAGACCATCTGAGAAAGACCTGAACCGGGAAGAGTCATTCTTACCCATCAGATCTGGAGCCCAACGCTGCCCACGCTGACACAACTTCTCATTCTAACTTTTCAGTTGGTGTCACTACACGATGGGATTGTTTTCTTTTAGCCTTAAGACACGAGAGTTTTATAGGGAAGAACAACAACGTGGACAAAGACATAAATGATTATTTTGGGGGGGGAATAAAAATTTTGACTGGAAGGACAATATAGCAAATTTTTTGGCAGTAATGGAATTTCTAGCTTTTCCTACTACTCCATCCTCTAAAACACTCCCTGAGTAAAGACCGTGCCGGGCAAGCACTGACCTGCAGTAGGAGGGACATCTCTCCTGGATGACACCGCAGCAGGAGCTCTCTTGCATATTAAAGCAGCTTTGCTCTCTAGTAGCTGAAGCCGTTGCCAGACCTTTCCTACCCTCATTCACCTCTGTCTGCCCCTCAAAGCCATCCGTGCCGAGCAGTGAATCTTGCAGGAGACAAGACTAACTCTATACGGTAACATAATTCAGCAGAAGGAAGATAAATTCCTTGAAGCGTCTTCTTTCTTGCACACACCTACTCTGGGGTTTGTCACAAGCTGGTGATGGATGAGTCACCTTCTCTTTGAACCACAGAGCACAGGAACTTAAGAAATAATGATGAGAACAGAACTGATATATCTCACCATTAATTCACACTTAGGTCCTTTTAATGAAGGAGATAAACACAGTAACTAATATTCATGACATGAGGTGTTAGGTGTGGAACACACAGCCTGTCAGACAGCAAAAACTAGGAATTCTAGAAAAAGGGAAGTCTAATGTATTTTCAGCTTTCTTCAGTTTGCACTGAGTATTTTTTAAATTATTATTACTTATAAAGATATTTCTCTCCTGGAACCATAAGTGGTGGGCACAGTCAGAAGTGCTGTATTTCCAACCAATTTAAAAGTGAAATTCTGAAAGGAAGCTTTTTTTGGTTTTTCCTCCTCAGGACATTTCAGTCCTGGCGGTGACGGGACTCTGGCATTTTGACAGCTCACATCCACACCCAATGCACTTCTGCCAATTGCACCCCAAACCCAGTCTAACCTATGGTTAGGAACCAGGTCTCCTCTTAATTTATTTATTCCATTCTTTTTTACATTTTTAAGAATTCAGTTCTTATTATTTTTTTCACTGTATCACAGCTGCACGGTTTTTCATCCTGCTCTGAAAGGCTTTCAAAGGACATTTGCTTCAAAGGGTTTTCTCCGAGAGGCAATCTTCACTTTTTGGTCTCTCTCACTGTTAAGGCTCTGTGTCCAGGTTTGTAGCATTCCTCAAAGCAGTCTCTAGAGAGGTTCATCCTTTGCACTTTTATACCAAAAATTCTTCAACAAAGAAGTCAGACAAGCCGTTAAAAATCTGTCCTCACCAAATTATTCATACCATGGCAGCTTTATCCTCAACTAGTTCAGATTACATTCAAAACCTGTCATGTGTGCTTCTTTGCTTCCTTTTTAGTAAAAGAACGTATTTGCACTCTTTCCAACTGGTCATCGTAGAAGATTATGTTTGGGCTTCATATTACCACTTCCTAACACAGAGAAGTAGTCTTCAGAGCTGTTTTGAATTTTCAATGCTACTTTCACTTCATCATATTAAAAAGATTGTAAAAATGAGGGGAAAAAAAAAAGGAGTCCCATAGAAAAGCATTCAATAAGTTGATATTATTCCAGTAGAAGAAATCGATTTTTAAGATTGAAGAAAATGCTATCAAATATTTCCTGTGAAAGTTATCCTGGTAAATACAGGTAACTCTTACGGCTTCAAATAATAAGATTTATCATGCTGCACCAAAGATTAAAATAGTTGCTCCTGATTCTTTTCAGCTCCCAGCTCTAATTCACAAGGGACATCACTGTTATTTCGGCTTTTTCTCTATTTTAAGAAATAATCAAGTGCAGTGTGTCAGGAAAGTGATTTTTTAATATAGTTTTTTTTTTCATTTATTTTAAAATGCATTTTACTACAGTGACTCTAACCCATATTCTCATGGACTGAGTGTTGCCTGGTAACACCAGGGTCAGAATCTCATGGCCATGCTCCCAGGACCAGGATGTACACACACAGTAAGACGTAACCTGCCTCCAAGTGCCCAGTCAGATGTTTTTGTACTGCTCATGTTCCTTAAAAGCTTTTCGGACTTTTTTTCTCTTCCTCAAAAATAAACTAAAAAATGAGAATAAGCAATAGTTTAATCAATATTGTGTTTTACAGTCACTCCTAACTATCACAAAGCTGAGTAGCATTTTAAACAGTTCTTCATTGTCTATGCACAAGTTGACATTGTTTTAAACAACAAAGTCAGATAAAAGTAGTTTTAGGGACAAGGACAGAGTGCTATATAAATACAATAAGTGATTTGTTCTTCTTCTCATTGTATCAGTTGTAGTGGTTTCTTCTGCCATTTTTCTCATCCTAAAACCCAAACTGAAGACCTGTCTGGAGACTGTTGCTTGGAATTCTGCCTCTGAGGAGGATAGTGCCTTGGCAAACTTAAATGCAGAAAACAGGTCTGTTGTTGGAAGGTTCAAATTTACAAAGGAGATGTAAAAGAGATGACACAGAGATGATAAGCCAGCTCTACTTGCACCTTGCAACTTGGCAGAGCAAGTTCTACCCAGCCTGGAGTACCTTTGTATTCAGGTTTGCACCAAACATCGTTAACAAAAAGCAGGGATAAAAGAAGAATATCAGGGGAGGCATCACCCCAGCTATCTACTGAAATGCAAAGGTGATTGCAACTTGTTGGGCCCAAATTACATGATAAAATAATTAAAGAGAAAACTATTTCTGGGACATCCATGCATTTGGAGAATTCACTTCCACTTACCTTGTCTCACAGAAAAAAAAATCCAACTCTGGTCAAAAAAGACGTCATTCCCATTGATTTCAGTAACAATGTTACTTGCACTAAGATCAGATCAAAGCACCAAATCCATTCCCCAAGTCCTCAGTGTTCACACCCTCTAGTTTTTAAGTGTGCAATTGAAATATAAATAACGGTTTCGGTTCAGCATCGCTCCCTTCCAAATATTTTATGGAAGCTTTACCAAAAAATTCCTTTAGCTGAGGATGTGCAAAAGGGCATGGAAGTGCCCTGTCACCTGGTATATTTGGAGATATTGAGATACCCCACCTTTTGCATTTTGTACATTAAAAAAAACCCTAATTCATTATTTTCATTAAAGGAATCACTAAAACATTAGCACCATATTGCCTTGCAACTGTAGAGCAGCAATAGGTTTTGCAGCAGAGACCATTCCCACCTTCCCTGACAGAGGAATCTCACAGCAGCGTTAACCGGCCATTTCTGCAGGATCAACTATTATTTTTAAGGAACTACACAAGTTTATTAATGAATGGTTAGGTGATACACGCCAGGCAACTGACAGGATGTACTGCAGGACATGTCTTCAACCATGGCTTCTGTAGTCCTTGACTGCAATTTTAAATGGTATAGCCTTCACGTTACATATAGAGAGCTGTGAAATGCAATTATAATGGAGTGGCAGCGATGCTGCGGTTAATGCTGAATGTTGTTTTCTGTTTAAAGGTCAAGTCTATTCTAAAATCCATATTCTTAGTGAGATTGTCTTGCAAATTTGCTGTGCCTACTTGGTATGCAGAGCAGTGGTCTACATTATGATTATTTGTGGAAGAGGTTTCTGAGACACTCTTCTATAAATAAAAGATAAATAAAGCTCCTCTAAAATGTCTAAATGTTACAGAAAGCGCATGATTCTTCTCATTTGTGTGTATGTGTTATTCAACCTATAGCCCTTACCATCTGCAAACTGATTTCAGTTGCTAGGGATTCATTTTAGCAACTAAACAGATCTTCAGAGAAGAAATTACAGAAATCGTTAATACAGATAATAATGAACTAAATTGGCGTGCCTAAAAGAATTAGATGCACACATGTATCAAACTTCCCTCTAGCTCTATATTTTGCACCCATGTGCCAGCCAAAATGACCGAAAGATTTAGGGTGAGCTGATGTGATTATTTAATCTGAATTATATGCACTCTCTGCCTCTGGAACTCAAGACGGACAAGCGAGCGCACTGCAGAGGGCTCATGTGGAAATTTTGCCTTAAAGATAAAAATAACCTGGGAAGTTCATGAAGTTTTCTAAAACCAACCCGCTGACACCAATCTTCATTCAGAAATATTGTTAAGGCAATTACCACTGATTAGCTAAAGGGAAGATAGAAGATAATAAGGGCGCGCTAATCACATTTCCAGCACAATGAAAGCGCATCAAATCAAAGCAAGCCGTTGGGTCAAGGAATTCTCCAGGCATTGTCCCTCCAGAGGAACCCGTAAGTTCTGCTGCAGAGCCAGAAATAGAGAGACATGCAAGGCATCAGTGCTGCAGCACTAAGACCCAGAATGCAGGAGGGGACACAGTGGGACATACACATGGGGAGTCTGCAAGGAGTAGGAAGATTAGAGGAACATGGTAGAGGAGAGGGTGATTTCACTCCCATCTTAATAGAATGGTTAGAGTTGGAAGGGACCTTAAAGACCATCCAGTTCTAATCCCCTGCCCTGGGCAGGGACACCTCCCACCAGACCAGGTTGCTCCAAGCCCTGTTCAACCTGGTCTTGAACCCCTCCAGGGACCGGGCAGCCACAGCTTCACTGGGCAACCTGGTCTCATTAACCTCACGGTGGAAGATTTCTTCCTAATATCTAAACCTGTCCTCTTTCAGTTTCGAAGCTTCACCCCTCATCCAGTCACTACACTCCCTGATAGAGTCCCTTCCCCATCTCTCCTGTACATCCCTTTAGGTACTGGAAGGCTGCTAATAAGGTCTACCTGGAGCCTTTTCTTCTCCAGGTTGAACAACCCCATCTTCTTGCAGAGTGAAGGACCTGGATGTGAAGAGGACGGATGGAGAGCAGAGACATCTCAGCACAGCTATAAGAAAACAGGCTACCTGAGAAGAAGTGAGCAAGCCCCCTTCCTTGTGAAACAGGATCTGACAGCTCTGACAGCAATCTGAGTCCTGCTTCCAGTACCTCCATCTTGCCAAGATTGAAGAACGGTGGGAAGATCCCCGAGTGATCTTAACAGATGGGTTCATACTTCTCACATTGCTTCAGGTTGCATTAATCTCTGCGGTGGGTTCTCATTTAGCAGAGAACATGGCACCAAAACAGATGAAGCAGAGAGCAGGCTGATACACAACTAGCAGATGTAAAAAATCTCTCCTGCATGTTTGAAAATAAAAACCCTTTTCGTCAGGCAGGGAAGCAAGGTGATGCAGCAAAGGAGTCCCGGCAGTCAGGGAACAGGGACAGAGGAGGGGTCAAAGTACAAAGAGGGCATGGTCAGGTGTTGGGAGAACTGTCGTGGAGATGGGGCTAATTCAGCTCTGTCCATGAAACCATCAAATCCTCGCCTCCATATGCATGCCCATTTTAATGACATGCCAGTACTTGTGCTGTTCTTGCATCATCCAGAGGTTCCTGACCCAACATAAGTCCTTTCAGTATAAGGGTTCCAGGGAAGAGAAGTGATGTTTTGCTGAGAGTGTCCATGATGAAAAAGTGGAAGGAGTGAGGGAAGAGCAATGGAACCAACGGAGACTTGGTGCATCCAGCTGCCAGATATTCCTGAAGAGGCAGAGGAGGGTACTGGAACATGAGGCAATGCCACGTAACAGAGGACACTATCTGTTTAGAGTATAACAACAGATTTAGGATTGTGCAAAGTTCCCTAACACTTCCATAAAGCTAAGAGTGAATAAATTTAAGGTGAAAGGAGGGCGAGAAAACTTCAGGTCACACAAGAAGAACTGCAGTAAATCAGGGAATACCAAGCAAATACAATCTTCATTTTGCTTTAATTAGTCCATCCTTGAATATTGTCCCAACACACCAGCCATTGCATCTACTAAGATTTTTCTCTTTAATTTTGTAGAGAAAGGGACAACAGAGCAGATGAACGTCACGACACCGAAACCGAATGCTCGGTTCTTCCCGGGTTGTCCTCGGAAGGCCCTGCTTTCCACCACCCACCCAAGTGACACCAGCCTTCTGCTGAGCTTCTAGCCAAGATGTGTCTTTCCCAACACTCGGCTGCACCCAGGGGATCACCACCGTGTGTTAACAGATGGGCTACAATACGAACCCATGCCCACACCGCTTACCAACACGGTGCTGGAAGGAGGAGGCTGGATCTCAGGGTGGGATGGTGGCGGTGGTGGTTTACGTGCACCTCTCCCCAGCTCTCACCGACGGTTCCCCAGCTCGTCCCTCCATGGTGACATCTCTCAGACCACCCCGTGCCATGAAGGCAGGGAGCAGCACATTCAGATTCACCGCACTACGCTCACTCGGAGTCTGACAAGGTATTTTGCTTTAACACCTACATTTGAAGCGATGTAATTTCCCTTTATACATGGCTTGCTCTCGTCAGAGTGGCTTTCCTCTTTTCATCAAACAGACAAAGCATTTCAACTCTATAAAAGCAGCTGATATTTAAGTTCTAATAAAAACATACTTCACGTATGCCATTCTTTCCCCAGACTGACCCAGTCTACGATATATTATTTACATAACTGCTGCAATATCTGTTTCAAAACCAAGCACAGAACCGTAGCCTGCCCTGCCTGTCACCGCGATGGGTAAACAGTGTCACCTTTTCAGGGCCCGATGAATTATAGAGAAGTAGTTAAGTGCACCATCCATCAACAGTGGCACTAAGTAGGTTTTTGAAGTAGATTTCAGATCACAAACGCTCACATTTTCACCCACAAATGCCGTTCAGATCGTTACCAGAAAGCACAAATTGGACGGCTCATCTACAATAGCCACATGATGAATGGACGTGACAGGTGGTCAAAGAAAATGAGTCTTGCTCTTCTACAAATAACCTTGTCGCTGTGAAAGTAAGAGCTGCAGCTCCGCTGGTAGCCAGGCTGCAACTAACTTAATGGTTTTATTTGCTTGAACTTCCAGCAAATCAAATACACAGATGAGATACAATGAAGCAGCGGTATTGAAGCAATATTAGCAATTCAACCTCATTATGTGACACACAATGGAAATGTTCTACTAAGGATGTGTCACATTCGAAAGAAAATTATTCAGATTATGAGTAGCTGTTACGAGAACACCTTTCTGCAGGAAAACCTCATGATTTTGCAATCACAACCCACTGTAAGATATTCAAAATACGCAAGTTTTAGTTCCACTGCAAGCAATCAAGTCACCCTCTGACGGCTCAACACAGCAACAGCCACCACCCGCTACTTCTCATTTAAAATTCTTCTACTTCCATTAGTCTAAATAGTAGAGATTACTGTCTAGGATTGGAAGTTGGGTGTGTGTGTGTGTAGATCACTACCAATTGACGCATAACCTAAATAAAAAAGGAAATTTCCCTTTTAGGCAAAAATCTGAATCTAAGAATCTTTGGGGGGACTTTTCAAAGAATAAAAGAAAACACCTCAAGTTTTGTGAAGGCGCTGGGTAAGATCTGCCTGTGAAACTGTGCACAAAGTCATTCTTGGGCTGAAGACCAAGCTTTGAGTTCTGCCAAAGCCAAGGTAGACCCCTAGTAATGAGTACATAGTGTGTGTGTGGGGGTTCTCATTGCTGCAGAGCTCCATCATAGATACGACTGCTCTGAAATACACCCAAAAGCAGACTATGCATTGCTGGTAATAACACCAATGATTTTTCCTGGAACATTTGATTTCCTTTAATCTGATGAATTTGTTAGCAACACATTTATTTTCATTAAATAAGTCTCAAAGGCCACAGCTGTACTTTTCTCTCATTACAGGTACACTTATTAAGTTACAATGAGAAAATGATATTATATATTGGGTTTTTAAGTGATAAATGTGAGAAGCCAAAGCCATTCATTAGCGTTTTTCACTTGCCCATGGAAAAAATAAAGCCTACCTCATGCAGGTCAGGACCTACTCTTCTCTAGTTCATCTCCCTTCCTAACAGCAATCTTTACCCTGATGTTGATGGGTTCAGAAAGCCCCAGAAGAGAGACTTTGTGGAGATAACTACCATGAGACCCCCTATGGAAAGAAGCATGCAAGGTACACAAAACCAGGAGATGGGGAGAAGCCTCTCTCCCAAAGTAAACAAGAATTCCCTCCCTTCCTCTCTCTGGAATAAGTCCCTTGGATAAAAAGCTTCTGTGGTTTTAAGAAAGAGAAATTGAAGTTTGTGGACTTCAGCATGAGAAACTTAAGGGTCTGACTTTCTACCAGCCCTCCTATTTCCTACAGTCCAAAATTTGAAATTGTAGCAATAGTCCATAAAATGGGTTAGTTCACATCATGCAACTTTCCCCATGTTGACTCATGACAACTTTTCCACATGCATTACCTGTTATCCATAATATTATGGGCAAACACTGCCACAAACAAAAGGAAATGACACAACAGTTGTATTTCACTATTAGAAAATCGGCAACTGATGTTATAAATATTAAGATATTCACAAAGTATAAAAGGTGTTTTGGAAGAGATACCCTCCAAACCCAAAGCCGTTCGTGACGTATAGTCTGTTAAGAGTTTGAAGGGGTGAAACCAAACCTATACTTTTCAATGACAAAAGAAACCTAGGTGGAAAAAACCCCTGCATCATTTGAAGCAATGCACCACATTTTTTTAAAAGGAGATAGAAAACAGGAGTGAAATTGCAATTTTTGTATTTCAGAAATATTTGTTGAGATTTATACTACCTCAGCGAGGAAAGTAAACAGAAATGATGACCCCGTAGTGCACCCCCAATATATCTGGGAAGCAAATAAAGGATGGCAGCCAGTGAAGACACTAAAGAGGATAAAACAAGATGATCCAAGATCTTATTTCACTTGGCAAGTAACAAATCCCAACAGGCAGGATCTTTTTGCTGACAAAACTTCCTAACAAAAGCTACTGTAAGATAAAAATACAAATTGGGGTTTTCAAGAGGAAACTGAGCAGATGTGTCAACTGAGTTGCCACAGAAGAAAGTATACGAGATCCAGGGCCATAATTCAGGAGCTCTAGGTATCAGCCCAGCGCTCCTGCAGGTCTCACTGCAGAAAAACTCAGCTTAACCTTCCTACAGGCATCCCTCAAACTAGGACCCTAGAGGTCCCTTCTGGCCTGGATCATTCTATGATTCTAGTAGTGTTTATACATCAACAAGGACAAAAAGTAGCTCCAAACACAGCTTTCCTATTTTTACACCCAAGCAAAGGATGCCAATTTCTAAATTCAGATACTTAAAAAAAAAAAAAAGCCATATGAAGCATTCAGGTCTGACTAATTTTTAAGTTTGACTTGAAATCAGCCACATACTTTACCTAAATATGTTTATTGTTAGCCTGGACATTTCAGGTTGTGTACTTTGCCAACCAAGCTCTATGAAAGCTGACATTTTCCAACTCTATTCCACCTCAAATGACAGAGACAAACGGCCACATTACCTCAAGAGTTCCTTTGGCAGAGTAAGCCGCGTACGAGTACAGGAGGTCTTGGCCATGAAGAGCTTTGGTCTCTCTGTTGCACTCTTGTCCACTGGGATAAAAGCACTCGCCGCTGGTTTTCAGAGTTACTGTGTTTGAAGAAGAACCCGGTAGGTCAAGCAAAACAGAGTAATTGACCAGCTGGACATCTTCAAGGCCTTGGGAAGTCCACTGAGCCAGAATTTTCATTGCAATATCAACATCATCTTCTTTAGGGAATTGTAACAAATCTCTGGAAAAAAACAAAAACAAGAACAACCCAAAACCACAGATATAGTTTTAGTTCGTTTCCCATCATGACATTTGTACCTTAATTTGCATCAGTCCATCACTTTACTCATAACATATGGTGGAAAAAAAAAAACACTAAAAAAAACCATCAGCCTTCATGTTTTTGCAAGTCAATTCTTACCAAATGCAAGACAAAAGCAACTGCTTTCTGGAATATAGAATAGGGAAAAAAATATTTACCCAATCAGAACAAAAAGAATCCTGCAGAAATTATCACAGTAAATGACTGAAAATTCAGCTCTCTGGAGCTCATCAAGTCACTGATATAGCCCCAATTGAACCAACAGTTGCACACGAGGAACACAACCTGAAGGAACACTTCAGGGACATCAGGGAGGGCATGGTGCTGAAAATGAGTAGGAGTCATACATTTGGCTTAAATTCATCAAGTAGAACAGATTTGCTAAACGGAAGGGAACTGTTCCCCCAAATATTGTGCTGTCAGAGCGTTTTCCTCAGATTTCCTACCTGCGCTGAAGGAGTACCTGAGCCAACAGCTTGGCAAACACATGACACGAGCCTGGAAATTATTTTGGCAGCATCTACCAGATGGGCCAACAGAGACCTCAGGTGGGTTGGCCTGGGCTTGTATGACTGGGTTTGTAGCACTGTTTAACACCCGTGACCAGATGGGCCACGGGAGAAAAACGGTATTGCTGCTGTAAGACTGCCCTCCTCCCAGCAAATGCCAAGCAACATGAGATGCAGAAAGGACTTCGAAGGTAACTTTAGAGGACAGACACACTGAAGGGGCAACTTTGGGAGGCAAGCTTTTATGTAACCAAAACAGGGCAGAAATAAAAAGCACTATTATCCAAATAAAAAGTACTACCTCAATGCAGCACAGAAATGTTATGGAATACTTGCTGAATTTTGTGAAGATTTTCTTAAGTGGGTTTTTGGGGGTTTTTTTGGTGTCTGAAGCTCTCAGGACTGAGAAACAAGACTGAGGATCACAGAGGCATTGACTTCCAAGCACAGAGATACTGACACTGCCCGAAACCCTTGTTCACAACCTTCTCTTCACAAAAAGACTAATTACATTTAGATGCTTTAGGGTCTGCAGCACCACCTTAGAATATACCCTGGCTGCCTTGCACACATCAAAAGCAACCGCTGAATAATGCATAGCCATTTTAAAACCATTACTGCAAGCGACGGGTATTTCAGAATCCCACTATGTGCTTTGTAGGCACCTCCGTGCCATTCGGAACCCAGCTGCGACACCACAGGTACTGATCGGGATCTGCACCAGCCCCAGGGAGAACAGGAGTCCCGGAAAGGACCCTAGAGGTCCCTTCTTAAAGACTCCCTTCTCCACCCCAACAGACCTTTAAGAAAAGAATATTTACTGCTTACATAGCAAAGCTGTAACATTTACTATAGCCTAGGAAAGGTTCGAAAATGGTACATTATCACAGAGTTACACAGAATCTCAGGGATTGGAAGGGACCTTGAAAGCTCATCCAGTCCAATCCCCCTGCCGGAGCAGGAACACCTAGAGCAGGTCACACAGGAACGTTTGGGTTTGGGTTTTTAATGTCTCCAGAGAAGGAGACTCCACAACCTCCCTGGGCAGCCCCTGCCAGTGTTCCCTCACCCTCACTGTGAAGAAGTTTTTCTCATATTTAGTGGAACCTCCTCTGTTCCAGCTTGCAGAAATTCGTATAAAGGACTGTGCTGCATCCCAGGCTGCATTGGGAGAGCAGGGTTCTTCATGTACAAAGTTCAAAATGTTTACAAGAAGGCTGGACTTGTGCTGAAGACGTCGGAGATTCTGTCAGGAGGAATAATCATCTTGCAGATCTAATCTTTTTAAATTATCCAAAATGAAGTCTTCAAGCAGCCTACACGAACCAGACAAGTTAATCCAATCTGCAGTATATTACAAGTTTCCAATTTCATCTCCTGTGCCTGCTAATACAATGGCATAGACTTGGGCACCGCAGAAATACAGGAAGTTGTTTGATTAACACAATCATTAACACAATATCTGCATTTCCCTCAGGTGACAGAAACATTAATAGAATAAATAACTGAAGAAACTCATCCCAGGCCAATAAGGTTATGGCACATTGCAACAAGAAGTATTCAGTTTCAATAAAAGGAATTAAAGATTAAAACAAGACGACACAACAAGAAAATTGCTCCCATGGTAACAGAAGCAAAGTTACTTTCCACTTCATAATTAAATAAGCATGTCTTTGAAACTTTTGTGACAACCTATCTGATTAAGTTAAAGAAATGAGCACACTATTTACTCCATAATGTCTTTACAGTATCTCAAAATCAAATTGCAAGTTATAATCACACATTATATGGCAATACACCAGCACATATTAGACTGCCTGGATAAATCCTATGCACATCATCACCAGGATTTTCAATTTCTTTTCCACATTTCTTACAACCACTGACTTGCACTTGCCTTTAACATAATGCTGCTGAGGGCATGGACTTAAAGTCGGAGGTAAATTAACTCATTATTTTTATTACATACTAGCTGGATAATAGGTATATCGTGTAGAAACAGCAGCTTCTAAGCCCCATCACATTCTGAAGAGTTCAAAGTTTGGCAGCTCAGCCTGGAAAAATCCCAACCTTTCAGGTGCGCTTCGTAGCCCTTCTCTACAAATCGACAACTAAGTCGCTTCCCAAAACTTCCCGGGCTCCGAGATTCACCGGGGGAAGGTGGAAACGGTGGAAAGAAACAGGCCCCGGGGCCGATTCCGTTTCTCTCTTTCGGAAGCGGCTGCGTGCTCAGCAGGAACCGACAGCACCGTCACTGCCAACTTCCAGCTACAAAGCCGCCTTTAATAACGGCAGCCAAATTTTTTATTCCCTTACTCATATTAAAAAGATTCTTTATGCAGCTACTTGTGCAGATTCAGTCAATGGGAATAACCAGGAAGTTAATGGGTACATTTCAGTTGCTGTAAATCTGCATAATTTAATTGAAGCGGAGCCACCTCGGACCATGAGAACCTGCATTAACAAATATAACACTGAATAATACTGTGCCTTTATCCCGTGGTGCTCAAAGAGATTGCCACAAGTTACTTGCCTTTATTTTCTGATATAGGTAGGACATTGAACTAACATACATCAGAACAGGACAAAAACTTGTTTCCTGGGTATGTTGCTTGGTTCCTGAACTAAGAAAAAATACAGATAAAATTGTGCTTATAACATAGAAAACATACCCTTCCCCACCTGAATAAGGAAAGGTTTTCCCACTTTGATATGATGACAAGATCAAGACAATGTTGATGAAGATGCATTCCAGTATAAACAAGAAGCCTAAATTGTGTTTTACAGCCTGATCAGCTAGACGTTCTGGCCACTGAAGACCAGCAGACTATGACTGTTGAAGGTTCAGAGTTCTGAAGCCAAGAAAATAATTTGAATTAAGATACATCTGTAATAAATCCAGGCTCTCTGCAGCTTCAAAAGACAGATCTGTAACACTCTAACAATGCAAAGACTGAATAATTCAACTGCATGAGACAATTCCTTACCAGAGAGTCCTATGAAACTGCTACCATCCACCCCCAAAACAAATCTAAGCTGCAGCGAAGTTCTACTAATTTAATTTAAAAACTCTAGGTGGACAGTACTTTCCCTTCAATATGAAGATCTTCAAATATGACTTGTTTGGTTTTTTGGGGTTTTTGTTTTGTTTCTTTTTTCTTTAAAGTTTTAATGTCTGTACTAAAATGAGAATGGGAAATGGTCTATCAAAAAAAAAAAAAATCAGAACTCTGGTTTTGTAGAGTTGTAATTCTATCTCATTTCCTTGGTTACAAATTTTGACTGTAAATTTTTACTCTTTTTCCCTATTCGATGAAACTGTTTATGAAGCAATTGCTGGAATTTTATGTAAGAACCAACAAGTAGTATCATTTTGGAATTTTTACAGGCTGTTTTTTCAGCTGAGTATTTGCTGTAGAATTTTGAATGTTGCAATGACAACATTGCTTTGTAAAGCCACATCAGCTCAAAGTGTTGTATCTTTCCTAACAGGCCGTTTCCCACAGTAGCTGGTAGCAGATCATTAAAAAAAGAATGCAAAAGACACATCACAGGGGGTTATTATAGATATAGACTCATAGAATCATTAGGTTGGAAGGGACTCGTGGGATCATCAAGTCCAACCATCAGCCCTACTCTACAAAGTTCTCCCCTACACCAGATCCCTCAACACCACATCCAGTCGACTCAGAAACACATTCAGGGATGGGGACTCCACCACCTCCCTGGGCAGCTGATTCCAGGCTCTGACCACTCTTTCTGGGAAGAATTCTTTCCTCATGTCCAGCCTAAACCTACCCTGCTGCAGCTTGCAGCCATTCCCTCTCCTTCTATCACTAATTACCTTTGAGAAGAGACCAGCACCAACCTCTCCACAATGTCCTTTCAAGCAGTTGTAGAGAGGGATGAGGACTCCCCTCAGCCTCCTCTTCCTCAAACTAAACAATCCCAACTCCCTCAATGGTTCCTCAGGAGATTTATTCTCCAGGCCCTTCCCAGCTCCGTGTCCCTCCTCTGTACTCGCTCCAGCACCTCGATATCTCTCTTGTGCTGAGGTGCCCAGAACTGGACACAAGACTCAAGTTGTGGCCTCCCCAGTGCTGAGCACAGGGGGACAATCACCTCCCTACTTCTGCTGGTCACGCTATTTCTAATACAAGCCAGTATGACATTGGCCGCCTTGGCCACCTGCCACTTCCAGGCATATGTCTTTTTTCTTCCCCAAAACCTTTGTCCAGGCTGTGTTGTAAATGTGTTTACATATGTTCAGGATTTCAGAGCTCATTTTGGGTCCATTATGAGGTGAGATGAGGCCGTTTCGGCAGCGCTGGGCGAGTGCACAGCCCAACTGCTCAGCATGGGCACAAGTATTTTTCACGCCTGCAGATAAGAGCATTTATGTGTATCCACCACATCTAGGGTGCACGCACAGCAAACTAAACACATCAAGGAAATACCACCTGCCTGAGCCACATCTGCTTAGATTTTAATTACATGTTCCTGTTAATTAGGGTGCTCAACTGGCTGGTGTCCAACCTGCCCGATCGGATTTCCCACCGTCTGAGCTGACTGCCATGAGTCTGCTGCTTCCCAAAGACAGAAAAATAGAAGTCCAAGTCCAGGAGAGGGTATTTAGCAGGAGGTTAGAATCCAAAAGAGAAACGTTCTCATGGTGTAAACAGTTGACTACAGGCAGCTTAGTGTGGGACAGGATCTTGAACCACTTCAGGTTATGGTGGAAAAGTCTCCAGCAACTGCTCCAAGGCAGAAGATCCACAACACTTCCTTTATCACATCCACCATCACTCTCTATACATTCTGGGAATACTATTAGCACTGATATTAATACTGATTTTGTGGCAGTCACAGAGCATGAGAAATCAGGTACCATGTTCATTCTTGTCACACCATGACCATAGCAATGACCAAAATGAACAGGTTAAGTCCATGCAGATACGCTTCCTATATCATAAACAGACAAAATAATGCTGGTCTAAAGCACGAAAGCAATGGAAAGCTTTGGTTAAAGGTAACATTTGGACATTAGATATGGGTCAACCACCATGTGACATCTTGCTGCTTCTTCCACTTGGCTGGTTTTTGGCCAGCTGGTCTCATCACCCGCAGCAGCCCCTCCACTGGAGATGGACCTCTCACCAGAGGCAGGGATTTTTTGCCAGCACCAAGCTTTGCTGTCACCAAGTTCCACCCCACAGAACAATTTATACGTGGCTTATCAGAACAGTGATGAATGGGTGGTCCTCCTAAATGACACGGAAGCTAAACCCCCGTTCACTCTTGGGTAACACCACATTGCTTCTGCATATCATCTGCACCTGCGTATCTCTATGGACGGTACATAGCACCAATATATATATATATAAAGCTATTAACATAAAGACTTATGATTTATTTCAGGTTTTCCTTTTCACAGGCACAGAATAAGTGTAATTCTTGAAACCATAAAAAAATACATAACTTCAGATAACAGAACACCAGCTCTAGATTTGGTTGCAATTCTCTAACAGAAAACTGCTTTTGAACTTTAAACATGACATGCACTATGGCTTTTGGGCATTTTTGATAAAAAGAAACTTGACTCATCTATTTAGAAAATAACACCATGAGTGGGCATGAAAGCATTTCTATCACAGCTTTTCTGTTTAGGTCCACCCAGGTATTAGACTTTCACAGGGGTATCTGATCATACGTACCCTGTCCTATCACAGTATAATTACATACACAACGGCGTCAAGCCAAACCTCTCCTCTTCCCAAGAAGTTCTTTGCCACAGGATGGAAGAACACCCTCAGTCTCAGCCCATGCTTCCAAGCTTAGCTATTTCATAGAATCCTTTTGGTTGGAAGAGACCCTTGGGATCATCAAGTCCAACCATCAGCCCTACTCTACAAGTTCTTCCCTACACCAGATCCCTCAACACCACATCCAATTGACTCTGAAACACAGTCAGGGATGGTGACTCCGCCACTTCCCTGGGCGATTCCAGTGACTGACGACTCTTTCTGTAAAGTATGGTTTGGTTTTTTTCACTACAGGACTACCAAGCATATTACTGCTCCCCACTTCATCAGAAAGTCAAATGACTTGCATATTTTTTTAAATAAAATTAATGGGGATAGTTCAAATCTCACTTGCCATCGTCAGGATAGAAGCCAAGCTTGTATTCAACGCAGATGGTGAAAGGCCCTGAAAAATGACTGATGCTCTCACGCTGCGATTCCACAGTTTATTGGAAAACAAGCAATTCGTTGTTCCTCTACACTAAACATCGCAAAGCCACAAATTGGCTGTAGGTGAGCTTTCCGAAGCTTTCTAAGAGATTTGGATGTCAGTTACACTGACATCTATCCAGCGTCCAAATCTTCCAAATGCTTCAGAACATCAGGATGCCAATATATCAGTTCCAACAGGGGCCTAATCAAAAGACTGTCCAGAAGAGGGTAAAAGCAGGGAGAGCACGCACAGAATCCCTCAACTACCCTTCCAGTCTATTTTAAGAAGATTTTTGAAAAAAACCCCGAATCGATAGCTTCAAACGCCTGTGACTTCTTAGAGAGTATTCACCTTACTTGTCAGCAATAACGTGCCACTCTCAACTGAAAAAAGGTTCTTTCAGACCTAGTTGTTTAATTAACAACCATTCTTCCAGTGATGCAGTCATTTGTTGTGGAAATAAACACCCATGGTCTTGCCCATTCCAGCATCAGACACGGAAACAATGTGATAGCACTTCAGAAGAGCGCTGATGGGACCGTACGCTCTACACGTTCACTCGGAGTTCAAGAGCCCACCACATTTTAATGGTCTACTGATGGAAATATACTGATTACATCTTATTACTGGTGAAGGAAAATCGTTGAAAACTGTTATTGAATCATATAAGTACAGTAACTGAAGCATTCTCGTGATTTATGAGTTAATCTAATGAGTCCAACTCTGTCACAACACAGCGCATGTGGCCAAATGCCACCAACAAATCATTAACCAACATTTGTATAAATCACCTCAACGCATCCAAGCTTTGAAAGGTAAGTATCTGTCAACAAGCAAGCTATCTGCAAACACGTAACATTCTAAAAAGAAATTCAGTACACGTTCACCATGTAGAAGCTGAGTTTGTAACTCTCCTGAACCCTTTTACTCTCATTTTTTAGTAATTTTTGATAATTTGAAGTCACAATTTCAGATGTAACCGCAGGCGTGGATTACATCCCAGCACAAGGTGGGTTCTTGTTTCATTCTTCTGTGTACGGTCTGCTCAAGCAACCTAGTTGATCTCTGAATTCCATGAATCAGCAACATCTGCGAGTGCCAGTCATGAAAATCCCTCACCTAAGGCTCAAAACCCATTCCACTGCGCACTAACATTTGAGTCCAGAAACTGCTGAGCAAAGAACTACAGAGCTTAGTTAATTCAAATCCCTTGCGAGTCAGCCAAAAAGACTTTGAACATATGCAAAATACATTACTCGAGTTGTAAATTCGATAGAAACTGTTTAGAATACATCAGATTTTCAAAAATAAAGACCTCCTCAATACAATTTTTATTTGCAGTGTGGAAAACGGGATGGCAGAACAACAACATTACCACAGACGAACGGATTATGAACAAATTGGCTCATCAACAGAGCACAAAACTCCAGTAAAACGCACTGGCCAAAGTGAAGGTTGTTTAAATGTGTTAATTTGCAACGGACTATGAGCATGTGTAATCGGGTGAAGTTCTGCTGCCGTGCAGTAACTTGTTAAATTGCTGCTATTTCATCACTTGCGCTCATGCAGGCGAAATCTAAGAGGCAGTTGACTTTGATATTAAACCAGACGCCCAAGAAATCAAACCCACAAACCTGTGGAAGTTTATGAAAATGTTGAATATGAGCAAACGGCTCGAGGGCAGGCAGGTAGGCAACGGCAGAGATGGGAACAGAAACCAGATTGCCCGAGTCCCATGTGTGGGTTTCACTTATCAAAGCCTCTTACGCTTTATTTAAAATCATCCTTCTTCTTATAAAAGCACTCGCTTTTCTGTGACTTGCACCTTCCTTAATTATCCAGTGTAGAGACAGGCGAGAATGGCATTTAGCATGTCTTCCCTATCATTCTAGAGACACATAAAAACTCCATGATCTCAGAGGTCCCTTCCAACCGTGAACATTCTGTGATTCTGAAGAGGATGATAGTCACTACCTGTTTGCAGAACAGTTAATGAACCACAGAAACCTTAGCATGGAGAATGACAGCTCCAGACCCTCAAACAGGCTGTTCCTCCAAAATCCCCAAGACTGTTAATCCCAGACAGAGAGGAGATACTTTGCACATCATATTTTTCAGTGCAGAAGAAGTCATTGCTGTGATTCATTGTTCCTTTTGGTTACAAGAGGGTTTAGGTGAAAGGCTCTTCTTTGAGGAAAGCAAGTAATTCCTGCTTCTTCCTCACACTAAGCTCTCAGCCTTCAAACACAAACCACACACAGGACTGAACTCCTCCTTCATACATTTCTTTTTAATACAGTAAACTGTTTTCAACAGCTGAACTGTCTTCAAAAAACTCTTTCAAAATATATAAAGAATGGAGATATCTACACAAGAAATCTTTTTTTCATTAAACAATCTCATTTGCAGGAGGATCTCTCAAAAAAGTGCCATTCTCTTTCCAAATCACTGATAGCACCACCACTACTTTTCTTTTTTATTAACTGCTATAGTTGCTGAGTTTCAGTCACAAGAGACAGGTCCTCCTCAATGATACATAGGGTTGTGTGTGTGTACAACCTCACAATCTATATCTTTCCATGATTCCATCTAAAGTATTTTAAAAAAACTTTTACCATGTCCAAAGATACAACAGTGCTCTGTATGATTTAATTTAAACTTCTCTTTTGGGCATACAAGGATAACGCAGCCTCTGTTTTAAATACAGCAAAGGGAATACAGGACTCCGAAAACTGTAATTAATGGAGCAGGGTCAAGTTGGAGGTGTGGAGGCCTCAAAGGTCAATACTCAGTCCAGTCTTGTTCAACATGTTCATCGATGACCTGGACAAGGGGACTGAGTGTGTCCTCAGCAAGTTTGCTGATGATACAAAAGTAGGAGGGCTGTCTGACACTCCAAAGACCTGTGTCACCATCCAGGGTGACCTGAACAGGCTAGAGAGCTGGGCAGAGGAGAACCTCATGAGGTTCAACCAGAGCAAGTGTAGGGTCCTGCACCTGGGGAGGAAGAATTCCAGGCACTGATACAGTTTAGGGGAGGACCTGCTGGAAAGCACTTCTGAGGAGAAGGATGTGGGGGTCCTGGTAAATAGTAAACTATCCATGAGCCAGCAATGTGCCCTTGTCACCAAGGGGGCCAATGGAATCCTGGGCTGTGTAGGGAAGAGTGTGGCCAGTAGGTTGAGGGAGGTCATTCTCCCCCTCGGGTCTGCACTGGTGAGTCCACAATTGGAATACTGCCTCCAGTTTTGGGCTCCCCAGTTTGAGAGAGACTGGCAACTACTGGAGAGACTCCAGCGTAGGGTAACAAAGGTGATGGAGGGTTTGGAGCATCTCCCTGATGCTGAAAGAGCTAGGACTCTTTAGCCTAGAGGAGAGAAGGCTGAGGAGAGACCTTATTCATGCTTCTAAGTAGCTGCAGGGTGGGTTGAAGGAGGATGGAGCCAGACTCTTCCAAGGGGATCTGAGTGACAGGATGAGGGGCAATGGGGACAAGCCGGAACACGGGAAGTTTCATTCAAATACGAGGAAAAACTTTTTTGGGGTGAGGGTGTCAAAGCCCTGGCAGAGGCTGCCCAGGGAGGCTGTGGAGTCCCCTTCTTCAAGCCCCACCTAGATGCAATCCTGAGTGATGTGCTCTGGGCACTCCTGCTTTAGCAGGAGAGTTAGATGGGATGATCTCTAGAGGTCCCTCCCAACTCTGACAATTCCCTGATCCCATGATTATAATTACCTGTGAATTTTATGGGTCTAATTCTCTAACAATGGGATTAACTACTGTTTTCTCCTAATGCAAGGAAAGAATCAGGTCCCAAAGCTCCGAAGAACTACGTCCTCAGTTTTCCAACAGGTTAGGATGCTGAGGACAATGCATGCCACAGTGAAAAAAAAAACAACCCACAAAACATGAAAAGCATTAAAAACATTCCCCTGCCTTGAAAGTGTTTGTGTATCACCCTGCATTCACAGGCAGAGCACTGACCCAGCACAACTTCACAATCCTATCATCTCCTTTTCTTCCCAGACCACGGGGAACATGTCAGTGTCTCAATACAATGTGACCAGCTGCATAATCAAGTCCAAGTGGTACCTTTTACTGTCAGAGACAATCACGTTTACTTACAGCAAGAGACCGTTCCTGTACATCCCTGAATAGCGGCGCGTGTTTCACTAACACCTTTCTACATGGAAAATCTATTGATCAAAAAATGAAAAAAACCACCCCAAAAACTCCACCACCTTGAAGTTTTGCTTTTTATAGAGAAAATCTGCTGATCAAAAGAAAAATAATCTCAATGCTGCCCAACCGGCAGCGTTTTATTCCTTTCATTGGCAACCATGAGGTTACACTGTGACCTGCATGGAAATTAGATGGAAAGCCAGGTGTTATTCTGACAGCACGGATGTCTTCATTGGAACTGCAGGATTTCGCTTTCGAATAATATCCCAGCTCCCAAAGGACAGCCAGGAATTAAGAGAGCGCGCTAACCCGAAATCCTAGAAACACTTAACCATGTTTAGAAAAGCCACCCATTATTTGAAGGTTCAGGCTTATTTGGAATTAGATAAATCCCCAAATAAATGTTTAATTTTTGAAATTAAAAAGAAGGTAAACCTTTCGTTTGATCTCATGAATCTCAAGAAGTTAACCCCGTGCACAAGACGATGCCACGGAACCTTTCTGTTCCCAGCCTCATTTTCTTCTCAGTATCAGTCAACTTACCAGCACAATTCCAAGGGAACTGGAGGGATTTCTAGCTGATGTGTCAGGTGGGATGTTTTATGAAAATATTTTTAAAAGTTCAGCCAGGTGTAATAGTAAAAATGAACAAAAAAAAAAGGAAAAGGAAAAAAAAGGAGAAATGACACCATATAATTTCTAGCTATTTATGCAAGGAAAATGTTACTACGAATGTCATATCACATAGCCTAGTTCTGATAATCTCCATCTCATTTCAGCTGAATTTGGTTTTATCTGACAACACCGACATCTCTGAACTGACCCTTCAGTTTCAATAGTCAACTGAGGAAATCAACACCGATAACCAGAGCTGTGTCCTCAAGTTATTTATGCTGTACCGCAAATCAAATGGCGTGTGGACATACACCAAAAGCTCTCTCCAAAAGAGGAGGCATTAAACCCTACAGAGAGAGGTTTGGGAAGAGATCACAGGAGATGGCTCGGTTCAAGGCAGGCTCAGCTCACCCAACAGCTACCCCAGGCAGAGGTTTCTCATGCCCCGCTCCAAATACAGAACCTCCTTGTCTGTCCTAAATAATCACCCTATGCACTGCTGCATTTGAGCACGCTTTATTTTCTCCTACCCACTGTTGGCATTGAGAACAGGCTGATCTTTTTCTCTTTTGCACAGTTTTGTTGGTTTACTTTTTGTTTACCTGGTTAAGGATTTCTCTTCCAGCCTTCCCCCTATCTGATTTTCTCTTAAGCCAAACGTCCTTGGTCTTTTCATCCCTTTCGTCAGAGATCCTGCTCCTGTAATCTCCCATTGCCCTCCCTGATTTCTTCTAGACCATTTCCAGCCTCTCCCCACTCCTCCTGAAACTGTGCTCCAGAAAAGGAACACTGTGAATATGCCACTTGCACTGAAAATGAATAATTAGGATCCAATTATCGTTTGCCTCCATACAAGTCGATTATTATTCCTCTGCTGTCCTTTATTCTGATTTCACCTCTGAACCTCTCCAGTAAGTTCACCGAGTCCTTCAGATTTGTTGACCTCAAAGAGGCCGCCTCATCATTCATTTGCTGCAAGAAGGAATGGCCCTGGAACACACCTTAATGCAGAGCTTAAAATACTCTAGAGCTATGTTGAGATCTGGATCCCAAAGTCATCACTCTGCAGTGAGAATCCTGTCAGTTTGCTCCTGGTCCAGCAAATCTGCAGTCACTCTCTCTCTGTTGCCACCACCTGCACAGGCCACCTCAAGTCCATGTAAAAAAGTCCTAAGGCTGATCAACCCACTTCATCTCCTTGCGGCAGTCTCTGTGCCACAAAATCCAAACCAGTTGCTCCCTGAAAGCCCACACAACTCCAGTAAAGTGCATCCCCCCAAGGGGCACATCACAACACCCAGAAAAATCCCAGAAAAGGGACCTTACCCACTCCTCCACCTTCTCCTTTCAAACTTTCTGGTATCCATCATCCCCTCCTTTCACCTTGCAAGCCTAGAAGTGTAACTATCCCCTTTCAAAACAATGTCTTTAACCCATATTTTTTTGCCTGTTCTAGCCTTCCCTTGGGCTTCCAGCCCTTCCTTATCCAAAAATAAAATAAACCACATAAAGCACCCCAGGAACAGCAGGTGGTGGTTTCACGGCGTTAAACCTAAATGGTCTAATTCATTTCCAGTCCATTTTATGATCCAACTAAAGTTTCAAAGTCTAATTTTCAGTGAATAAAGCACAAGAAAAAAACAAAACAAAACAAAACAAAAAAACCCCAACCAAAAACCCACCAGCAGTCAATATGCAGATGTTCAGGAATTGGAATCAAGGCTGAAAAATGCCCCCTAGTATTCAACACACTGTAACGAGCAATCACCTGAATTGCTTACTGCAACTATGAATGGCTATTGTAGAACAAGTAGCCATGTTTCAACCTGGAGGCCAGAGGGGGTAGTAGGGGGGGTGCTGTTGCTAGGCAGTAAAGAGGAAAGTGCTCTATTCCAAAGCTGCAGCATCAATTAAATCTCGGGAAAACAACAACAAAATAATACTAAAAAAAGCAGAACGGCTACATATCAACAGTAAATGGTGGTAGGTTTTCTTGTCTCTCTTCCTGCAAAGATACAATGATCCCACGTCTGAGCTTGTTCTTACCACGGCGTTAAGGAAGCTACAGACAGACAGGAGGACACAGGATTCAGAAATTGAGTAGTGGAGCAGGTTTCCAGTGTGTGCTGGTGGACTCTCCTTGTTTTCCCCACCTCCTTCCCCCATCAGCTCCTGCCTGGGCCATGGCCATCACAGCCATCACAACACCAGTTGTGGTAAGATGAACCTAGACTTTGGGGGATGGCTGGCATAACAGCCCACACACTGTCCAGAGTGGGGACCTAGTTATCTTATTCCCATAAAAAAATATGACTCTAGGTCAACTATTTTACTCTATAAATAGTGGACAGTCCAAGAGCCCTTTCAGCCCTCCTGTACGGCAGTGGCTGCATGCCAGGATCTCCCTTTGAGTGAGGACACTTGCTTGAGGTTCTACTCTTCGAGGCTGAGCAATTCCTTGCTGCAACAGATTCTTGGTAAGTGACTAATAGCATGCTCAACTCTGAAATCTTAGCTAAATAATATAAAGGATTGATTGCACATATATATAATCCTTCAAACATCAACTGTTGACCAAGTCCTGGACTAGGATTGGATCCAGGTGCACCCAGACTCCTCTCTGAGGAGTGGGGTCCTTTTTGAGCCTCCTCACTCAACGGGAGGGTCTGACAGCTTGTCTGACCCTGTCCTCTGTGCAGTAAAAACCCAAGCATACCTTGCCATCGGCTCTCATAGAACACTGTCACATTTACTATTCATTTTGTTAAATCACCATTTCACCTTAATAAATAATTCACTACTACTCTCTTTAGCAGTAAAGTCAATCATTCTGCCCAAGACCCAGTGGTTTATGCACCTATGGAACACAGTCCTGTTGCCTACCCTGCAGAAAATAAAAGATATTGGCATGATCACCCATGATCACAGCTTCTTACATCTACTACCAAGACAAAGTCATCTATTAAACTATCCCCTTGCTGGAGGAACTCTGGGAGGCAGATGGTCTATTTGTTATTAACATGATATGACTACTGGTATTCTTGGTAACAAACTACCTACGTGGATTACGCAGACACAACATTTCATCTCCAGTTTCTTAAAAAAAATAATAATAATCTGTGACGTTAACACATATGACAGATTCACTGACACATAAAGAGGATAAATACCAAAATGGAAAAACTAATGAGGGGTTGGAAGTCTAAATATATTTAATCAAGCAGAGTCATACAGAGCAGCATCAGATTTATTTATTTGTTTTATCAGGGGAGAAAGAAAACGTAACCCACCAGCCTGAGCAGGGTAGATACAGTCAAAAACACGTAAACTGACAAAAAAGTAAGAATTGTCAACTAAACCTGAAGCAACAGCCGCTAAAACACAGGTATCTGAAGTCTGTGTTTTTTAGGAAAGTAAAGATAAATTAAATTTAGTTTTACTAGAAGTCTTCAGAAAACCAAATCTACTTAAACATGGGAGCACAGGACCGGTTTCACTGCAGCCTACGGTGTACCCTGCCCGTTCTTCAGCTTCCCCCGCCCACCCGCAAAGGGTTGCTCTTCGTGGCCCATGTTATCCAAGTGTTTTAGAGCGGTTGTTGTGTTTAATGGGAAGTCATTGGAGGCTTTTACTTCTCTATGGTTTCTGCTGGCAGAAAGCAGGCCCACAGGCAGTTTTCCATCACTTCACCCCAGCACAAACTACAAGCTCCCCCCGGCCCCGATTCAAACCATACGCAGGAAACCCCTTTTAAATAAAAATAGACGCACTTCAACTTAGAGCAACTCCTTCCATTTCTTCCAGGGCAGAAACCAAGAAAACCAGGAGAGTGTTTAATGACTTCTGGATTTTGGTTAGGTGCTTAATGAAGTTACTTTTAATAAAAACTTCACTTTAAGCGCAAGCAACAATTACCGTGAGACCCGAGGAATTCGGGGCATGTTGGAAGGCAAAAAAGAGCAAGAAAACTACATTACTGAGAGCATTGTTAGTGAAGAGAAGAGTGATCTGGAAAAGCATGCAATATTAAGTGAAACTAATTGTGGATTTCATTCAATCTGATCCCCAATTAAAATAAGCATCACATGTGGTTCAGCTTAGAAATTCCCTTTCTCTGAAACCACTGGAACACAGAACACAAGGGAAGATGCTGAGCACATTTTCAGTGAAGTTAATAGTTTTGTCAACAAAACACAATAAGAGCTGTGCTATTTATGTAAGCAGCATCTTCCAAAGTGCCTACAGGATTCAGGGAAGCAAAAAGACTCGAGCTTCTGTTTTGAATTGCATGTGGAAGCGTCTTTCCTACGCGCTGTTTCAAACGGCAAATTTCCCAAGGTAATGGCTGTAACGCGATAGAAACACGGAGTCTCGGGACACGGAGAGCACAAAAAGGCTGCAGGCACCCAAATATCTGCCAGTCACTGTGAAGGAAAATTAAGTCCTTAAAAACAGTTACTTTAAAAAGAAAAGTTGGCTTCTTCAGATTCTCAGTGAACTCTTTATTGCCCAAACTGTTAAATCCTGCCTGTAACTCCACCCACTACTGAGGTTTTGTGACTTGCTTTGGGGTTGGATTCTGTTGGGGGGGGGGCAGGTGTTACATACTCTTCTTACTACTTTTACCATTCTTTACTGGGGATTTTTCTACCACCTCTCCTCAGTATCCTCCTCTTCCCACAAACTGTCCTTCAGTAACCTCAGTCTTGGACAGCTTCATATCTGCTCCCTGGCTCCACCACATTTCACCCCAAAATATCCCTTAACAACTCCAGCCCAATATTCAGCTGTAACACGGTACATTATGTACCAAGATGATAGGATCAGCAGACACATTTATTTAATATATTTGAGCCTTGGGACCAAATAAATGACTGATGAGGGAAACACCCCTTGAGCAGAGAAAGGGAGGAAGACTTCACCTTGACAGGAGTTGGACCATGCATGCCTTCCCCCAGCCCCTGGGGTCTTGCACATCACTGGAGGAGGAGGAAATACTCTGGAAGCGTGGGCTTATAAAAATAATTCACTCATAACACACAGATGGAGGGAGAGGAACAGCCTGGCTGCTGGAAGCATCCTGCCACCTTGTACTCAGGTTTTAAAATTTGAGATAAAAAGGATGTCACCTGAGATGACTTGACAGTCAGTGCCCACAAGTCTGCTCTCTAGGCCAGCAAAAGGAACAAACTCTTGGAACAACAGGCGAAACATTGTTTTCCACCTCCGTAATTAGGTTCTAAATTTTATTTAACAATATTACTCATACTCTTCCTGACTAACACGCTTACTTCTCTTTCAGAGGAACTAAGCAGTTGCTTATTTAGGAGCTTTTTGAGGGAGGGTAGGGAAACATTATGAGAAATTTTTGTGTAACTCGGTTACCCAGAGGCAGCCGTGAACATTTACAGAGTTGAGTTACAAGAAATGAGAATAATCTTGGTCTGCATTATCTTATCATCTGTTCACCTTGGCCACGGTATCAGGATATGCAGTTTAATGACACATTTCTATGAAGACAACAATAGCTTTACAGCTTGCTGTATAGTAGGTTGCTAGGATGCATTTGTTATGATCATCAACAATATTACCCTCTCTAGGTACGTATTTAGTAGACCTATTAGCAATTGGAAAAAAATACATCAAATTACCCACAGCTAAGATCTCATTTTTTTCAACAGGATGGTTAACATCAGAAACCCAGATCCATATTTAGAGATACACAATCCTGAATTAAAAGTGAGGAGCACTGAAAATTAGGTCACATACATGGAAGTTGCATTAAAGAGTTAGGCAGCTGGTTTCAAAGCCTGGTTCCTCCTCGGTTAGAAAATCTTCCCCTGGAAGAATGGCAAGTCAGCAACATCATGTGCTCCGGGGGACAAGCCATGTTAAACCTTTCGGTACCCGAATGGTTTATCCTCTTCTACCTGCTGAATCCTCAGCCCTGAGTCTCAAGAGACAACCAAATGCCTGGCCCTCAAACACTCTGCTACTGTATCAGTACTGGAAATTCACCCTAAAAACTCCAGCATCTCCACTGCCGTCAGCTGCAAATGTTTCCAATAAAGGGATCATTATCCCAAGACCTCCCCTGCAACTCCACCTGAAAATTAATATTTGTTATTTATCTTTATTATTCTATATTAATTTTTATAGTTTTAAAATTAATATTGGTGATTTTTAATATTTCTTTTACTATTTAACAATATTTATTATTTATCAGCTCTGTTGATGGAACAATGAACCCGTCTCAAAACAGGCTGGGTCTATTCCACATTTTAAACACTGTCTCATATTGGTATATTTGTTCATTCAGTTAGTCAACTAGCTACCAAAATACTTTTTCTGTAGCAAATCCCCTCTCTAAGACTAATTACAATGTTTTACCATGCCACCATCCAACACAAGTCTACTTCCAGCACTTCTGCAGCACTCACAGTAGGCACCAGCCAATCTCTTCCCCGAAGTGAAACCACCACATCAAAACCCCCTGGACTGAATGGGCCTGACCTTTTTCAAGGTGTGCTATTAATAAGATTAACTAAACTGCAGGACTTCAGCCACCAGGTTAAAACCTCACTCAGTAGCCAGGAGATGACATGAAATCATGGAATGGTCCAGGCTGGAAGGGACCTCTAGGGCCATCTAGTCCCACCTCTCTGCAGTCAGCAGGGACAGCCCAACTGGATCAGGTTGCCCAGGGGNCATTTCCGTGGCCCTCTTCTGGACCCACTCCATCAGGTCCATGTCCTTCCTATATTGAGAATTCTAGACTTGCACCCAGGACTCCAGGTGAGGTCTCACCAGAGCAGAGCCAAGTGGCAGAATCACCTCTCTGGATCTGCTGGCAAATGAGACCAGGTGGCCTCTATTTAATGAAAGAGACCATCTCAATAACCCACATACACTCTTACAGTGCAAAGATACTTCTCCATTGGTGAATGTACAGTAAAAGAGCAGAGTTAAAGGCATTCGAATGCACATTGTTTCTACCCGTCTACATTTCCAGAACAACAATGCATGAAATAATGCCTGTTGGTGTCCAGGTTCTCTCACACTGCCTAATTAAAGATAAACCCCAAAGAGGAAAATAGAATCATACAATCACAAAATGGTTAGAGTTGGAAGGGACCTTAAAGACCATCCAGTTCCAACACCCCTGCACTGGGCAGGGACACCTCCCACCAGACCAGGTTGCTCCAAACCCCATCCAGCCTGGCCTTGAACCCCTCCAGGGATGGGGCAGCTTCTCTGGGCAACCTGTACCTGGTTGCCTACCTACTTCTCTTCCCATAAACATGCAGGTCTCCTACGTGGATGCAAAATTCTAAAGCAAATCTTAACAATGGCATTTTCTCTGTTCAAAAGTCAGATAGATATATGGAATACAGGCCTACCTGGTGAGCCCTGCACACGCGTGAGCCCAGTGTGAGCTGCTGCGACTGAAAGAAACTGGGTATCCACTTCACCCACAGCCCTTCTTTCCCAATTTAAGGCCAAGGGCAGGAACACGAGAAGAATTCAATGCAAGTCCTGCTGACAGCGAGCGAGCAAGCAAGACAGTTGGAACACAACCTGCTTTCTCCACCCTTGGACACTTCCAGCTACAGTTCCACTCCTCTCCTGCTGGATGAAGCACAGAGACCACAGCTCCTTCCACCAAGCAGCATTGTCCCACCAATGCCTGGCAGAAAGCCCCAGAACAGCTTCCAGCTGCTGTTAATTCCCATTTTAAAGAGGGAAGACCACGCCTGTTCTGATGGGGAAACAGATTCACCTGTTTCTCAGGCTTTATTTGGAAAATGCCCTGTTAACTCTGCAAGGCCACAGCTGCCAAAAACCATAAAACAACTGAAAGGGAGAAAACTAAAAAGCCTCAGTGAACAAAAGCAACACCTCTTTCTGCCACTTACAAAGATTATTATTCCTTGAGTATTTAGTCTTTAATACACTGAAGATCTTTATATTCCAAACCACAGAGAAGCTACCAAGCCTACTGAGGGTATCTAAGTTTAAGGCTCTTAAGTATCTTTTGGAAATAAGATGATTATAGGAGCATTTTCAGAAACATCCAAGAAATAATAATAAAAAATAATATATCTCCACCATCCAACAGGGTCAAAAATTTAATATAAGCTCCTAAGATAAAAAAAATTACAGGATCACTTCCCATCCCCTGAACTCTGGGTTGCTGGGTTAATTACAGAGCAAAACTGCGCCCCTGCGTTCAAGCCCATGAAGCCGTGCATCTACACAAAGGGTAAAGTTTAAATTAGTCAAAGCCTTTCTGTGTACTATCTACATGTTCATCAGACCCACAACGCGGCAAAGACGCCTGTGTTACAAGCCCCTACCAAATGTCAGCACTTATGGAAAGACTTATTTGCAGTATGCTTCAAAAATCAAAGCGCCCAGTTCCAGAGAGACCGGCTTATACCAGAAAATACATTTGGGAATCATTATCGCACAAAACTCTTCAGAGCAATCAAGCCAGTATTTTGCCCACCCTCCAAAACCAGGTGGGCCAAGGACAGGTGAAATATTTTCTTCTAGTAGCCTCCTTCCAGAGGTAACGATTTGATTTTTATATATATCTCCCCTATAGAATGAAAACATAAAAATGATATACCCGAAACCAGAGAAGTCGCTTACGTAAAAAAAGCTTTAAAATGCCTGAAATAGATAGATGAACATAATCTGATTACCCACCTCCAAGCAAGTATTTTCAATTATTGCAGCTCGGATTATCAAATAATTCCTGCTAAGCATAGCATTAGAAACATTATTAAAATGAATGGCTGCAGTTGTCAGCTGATGAACGCATAATAAATACGGCATCGCAGCGATGACTGGAAGGAGACAACAGGTAAGGAGTTAGTTGGGAGAGTGAGAGCCTCATCAACAACAACATGGGAATTTTGACATGGTAGTTCTTTCAGTCTCTTAATGCAGGCACACTTGGGAAGATGTGGTAACCGAAAAATCTGGAAGATTTTGGCATTTCTTGACTGTATCAATGCTGGTGGTACTCAAAATACCCAGAATATGTTTGGCCCATCCCCACCTCCCCTCCCCTCCCCCCCCCAAAAAGAAGAAGAAAAAAAGGTTCACTCAGTGCAGCAAACATGAAATACAGCTCAAAGTAATTTCATAAACGCAAGCTGGAGCAGAGGAGCAAAAACTCAAGACAAAACAAGCTGCCAAGACACTATTGTCTATTAACAGCTCTCATCTTAGGCACGTCAGTGTAATGCGATAAACTATCGGCAAGATTTCTTTCCAGAATAAAATCGCTATTACTGAGACAAGCAAATAGTACTTGAAATGTCATGCATGGTTCACAGTGGAGCCTTTCCCCTCAGCTTTATTCTCTAATTCCTATAGAAACGCCTACAGCAACAAATAAAAAGTTTCTAGCCATTCAAATCTATTTTGCATTTATCTCAAGCCTCAGCTCCTGGAATCCTGCGAGGGTGTCAAATTTTCAGCTTTTATTAAGAAAAATATTTTAGCTCTTAGGATTACAAAGGAGAACGTGACAAAATGACCCAAGAACACTCAAGGCAGTCAGATCACAAATTAAAAAAGTATTCCTATTTAATATAATTACTTCCAGTGCTTGAGCAAGTAACAAGAGAGACAGTTGATGAATCATTTTGCCGCATGGCATTGGCAATTCTGCTTTCTCTATGGCTCTCCAGTACCTGAAGGGGGCCTACAAGAAATCTGGAGGACTTTTTACAAGGGTATTCAGTGGTAGGACGAAGGGTGATGGCTTCAAACTGAGAGAGGGGAGATTTTTATTATATACCAGGAGAAAATTCTTTGCTGTGAAGGTGGTGAGACCCTGGCCCAGGTTGCCCAGAGAAGCTGTGGCTGCCCCATCCCTGGAGGGGTTCAAGGCCAGGCTGGATGGAGTTTGAAGCAACCTGGTCTGGTGGGAGGTGTCCCTGCCCAGGGCAGGGGGGTTGGAATTCCCTGATCTTAAAGTTCCCCGTAAGAACCATTCCATGATTCTACGATGGCAAACACTGAGCCAAACCCCACTTCAATATACACTGACGAGAGGAAAAGGACATAATAAGGTATGTTTAAGCCCCATTCTCTTGCTATAATATAAAGAAAACGATTTAAAAGCTTATTCTGGAAAAACCCCAGGCTAAAAATTTAATTTCTGCAGAGATGTTACCTTGTCAAATCCACAGTCAGGGAAAGGCTTTTACTTCTTCCTGTAAACGTGGCCCTAACCCTTTCCTTTTCCGCCGTAATCCTGCCACCGGATGGGGGGCACGTTGTGTGGCACTCACAGGGGAAAGAGCAAGGAAGGCCACAACCCCATGAACTGACTTTGACTCATTCCAAACAAATAAATAGAATTTAAAGTCACTGAAGAGAGTATTTGAATCAGCAGCATAAGGAAGCAGCGAGCAGTCCCTCACACACCATTACTGGTGAAAAATATATATAGTAATGGTTTCAAGCAGAATAAAGTCCTTCATTTGAAACTGCACTGAGAATATGACAGTCATTTCTGTAGTTACCAGTTACATTCTTTAGATTGTAAGATGATATCCAGCCCATACAAGATTTATTCTTTTAAATGTTATTTCCTTTTTGAAATGTTGTAAGCATTGTATACGTTTGTGAATGAATTTGCTACTGAAAAAAGGGAAAACACTTTAACTCTTCAACCATCTGCTGTAGGGCGACCCTGCTAGTTTAAGGCACAGTCAAGCAATTTTGATAAAAGCAGAAACGACATCAACTTCAGTGAGAACTCTGAACATCAGCCAAACCTAGGAGTGAGAAAACTCCCAGTTAGGTCTGGAAAACTCCTGTCTATTCTTTATTCACCCAGTCCTCTGGCACTGAATTCGGATGTTTTCTTCTCCTGTTGCTTCTGACAGATTAAGCAACTCCAGAGTTGTCCATAATTAATTTTGGCATGAGGGTAACTACCCTTGCACAATCTGGAAGACAAATGAAATGTCAGAGAAAGGCACCCCGGAGTAATTTGTTTCTTGCCTTATCTACAAGAAACAGGTGTAATTTTTTAACAGGTTTGATAGAACAGCAAAAGACAGTGGTTCACCACTAAGTCACTTAATAAATGCAAACATAATGGAAAGACTATAACTACCAAGGAAAGGATAGGGAGAAAAACAGAAGTTGATTATTAAAAGCAAACATCCTGACCCCTACCCATACACCCAACCAGCCCTTAGGTGAGTGTCATGCACAGTTCAGTAGGTTCAGGATCTGCAGGGAAGCAGCCAAGGAAATCCTCCTGATGACAGAGCAGGAGATGAACAGTCACTGGGAACCTGCAAGGCATCTCCATCCGCGCCATCTATTCACGGAGGTACCCAGGAGCGCAGGTGGCACATTTGTCACTGCCCCATATAAAGCCCTGCCTCGGAGCTCAAACTATCCAGCCAGCCGCAGGGCTGGGGTGACTGTAAGGATCAGAGGAATATATGGTGACAATGATGATATTCTTTCTCTAACCATGATGACATGGTAGTGCCTGCTAAGGCTACAGCCAGCACATCTTCTGTTCACTTGCCTCTCACTTTTTTAAAAGATAATACAGCCTTGGCAGAGCCCCCATGCCCACAGTGGAGAAGCAGAGATGTCCAGCCACAGGTGGACCAAAAGGTTTACCCTTTGTCTACCTCCCCTGGAGAGCAAAGTGGTGGGAGAAAATAAAGCCACCAAGAGGGACAAAGCCACACAGACACCAGCCAGGCTCCCAGGATGTCACTACGGGATTACCAGACACGCTCTTTGCTGTGTTAGGCGGGATGTTATTTATTAACACTAAAAGTACAAAACCTGTCATCCCCAAGCCTGTCTTCTCTTGTTTACCTCACCTCTCCCCTATCATCTTAAATCCTGCTATTCTCCCTCTTCTCAACTCAAGATTACTTTTGACCGTCTTATCAGTCTCCTCCAGGCTGATAGTTTCAAAAGCAGATATATCCTCCACGCGGGTGTCTGACAGGTTTGGCCTCACTTTGGATGACACCTCTGCTGACAGCACGTCACAACCACAGATACGTTCAACTGCATTCAAACGCCCCTGAGGACTCTGTAACCAGAAAAAGTTTTCTTATTTTTATATGAAGATTTCCCACTGTCACCTTTCTGCTGGGTATTGGTTATCCATCTAGCGATTTCACACGGTCAGGAAACGCTAATGAGTCAGTCGGTACGGATCTGAGAGGTGGGCAAAAGTCTTCAGTCAATAACTGAAATAGAAATACCGGCTGAGTATCATCGAAAAAGGAATGTTGCCCTTTTTTCATCACCAAAATTTAAATTTTGGAAATCTCCATCAGCGTTTCCCCGCACGGGAAAAGTAAAGGAAAACTGTTGCTTCNTTTTACTGAGCATGATGCGGATGGGATGGAATACCCTAATTGGCCAGTTTTAGGTCACCTGACAAAATTCCCTGACCTTGGTTGTTCTAGCAGTAAGTATAAGCAAGGGCCTCTCTGCACCATCCCTTGGTATAATCAGGTCTTATCACTGTGAGACGAAACACTCTCTGAACAATGTGCTGGTAGTTTCAGACTTTAGTTAGTTAGAAGAGGCCCAGCTAAAAAAGTAAAACTACTGAACAGAAAATTGGCTTGTTTTGCCTCAAACCAGGACACCCTTGCTCTCAAAATCATTTGGAAACTGGGGTCAATCACATCAAAGATCTTACACAACCAACTTTCTTGGACTCGGTGAAATGTGTGTCTTCCTGCCCCACACTATGGCAAAATCCACACCCTGACTCCAAAATCCAGGAGATCAAAGAAGAGTTGAATCGACACCTGTTCCCATTTTAACTGCTGTGAGTTCCAGAGCTCCTCCACCCACATTCTGCCCCTCCTACAGATGGAACAAACACTCGTTTAAATTCAGCGTCACCTGAATCTTGGGGGAGAAAAAAAAACACCCAACCACAAAACCTAAACCCTCACATTTCATTCACAAAGCCTGCCAAAAACGTTGATAGTGTAATGCCTACAGAGTAACCCAAGAGTGATCTGTGAATATAGGACATCAGTGTGTCACCAAAAAGGTAGAAAAAGCATGGCTGTCCAAAATTCAGTCCAAAACGGCTTTCATCACCCACCAACTTCACTAAGTCAATCAAGAAATAAGACACACACAAAAAAATAAAAATAAATCACCAAAACCTCCTGGTGACTAAAATTTCTTCCAGAGAAAAGGGAGAGATAGTATTGGGAATGAACAATTTCAGAGAAGTTGGATGGAGGCTGTCCTTTTCTAGGGCTGCTAATCCGATACATTCGATATCCGCAATTAGAGAACGAAAAGCAAAATGAAAATCAAGCTTTAAATAAGTGTGTTACAAACAAAGCATTCCTCAAAAACTAATATCAGAAGAAAAGAATAACCTCATACATGCACACAAAGAGGTCATTAAAATTGGAAGAGGGCATGCAACAACCTACCTAGGTTTTATCAACACCATGGTAACATCCAAATTCCATGACAGACTAATGGATTGTTAATGTATGTATTTTGCTGACAGTTCTCCAAGTCATTCCCCTGATCTCAGCTGATTCATTAATTTAAGTGTAGTTGGTGTTTTTTTTTTCTTTTTTTGGTTTGGTTTTTTAATTAGTAATGTCAATATTACTAAAGGCAGGAAAAAGAGAGGAACGATTTCTGGGTTTCAGATTTATTGATCACCAAAAGCAGTTTAGCAGCACGTTATCAGCACAATAAAATCAAATCCCACTGAAATCCATAAAAGTCTAATGTGTATTGATGAAAATAAATCTGTTTAAATAGTTTGAAAGAAAGACTAAAATGGCATCTAAAGATTGTTTCTGTCAAAGCAAGCAGCCTCTTGGACTTTGTGTGTGCAAGTAAATACTTGAAAAATCACACTGGCTATGAAAACAGGTGCTGCTACACACCAAATACCCTTTTTCAATAAAAAAATTCTATGCCTTCACATGCCACATGCCATCATAGACATTTTGATAACATAATCCAGTCTTGGACAGGATGACCAGGGCTTCTACCGTTGATCTCCCTACCACGAACTAACTGAAGAGCGGGCAACGCTCCCCAGTGCTCCACCACATGAGCAGAACTTGCAATAAATACCCTCTCATCTTCTTTTTAAGTAATCTGTTTGAGTTTAAACTCTAACCATATTAAAAAGAATACGAGAACGTATTTGTCATCTTTTTCAAATCAGCAGTAATAAACTAATCACTGCACATTTAAAAGGGAACAACTACTTATTATAAGGAATAGCAAAGTACAGGTCAGTGACAACAAAAAAGTACATTTTATTAAATAATGATAAAATCATGGAATGTTCTAGGCCAGGAGGGTCTTCTAGGGTCATCTAGTCCGACCTCCCCAACTAGACCAGGTTGCTCAGGGCCTCCTCAAGCCTCCCCTTGAGTGTCTCCAGGGAAGGGGCCTCAACCACCTCCCTGGGCAACCTGTCCCAGTGATCCACCACCCTCAGAGTAATGAACCTATTCCTAATGTCCAACCTAAATCTGCTGGTATGTTCTTTATTAAACAATGATTCTACATGATCTACAAATTCAAGCTTCATTTGCAATGGGAGAAGGAAATGGCTGCACCCGTATCATTAATAAAGCCTGAAATAACTGTGCTCTGGAACTAAATCCTCATGAGAGCTATCTGGATTAGATCTTTAAAGAAACCCATCACCAGTGTGAGGGTCTTCCAGGAGGAATTTGCTTCTTCACCTGCTGCAAGTGGGAGTCTCTGCAGGCAGCCCTGCCCAGGAACACAACTTACATGTGTTTTCTCTGGGTGATAATATCCTTACTGGCTACACATTCCACCTTCCTCCCATGTTTGCTGAGAAGGTTAAATACACCTTGATTTTAGAGTGACATTAAAATCATTTCTGTCCTTCCAGATGCAGCTGCTTCTAACAACACCCAGACTGCATATAAGTTTGGCTTTGTCTCCAACGGATTCAACATACATAAAGGCTTGGTGATTTAAAAAATAAATTATTGGATTATTACAAGGGGCACAACATCCTTATGACAGGAGGCCAAAAGTTTTCTCAGAAGGACACATCCCCAAGGCTTCCTGTAACATGTAATAGAACCATCTTGGCTGGGAGAGACCTTTTCAGATCATCGAGCTGAACCATCAACCCAGCACTGACAAAAACCATCACTAAACCATGTCCCTCAACACCGCATCTGACCGGCTTTTAAACACCTCCAGGGATGGGCAGCCTGTTCCAATGTGTCACTGCAAATGGTGCACAGGCCACGTCAACTTGCCTCCTGTTTGCTCAAGAGATCATAGATTCCTAGAATCATTTAGGTTGGAAGAGACCCTTGGGACGATCGAGTCCAACCATCAGCCCCACTCTACAAACCTCTCCCCTATACCACATCCTTCAACACCACATCTGCCACCACAACTGGCTGTATTCTCTGTGCCCTACGTTCTTTCCCAGCTCCACCCAATTAAATTCCTATTTTGTGCAGCATTAACACAAAAGTGACGGATGAAAGCTGGTTTTTTTAAAGAAAAATACCACCAAGAGCAGCAGGCAACATTTCGGCAGGAACGATGCGTTGAGATGGTTAAAGAAAACAGGCATTTGCCTCACAAAAATAAAAACTTTTGCAAAGGAGTCAGAAATACTTTACCTCAAGGCATAATACCACCATTAACTGAGCCATAATTATTGACTGTGAATTCTTACAGTATGCTCCGATGCATTTGGCATTGGCATGGAACAGGAGGCAGTAAACTAATTCAATTACACGCCTGATCTGGGAAGTATATTGATCTTCAGAAGTGGGGCTAACTCGCACGGGCTGAACTGTGAAAGTTATGATGATGATGAAAATATTTACAGTTTATCTTCTTGCCTTTTTGTTGCTGGTGTTTTTTATTAATTAACAGTGTTCTGGGTTGCTAAACTGGAGTCCACGCCTTTTTGTGCTACTGGGCATAGTAAAATTATGAAAGACGTGTTTCAAATTTCATCACTGATTCTGTATTTTCTTCATTTCTCATGCAAAGTACAACATTCTATAAGTGTCTGATATTGATCTAATTTAGCCTTGTATTATATTTTAATCTTTAAGATTCTTACCCATTTTTTTTTGGAAATCAGAACATTATTTAAGTGAGAAACAATTAAAAAAACTGGCTTTGGGAGAGCTTGCTCCTCTATCTCACTCTCGGAACTTCTCTTCTGCAATTGGGTCAGGAATTACAGGTATAGGAAGTAGGACTCCTGTGTTTCTCTTAGACAATCCCAAGGCCATTGGGCAGAATGCACCATGTTACTTGAGATATTGGTGCTTATACTGAAAATAGAAGTTCACATTTTCTCAAATGGAATATCATCAATGTGATGTGTCTGAAGTGTTATGTGTGTCCAAATGTTGGCAAAAATGTTGGAGGCACTTGGAAAACTTCCTTTTTCTTCACTACTTTTTTTGTTTTAGTGCTGACAATAGGGGTTTTGTTCCCTATTTGAAGTAGAATCATATAATCATAGAATGTTCCAGATGACGTCTAGTCATCTAGGTCATCTAGTCTGACCACCTCGCAGTCAGCAGGGACTCCCCCAACTAGATCACGTTGCCCAGGGCCTCCTTGAGCCTCCCACTAAACATCTCCAGGGAAGGGGCCTCAACCACCTCCCTGGGCAACCTGTCCCAGTGGTCCACCACCCTCAGAGTAAAGAACCTATTCTTAATGTCCAATCTAAAGCTGCTCTTCTCCAGTTTGTAGCAGCATTACAGTCCATTCTTATAGATTTTATAAGGATGTAGATCCAGTTTAACGAGCGTCAGAGAGCATCTGGCAATTACACCCCTGAGGGAGGCTAACTGATAAATCAGCAGACCCACTGAGGCAAGGATGGCAAAATCTAGTCTTTAAAAGCAACCCTCAAATAGTCTCTGGCATAAATGAAAAAGTTTATGAAGAAGCAACTCCTGCCTAATTTTGAACAACGTTAGTAGACACCAAGCGCCATCCTAGAACAACCCCCTGCCCAGTTCCAGTTCTTTTCTAAATCCGACTTTTCCAATTGCACAGCTCCTCCTATGGATACCTAGATGACCAGCAGGAAAGTCAGGATCACAACTAATGATCAAATATATTCACGTGAAGTCTCAAGTTTATAAAAATATATCCGACTATACTCCAAGGTTTAAATAGGTGGGCTAGAGCCAAGAAGCAAAGATAAAAACAACCCAAAGAATGGCCTCACAAACCAACTGCTTCAGATCCATAGGCTCAGTGGTCTCTCCAGGGAAATGGGAATTACAGCCAAGAGCTGCCCAACAAAGAGAACCAGAGCAGTTTGCTAGCAAGGTGGTTGCTCTATTGTTCGGTTCTGAGGCTTTCTCACCAAGAAAGAACATTTCACACACAAAGTCAGAAATTAAAACAGAATTTAAGAAGGAAGCAAAAAGGAAATGGGGACATATAGAAGTGAATCATGCCGTCACAAGCAGGTTTCCAGTGTAACCAAATGGACCTGTAATTCACAGGACCGTATTAGGATCAATGTTGAGAGATCATCCACTTTTAAAGTGTAATTATTATCATCATTATGGATGAGTAATCACGTATAAACATGCAAATAATTTCCAGTATGTCTGAAATAGCGCAACTTTTTCAAGGAAATTAAGTAGGGATTATCCAAAGAGTGTCAACATAGAAGCTCAGCCAATGTTGACTTTATTATGGAAGGGAGTAGGAATGGGCCACCACACTTTCCAGGACATAAAGCTGGTTGAGAATGCCAGGAACGGATTGGAGCATGAAAAAAGTCGCAGGTGGGTGTTGGCATGTCAGCTAGTAAAATGGCATGGGAATTCACCCTCACAACCAAGGGAAAAAAGACCCAATTCTATGAAAGACATAAAAATGACCCGTTTTTGTCCAGTGTTAACTGAGGTGGTGGTATGAGGGCAACCAAGAAGCATCCGAAACTAAAAACTGACCCCGTGCACTGCGTAAAGCACAGTTCAAAGACGAGGTGCTCAACGCATAAAAAAGAAGAATAAAACTAAACAGACCTTTTCATCCCGCAGCAGTAAAACCAGAGGGCAGAAAACGACGTTAAATCGCTTTTAAAGCCTGTTGCACTGCCAAAACCGGAACAGAGAGTTACAAAATACGTATCTCCTGGTAACCATTCCTATGCAACACCTCGCAAAATAATACAGCCCTTGCACTGGGGTTGAGTTGACCCCCTGTTAACGGCTCACCCTGGGAAACGGGGGCGCTGGTGGCGGACGCTGGAGGGGACCATCAGGTGGGGAATGCCAAAGCCATGAGAAATAAAAACAGCAGAAAAGCGAGAAACCACGGAGGGCTTGGAGCAGTGGCTGGAGAATAAAGCAGGTAGAAAGCCCTATCTTGACTACATGAAAATATCACCCCAGAAAACGAAGGGCATGGAGTTATTTTAGTGACTGCCAAGCACAATTAGCAGCTCACTGTGCTCATCCGGCACCGACTGCAGCCGGAAACAGAAACTGAGGACAAAAGTGAGGTAAAAGTACAGAGTCTGGACAGCAAAATAAGACTATTTTAGAAATAAGTAAATGATAGAATCATAGAATCATTTTGATTGGAAGAGACCCTTGGGATCATCGAGTCCAACCATCAACCCCACTCTACAAAGTTCTCCCCTACACCAGATCCCTCAACACCACATCTCATAGACTCTGAAACACAGTCAGGGATGGGGACACCACCACCTCCTTGGGTAGCCCATTCCAGGGTCTGACCACTCCTTCTGGGAAGAATTTTTTCCTAATGTCCAGCCTACCCCTACCCTGCTGCAGCTTGAAGCCATTCCCTCTAGTTCTATCACTAATTGCCTGTCAGAAGAGACCAGCACCAACGCCTCTACAGTGTCCTTTCAAGCAGTTGTAGAGAGTGATGAGGTCTCCCCTCAGCCTCCTCTTCTTCCAACTAAACAGTCCCAAATTATGACCTGTTTGTGATAGCACTTTCCTCTTGGCCACCTGGGCGCTTGTGGAGCCGCATGGACACGAAAGCAGGTGAGTTTGACAAACACCAACACACTCTATTAAGTACCTTCAGACAAAGGTCTCTTTGAACTTCTGAAACAACTAATTTTTAGTAATATACAGAAAAGGTCGTGTTTTAAAGAAAAAAAGAAAAGAGCACCAATTTCTAATGCCAAATAGATACAGATTATTATAAAATTCTTCTCCCGCTTTCAGATTTAGACTGTGCAGAGTGAGACATTAGGAGAAATTTATGGTACTTATATTCTTAGCTTGGGACTCTTACTCATATTCAGTCCCATTTTCTCAAATTCTCTTCATCTATCAGACGTAAATGTAAAATTAAAACAAACAACCACTTTTCCTAGAGAGCGCAAAGATTTTTCAGTCCATCTTCCTGGGCTCCTCCAGCCGTAGGGAGAAGGGAGCTTTGGCTACTGCCCGCGGTTTCTTCAGAGCCACAGTAGAAACTCGTGTTGTCTAAATTTTTAAACATTACTACTGAAAACATAAGCTTTGCAAAAAAACGTTGAAACATTAATGTGCATCAAACTAGACTTGAGAAATTTCACAAGATGCTCATTTCCACTCGTGCAGATGTCCCAAATACAGAGCTCTGAGATGAAAATTTGGTATTTACTGTAAACAAATCAAGAAGTAACATTTTTTTTTTCCCCTTTTCAATGAAAGGTGGTTACTACAAAACCGGATGTTAATTCCTGGTATCAAGTTGGCTAACCACATCAAAATTTCCAGAATTATTCTATAATGGAGTTTAAATCTCTCTATTAGTAAAGGTTTAGTTATTTGTTCTGTAGTATCCCTGTAGAGACATAAATTCCCAACATCTTGGCCGTCTTCTTCCTTCCAATAATACGGTGCCTGAAACGGATTCAGGGAGTTTACAACCCAAACAAACAAAACCCCAAACCAAACTCAAGCAAAAGCAAAACCCTGATGTCTGAGATGACTGAAGCTAAGGCACTTCCCTTCCACTACTAGGAAATCCAACGCTTATTTATGAGGGGCTCCAGGGCACAGCGTGATGTGTGTTTTGGCAGCAATTACAATTGCAGTGGAACTGGTACATTTTGCATTTACAGCCTTTTTTTTTTTTTCTCTTCTTTAACCTTCAAGCTGCTTAAAAAAAAAAAAAAAAAGGAAGAGAAAAAGATAATTTTTAATCTGCATATTGCATGGCATCAAAATAGCACATCTCCAGAGCTGAGAAAACATATGCTGTCAGCAAAGAACAAAATGATCTCTTTGATTCTAATACCTGTGATAGGAGCATGATAATAACTACGTGTGACAACTTCTCCCCTACTCTCAAAATAATTATGGCTCTCTAGAATTCAACATCTGCGTTACCAGATGTTACTGTCAACCACGTAAGCAAAAGCACTGCAGAAACCTGGCCGCCCTCCAGAGCTCTTCTCTCAATACCTCAGCAGATGCAGGTGGTTTCCAGTAGTCCAATATTTGGAGCACCAAGCCATGCAAATCCACTTATGTCAACAAGGAAACAGCATCAGCAAGTAATGCATCATATCCACACGGGTTCGGGGTAGTCCGAGACTGACATTTCTGCCAAGATTTTGAGCATTCACACCGGTTTTAGCACGTCTGAGACATTAAAACCCAGTAATAGTAACGCCACAAAACGTTTCCTGAAAACGTTGTAACTTCAGCCTTCGCTTTCCTACACGGACACAATAGGTGCCAGCTGGGTGACACAGGAGCTATTAAATACCAGGTTTGTGGAGCAGAATTTTGAAGTATTACATCAAAACCATAAATCATTCGCTCTTAAGACATAACTTGCAACTTAGCACCAAATTTGTTGCCTGAATTGGATGATTTACATACAGCGCAGCTTTGATGGAAGAATTTTTCCTCTCTCTCTCTCTCTCCCTCTTAACTGCCGCGATCTGAAATCAAATTATCTTCAACAGGGAAGCAATCCAAACTCGAGCTGAACTTTCTAAGTGAAAATAAACATATTTAAAAATGGAATTAACTGTAGCCAAATGGTAACAACCTTTCAGAAGTGTGCCTGAAGCATTCTGATGCAGAACCTTTTTGATATCATACTCCTTATGTATTAAACCAACAGGCTTAATAAAAAATCAAATATGAACAAGCTTCCTTCTATTAATGACTCCTCCATCACTTAATTTCAGCATGCAGCCAGAGAAGAGCCCTGTCCTGTTTGGCCACATTTCCCTTTGTTTCTCAGGGCAGCCTGGGACGTCCCCCTTTCCCTGAGACTTCCCTTTCCCAGAAGGTGTACACTGAACTTTGGAGAACAATGAGGTTGGTGGACCACTGGGAGAGGTTGCTCAGGGAGGTGGTTGAAGCCTCTTCCCTGGAGATATTCAAGGGGAGGCTGGAGAAGGCCCTGGGCAACCTGATCTAGTTGGGGGTGTCTCTGCTGACTGCGTGGAAGTGGGACTAGGTGACCCTAGAGGTCCCTTCCGGCCTGGACCACTCTATGATTCTATGACAACTCCATCTGGTGCAGAATCTCTCCAGTCCCAGCACTCCTCTGTTGCCACCCAAGTGGGAGAGAGGTCCAGATCTCTTCTTCCTCCTCAGAAACGCACTGGGGGTCCCAAAGGATGCCAAACCATTTTGGGAACCACTGGACTAACAGAACGATGGACACACAAGAAGGACATTGCTACATACACAGAAGAGCTTTTCCTATCAGTTGCCCCAAAGCATTATACACAATAAGCAAATGAGGTCTAATGTCTTCATACCCCTTATAAATTAAGGTGTGTGCAGGGGTCTTAATTTAGATGTGAAATAGCAACAAGCAGAGAACCCCATCGCCTGGATCTCCGCAGAGCTGTGTGGTCAGAGAGGCAAAATAAAGCCGGTTTCGTAACCAAAGGGTGCATCCAGTATTCGGTACTTAGACATGAATCTCTAAAGGGTAGCAAATGTGCATCAGCCTAAGTGTTCATGTACCTAATTAAATCAGAAATCACTAGGGCCTTCACGACAGCAGGGCTCTAGCTCTGCAACACTAAAAGTCAAGGTTCCCGCTACGAAACTTCTTTTTCACGCATGTGAAAATGAGCTGTCAGATTTGTTTCCAGGTTCAAACACGTCTGATAAGCTCCTCATCTTCAAGCAAATTAAATTGAAGTGCCCAATCATTTTTAAGTGGCATAAGTAAGAAGTTTTAGGGCTTTCACAGTCTCCGATACAATCTGGAACATTCAGCTTTTAACTGGAACTTCAACAATTAAGCTTTCATTAGCAGCCGTATCTTCACCTTCCCTCCAACTCTGTGCTTACAATTCTGTCATTTGATACAATTATGGCTAAGTGTGCATTCAAAATTTAAGTAGCACGAGCTACACACGTAGGCATTAATTTTGGGAAAACAAGGTAGTGTTACGACTGGTTATTGGCATTTTAGTGGCTCAAAACTGTGGAATTTGAGTTCAAGACTCCAGAATATTGGCCACTGTATGCACAGCTTATAAAAGCCTTCACCACCCCTAAGAGTTTCAGGCCTACGTACCTGACAAATCTGATTTTTAAAATCCATACTTGAATGGACTTAATTACTTTGGTTCTTCCACAGACAAAAGTATTGCTTTTAAGGATTTTCAAAAAAAAACAAGTGCATCTCAATGGTATAAGCAACCTGATTTGATCTTCATGTCTCAAAATTATGTATAGACATGGCTAATTTTTAATTATTTCTTTTCAAAGTGAGAAAATAAATCCTAGTGTCTTACTCCACACTGCTTATATGTGCCGAGACACATTAGGCATCTCACCTAACAAACAGAAAATATTAAAACAGTCACACTGTTAACCATAAATCACGAAAATTTAAATGAAAGACTCTGAACTTAGTTACAAGGATTGTGGATTCAGAAGAACTACAGGAAATTCAAGAAAATAAGTGCACACAGGGCAAACCTGAAACCGGAATCAAGAAGAAAGGTTTAAATCCACTTTGAAAGAGCAGTAAGTTATATTCACAGAATCACAGCATTATAGAATGGTTAGAGTCGGAAGGGACCTTAAAGATCATCAAGTTTCAACCCTCCTGCCCTGGGCAGGGACACCTCCCACCAGACCAGGTTGCTCCAAGCCCCATCCAGCCTGGCCTTGAAGCCCTCCAGGGATGGGAAAGCCACAGTTTCTCTGGGCAACCTGGGCCAGGCTCTCACCACCCTCACAGTGAAGAATTTCTTTCTGGTATCTAATCTAAACCTCCCCTCTTCCAATTTAAAGCCATTACTCCTTGTCCTGTCACTACTCCACTCACTCACTCCCTGACAAAGAGTCCCTCTCCAGCTCTCCTGTAGTTCCTTTCAGATAAGGGAAGTCTGCTAGGAGCTTTCTCTTCTCCAGACTGTACAACCCCAGCTCCCTCAACCAGTCTTCATAGCAGAGGTGCTCCATCCCTCTGATCATCTTGGTGGCCCTCCACTGGACCCATTCCAACAGTTCCATGTCTTTTCTATGTTGAGGACTCCAGAGCTGGACACAGTATTCACACTACTTAGCTCTACGTGCAATCTCAACGTTGGATGCAAACTGGGGGGGAGGCTACTTTTCAGTGACAAATATTTCAAGAGCAGTTAAAAAAAAATATTAAAAAAAAAATTGCCTTAGCTCTTTCCATGGCTTTCTACTCTGCTTGGAACCACAGCTCCATTTCAATGATCTTCACCATATTGCTTAAAATTATAATTCATTTTAATTCCTACTTCATCATTACGATGTTTTCTAAGTTCTTTCTATCTATAACTGGAACCATAGCAATTTAAACGTTCTTAGTTGACTACTCCCTTCTGCTCACATCCTGAGCAATATGATACAAGAAAATGAGAAAAAAATGACAGGATACTCAGGGGAAAAGGAGTTTAAAGTAAAGTATTTGATTATTTCTATAAAGAAGGGTCCAAACAGCATGAACTCATATTTTGCTGATTCCCAGGGCATAGCGATGCTCAGGTAATAATTCATGCTCATCTTTTTTTAGTTGAGGTTTTGAGTTTTGGGGGGGTTTCTTTGTTTGTTTTTTATATATTAAATATATTAATTTTTTTTTATATATATATAAAAGACAAATCAAATAGATGTAATTAATCTGGAGCTATCAAAACACTATTGTAGAATAAACATTGCAAAAGGAATGCAAGTGGAATGCCATCAAGAAACCTTTCTTATCTCCACCCAGTCTAAATTTTCCCTAAATAATGAAGCCACCTCTACAACATTCAAACTCTCAACTATAGAGATGACTATTTGGAGAAGCTGCACTTCAGTACTTCCACGTGTTCAAGGCCGGTAAGATACAATATGTCCCGCAGGCCTGGAATTCTTCTGGTAATTGGGGAAAAGCAAGTGAAAACTTTCTTACATTGCCTTCAAGATCAAATGAGGACTTCTCCACGGAGTTTTCCTCCACTATATAAAATCAGAGCCACATAATTACCTGTAAGCAAATATTCACTTTAATTTTTCCATATCAAGTAGAATCTCTCAAAGCTGGTGCTAGTTTTATGGGCTCAAATAATACTGTAAGTAAAAATCATTTGGTTTTACTATGGATTCTCAAATATTCCCAGGGCAGCTTAAATACTGTCTCAAAAATATGCTCACAGAGATAGATTACTTCCCTCTCAGCTATAATAATAATGAAAAAATCTCAAATACATTCTAATATTTCCATAATTTGAAACACTGGTGGCAGGAAAGAAAAATAAGAGCTTTGCTGGCAAAGTTTAATGGCATTGGCAATTGAACGAGAAGTTAATATGTTGTTTGCGATACAAAAAAAAAAGCATAAAGACGTAGATTCTAGCTGGAGGTGCACCTAGAGAAGAACACAAGCTTTCCATTCCTAGCAATTCATCTATTTAAAGGACTACAGAAAGAACTAGGATATGCTTTTGTTGCTTCCAGAATAGCTGCCCTGTCCTTCTCCCTAAGGTCACGATTTTTCTTTGAACTTACATTTTTGCTGGTTTTGTGAGGCAATAATAACGTGTTCTACCATAGCATGGCACAAAAAATTAGGCAACTCTTTGTGTACAACTACAGGAAGCCTTATGATAATTATTACTGTCCTTCTCTGTGTAAAATTACTTTCCCCTCCTTCTAAAAAGGGTAACAACTTTGCCTTTAGGGCAATATGTCTTGAATCACTGGAGGAGTATCACCTTCCTCATCCCCATGTCACTCTTCACGAGTGGCCCAACAGCACATAACAAATACTTAAGACTCATCCTTAGATAAATCTCGTTTGTAGCTCTGCTGAACCAAGAGCCACATCATATAATGCATCCTGCAGCCAGTGTTTAGTGTACAATAAATAAAAGGAGTTAAAGCGTCTTTATGCACCAGAAGATCCAGTATATAACCTAATCTTAAAGTTAATTCTTTTTGCACGGGCTGGATTATTCAAGCAAGCGCATTTCAAATGCAAACCTCGTGAACTCTTTGGAGGATAAAATAATTTCTGAGTGTAAAGAAATCCCATGCTAAAGGAGCTGTGGGAACATCAGCTGCTCTTATCTGGGATGAAGCAAACGGGACCACATCTCAAAGAGAGTCAAGCTGCAAAGATGGCTCAGATGAAGTCCCTCAGATGTCAGAAGACCCTCGGTGGCATCATGCCCTTTGCCAGAAGGGTGCCCAGCTCAGATGGGACCCCCTGGAAGAATTCCAGGAGGGGTTTCAGGGAAGGCAGTCAAACAGCAATGCATTTTGATTCTGTACATTCAATTCTGCCATCCTGCTGGAAAAATTATGACACTCCAGCAAAATGGATCTGGGAAATGACCAGTTTTGAAGATGCCAGGGGGGGCAGCGTGCCCAGCTGGGGCAGGGAGGAGGAACCTGCCACAAACCAAATGTGTGAGCTCTGCTCCAGAGGAGAGCACCAGGAGCTTGAATTCCAGACCTCCGAGGACAGCCCTGCCCTCCAGGCCACTGCAGGGCGTCTCTGGTGGGTCCCCACAGCCTCGTTAGTAAGGCAGTGCTCAGAAGGAGAGTCCCCAAAGAGTTCCTCATTTACCTGAGGTCCTAATCTGGTAAGGGATAATTTGATCTTTAATGTCATTCTTAATTATGTTAACTAAGGGGAAGGGATCCAACGGTACCGCCAACATTTAATCCGGGGAATGACTCATCCCGATCCAATTAACTGTTTCCCAAACAGCGAGACCTTTTTAACTTCAAGACAGGAAAAGGCTTCAGGATGAGAGAGAGGAAAACGAGCCCTGAACCTCTGCAAGCCTTGCTCCTCCTCGGGGAGCTGCTGCCGCCGCGATCGCTGCTCAATCCCTGTCGGGGCAGGGCTGTAAAAAAAGAGCGTTAAGATTAATCCCGCCAGGATGTGACGAAAGCACCCAAAAAAACCCCAATTTCCAAAGCCATAAGACTGAAAAAAAAAAGAAGTAGGATTTCATTTATTAGCTTTGCATTTCTAACATACTACTGAATGATTCTTGTTTATACAGAGCCTGTTTAAAAAAAAAAAGGAAAGAAAAAAAAAAAAGAAGTAAGTTTTGCTAGTTGAGAGCTGCAAATCCCCGATAAACCCGGCTGTTAAAGCAGAGCTATAAACAGCTCCAACGTGCCTTCCAGCAGCACCACGATGGTGCCCGGCTCTGCCTCGGCTCCTGCCACCACCAAAGCCCAAATCCTCTGTCACTGTTTGCTCTATTGATCAAGAGAGTATATCAGTACCAAACTCTTTCAGGCACCCTGGGGGAAAGAGCTCAAGAATAAAGGAGAAGGAGTGGTAACTCCAAAAATACAGCTTAATGCTACCATCCTTTTTCAGATTAAGTTATCTTTGCCTTTTTTAAGAAGTTAATTGATGAAGAATTGCAGAATCCCATCTCATCTGAGCACAGCTGACAAGAGGCCATCAGAACAGGTTTGGGCCTCTGAAGTGTGTTTTAAGAACTTCTTTCTTCTCCCTCAGAACCCCCTGGGAGGGCAGTGGGATGGTTGGCAGAACAGGGCCACCCTGCCACCAGGACAGCCGACTGGAGTATGTTCTTTTCAATCTGCTTTTAAGGTTGCGGTTAGTTTACTCGGCCCGTAATGTAACAAGACTGGGCACGTGCTGCATTAACACAGGAGTTAATGAACACAATTTCATTCACAAGAGTTTTGACAAGTGCTGGAGAACACGTGTAGAAATCACCCCTCGTGTTCCTCCAGCTGCCATCTCCTCCTCTGGGTACTTGGAGCTAGTTGGAGGTACTTGGTTACTTGGAGCTCACACCAAAATATGTGAGCTAGTTTCACTTTTTTTTAAATAACCCTACTTCTTTAAGGAACTCAAAAAAGAGGATCCAAACTCTGGGTTTATATCTGAGAGCCATAACATTTATCATAGTGTCCTTGCATCATGATTAAGAACAAGAAAGAAAAGCACTGCCTGCTGAGGAACTTACTCCACGTCCACAATCCTGCTGGTTTGCAAACCTGCCCTCCCAGATCTTTTCTGTACACGTAACAAGTTTCCCTGACCTCAGTGTCCTTCAATAAAATCTTTGAGAAGACTGATGAAACACCGACATCAGCAGGGGAAAAAAAAATTAGAAAGAAAACACTAAATCATCTCACCTCACCTTTTCTGTGCCACAGACTTATACTGAACACTGTAACCACAGTTTGGGTGTCCAACAACACTACAAAGTCAGAGGGAAATTTGTTCCAATCTTCACCTCATCTGGGCAGGACACTTCTATTTTTAATTTAATGCTTGAGTCATTCAGCCAGCAGTTCTGCTTGTATTTTATCCTCCCACACCAGGCTAAGAAACCCAGTGATCTATTTTCCTCATGAAATATTTCTGCGCTGTGATCGAGTAACTTTATCTTTTATTTTATACAATGCAATGAGGTAAGCCCCCCCAACCTACATTTCTTTCTCATCAAATGCTAAATAAGTAACTTTGTTAGGAGTTGAGGCCCATCCTCCAGTGTAGAACCTTGCCCTCAATAACTCCTTGGGCATTTATAACACAGGCATCACAGTATCTTGAGTTCTTCCAGTTTCAAAAGGAACTATGAAAACAGGAAGTACTTGTGGGCCTGGGATTACAGTGGCAATGAGGTTTTGGCCATGACCAAAGAGAAGTGGGACCGAGCAGATGAAGACGAGACAGTTTGGAGAAGTGTAGCATGAAGGACAGAACTTCAGCTACTGTGCAAAATTAGAGCCAGGTATTCACACACGGACAGAACTCCAGGTACAAATTAATAGACATATATATATAAATTTCTGTCTATAAGAAACAATCTAAAAAACTTATTTCAATTTAAAAAAAATGTTTGTTTTTTTTTTTTCCCCCAAGACCAGAAGGAATACCTGTATCAACTCCTAAACACCACGTCTTATCCATCTTTTCAGCATCTGGGTTGAGTAATTAAGAAACAAAATCCCCCACACAAGGTCTGTGCTAGGATTTGGAGAAACTATGCAGACTCAACTCTTATGTTTTTTGGCACAGGGTTTCATTTTCTTAACATAGTTTCTAGAAATTTTAGCAAAGAACAAGCAGCATGATAACAGAGAAGAGAACCATTTGTATTTGCACTGCTAGCAACGCAGCGGCAGGTTCCATTTGCCTTGCACTGAGCGTATCATGAATAATTCAGTTTCTTGCTTTGTTCCCTAAACAGTTGACAGAGAATGGACACTTTATTCATGACCATATGGCCTTTTGCTAAGCTTGTCTATTTATTTAATAATGCACATCACCGGGCCCATCACCTGGGTTGGCATTTATTAAAAATAAAAGCACTCAATAACTATTACTAACAAATGGCCGCGAAACAAGCAACTTTCCAGAACTGCCACCTTTTCTCTTGCAAATAGCACTCAGCCAGCTATTTAAATAATTAAATGGTCTCAATCTGCACTGCATCAACCTTGGCTCCCATAGCCTTCGACAGGAAACAGATTCCAGAACCACTGGGAACATGTTCCTGCCTCGGCCACCATCAAAACTGCAAATATGTGAGCTCTCTGCTAAGTCCCAGCTGTCCTGCTGGAACAAACAAAACTATTTCCATCAAAGCCACAGTAACATTTTCATGGGCTCTTTAGCCATTTTTAACTATCCATCTTCCTTCCAACTGACTCCCTTTCTTCACCTTTCTGGAGAACTCATTACCTTCTTTGGTCTGTAGACTCCACTGTGCCACTTGAACAGAAGAAAAATGTATTATTGCCTAATAATATGCAATGAAAAGAGTGTAACAAAAGTTTTGGACAGTTGAGTCAAGGCAACATACTTCAAAACTTCATTTGGTCCATTCTGTATTCTATAGGAGGATCAGTGCATCCACCCTCGCTTCCAAAGGAAAAACCCAAATTATTTCCTTTCTCTAGATGAAAAAGAAATTTCCTCTGTTCTCTAGCAAAAATACCACAATTCATAGAAACTCCTCTCAGAAGAGCTTTCTGAATTTTGCTGGAGAGTAGTCAATCCTCGATGGGGTCCTTACCCCCACAGTGACAGTGATCTTTTCCCTTAAGCCTCACACAACCCACTTCATTAGCCACTCAATTTTTAGTCAAAGAAAGTAAAATGAACAAACACCTCAAATGTTAGCTCCTCACCAAAAGTGAAAGACCCAAGGACTACTACAAATACTGAGTTTTTATGACTCTCACAGCACTGGTCTGAGGCAGTCTCTGTGAAACCAGAGGAACGAAAACCATCACAACAGCTGAAAAGGTGGAAGTTGTTAAATTTCCCCCACTCTGCCAAGTAACCGGCTTTCACAAAAGAAAAACAAAGGCACGAAGTTGGTTGAGGACCAGAGACTGCTTTGGCAGGAAATGTCAACACCACACAAACACACAAAATTCCCCAACTAGGACTAACCACCCTGGAGTTTCTGAGAAACAAGATTTCCAAAAAATTTTATTACTTCTGAGCCCTTTGAATGCTTTGTTTCGATAGTGACATTTCGATTCAGCTTTCAATTCTTAGATTTTAGTAAAAGAAAAAAAAAAAAAAATGGAAAGAGAGAATTCCATCCAACTGGAATATTTCAACCTTTTCACCCTGGAAAAAAATCACTCATAAAATAAGCAGAGTCTAAGTCCGTATTTTAACTTGGACAGGAGCTGGTTCATCGGGAAACAGTATGTATGTAAACTTCGTGTCAGTTCTCATCAGCTTATATGAGGGACGAGACTTCTTGCGTGTTTAAAGCTTGCCCATTATCAAGACTGAGAAAACATCAGACATACATACGAGGCCACCTGCATTGTTTAACTTCACCTCCATAAAAAAGTGATCTGGAAATTAAAAATAAATATAAAAAAAAAGCCAAGCAATATGTTTAATTTTGAAAAGTCCAAGACTCGGCGAGTTCCAATATTACGTGGAAAAGCCCCAGCTTTTCAAGACATTTCATATTTGTTTTGGAGAGGCAGCTACTACACTTGAGAAACTCATCAGCTTTGAAAGAGAATTGAACTGGGAGTAGAAGCCCCTTAATGCAAGAGGACTGTAGAAGACTATTATTACAATTGATTATTATTCAGCCAGTATCAATTTCATTATTCCCGATCGATCCCCAGCAATGCTGCTTCGTAGCCTTGGGTTACAAATGCTGCAGGGACAGTAACTTAATACCTCACAGCAAATTGCGGTCCTGCTGCTCGGGGTGAATTTGGGAACCATCTGACTTATTAGCAGGCTTCTAGTAAATAGCTGTCGTAGGTGCTGACTGTAGGGAACTGGATGTCAAAGCACCATTGAAGAAGGTCGGGGAAAACTCTTTCCCCTCGAGGCTTTGTTAATTTGATTTATGTGTACAGCCAAGAAACTAATTGCTAATTGCTGCAGTGCCTACCACGGAATCACAGCACTCCACTCAAACGCTGGATCTCAAGGGGAACCGATAAACTTCAGTTTTACACTTGGCTGATGAGAGACGCATCCTAAACAGGAATGCGCGAGGGGTTGGCGCTTATGGAATTTGACAAGAGGCCTCTTCGCAATGCCCCATGCCACCGTCCCCTCGGGGAAAGCAGCCACCCTTCTCAGTACTCCATACCACCAAGAACCTGGGAGCCAACACAGTTAACTTCAGCAGGAGCCAACTCCTACAAGCTGTGCAGGCAATTAGGAGATAGGCGGTGTATCTAGTGCCGCTAATTAAATCGTTAAGGGGTTGTGTTCTGGAAGTTGTTTTGTTTTCCTCAGTATCTTTGTAAGTACTTCCCTGGGACCACCAGCCAAAACTGCTGATTCTCCATGTTTGAGTTACTAGGAACAGACAGTGAAGGACAATAATGTCCAATTTCTGCATCCTTCAGGATTTCCCCATCGGAAGCAATTGGCCTAAAATGAGAATCGGTTGTCATCTCAGCAAGCCGTGTGTTTCCTCCTTCAGATGCTTTCTGTTGGAAGAAATATGGTTTGGTTACACCTATAAAACTGATGGATGGCAACATAAATAAGTCTTTCTCCTCTAAATACTGCCTTTTGGCCAGTATTAGTGTCAGCATCGCTCAGAAATGTCTAGTCAAGTATTTCTCTTTTCCGGGTAGTGTCAAGCACAGGGCCTACAGCTCGCCGGGAGTTTTTTTAAAAGGTATGGATTTTTAAAATCCATGTTTCACCCTCTGTTCCAGTTTGTCATTCTGAAACAGAAACAAACCCCTGAAAACCTGAACTTTCCAAACAGCTACAGGACAAGGGGAGAGGGAGACGTCCCAGGGGCAGCTCAGCAAACGGGCAGGTTCAAGGTATCATCAGTCCCTCCCCAAACCCTCCAATACCCAAAGCAGGCAGGAGTGAGGCATGCTAGACCTTTAAAAAAAGTGAATTAACTCCCTCATCCATGCTGGCACAGTTCATTTCATCATCTCTTCGGAAAAGTAGTACTTGTCACCATTCAGAATTCCTGTTCTAATTGGGACTAAATTGCCCCACACGTTCCAGGAGTCACGGTAAAGCCACAGATAGCTAACGGCCATGGAAATTGGTTTTTTCTCTAACCACATGTCTGCTACCATGACTTTGAGGCAATTTCAACAAGGTAATCTTTAATTTTAAAACAAGTGAGGTTATGCAATCCAAAAATAGGAGATTAGGGGAAGATTCATTTATCCTCTATAGCTTATCAAAAACTAGCATTCAATTTTCTTAGAAAATGTGAGGTGCTGCCCCAACACATAGATGTTGTGGAGGAAAGTACCCTGATGGGAGGAATTCAGGTGTCAGGTCCTGTTCCACCGAACCCAGAACTGGGCTGTCACCCTCAGTCCTCCAGACCCCATGGAACCTTCTCCATCAGTCCTGAGCTCGTCCTCACGTTCCCCTCTCAAATCTTGACCCTGAGAGAGGGAATGTTGTTTTGAAACAGACACTGTACCCCCAAACAGATCTAAGTAATAAATCTATAAATAAAATTTAGAAACAAGTAATCATCCTCTAAAATTCCCAATCAGCTTCTGATCTTCCTCAAAGTACACTTTCTGGAATGATACATTTATAAGAGGAAAATTCAGACCTCTCATTCTCCGTTTTCACACCACTGACTTGGGATGTCCAGCCAGGACATCATGAGCAAGACACAAATCCTCCTGCTTCCCTTCTTCTGAGAGAACCTCTCAGAGGTTTGGCCAGCTCGCTTTTATTTTCTTACATCTCAAAGACAAAATAAAATACTTGGGTTTTTTTGGCTTCAAGGAGTTTCTTAACTGATAAATTGGCCCAACTGTGATTTTCTCTCTATTTTCCCAAGCAGAAAACTGTCTGCTGCTTTTGAGAAAGGAGCAGTAAGACAGAAGCCATTCATGTGTGCTGCAACAGATAAGAAAATTTATCATGGAAGTCATTGTTTATTACTCCAATGTGAAGGTAGAGCTTATTGAATCTAATTCATTACTATATCACACTGGTGTATTGCATAGAAAAAAATATTTTAAGGCAACACTGTGCTTCAAGTAGTTCACTGGTTTTGAGAAAACATTTTCAATGTATTTACAAAATTACTGGTGCTAGGGTAGCATCTAAGAGTTGTTGAGATGTGGTGTTGGGTGATATGGTGTAGGGTAGAGTGGAGCTGATGGTTGGATTCGATTATCCCAAGGGTCTCTTCCAACCTGGTTGATTCTATGATCTTAGGACACTGTCATCTCTGGAGGGGTTCAAGGCCAGGCTGGATGGGGCTTGGAGCAACCTGGTCTGGTGGGAGGTGTCCCTGCCCAGGGCAGGAGGGTTGGAACTCGATGATCTTGTAGGTCCCGTCCTCCTCTAACCAGTCTTGATTTTATCATTTACAAAGGACACAGAATACCAAAAAGACCCAGACTTTACTGTAAATCATTTCCCAAATCAAACATCTAAAAATCAATATATTTTTATGATTGCCACTACAAACAAACAAACAAAAAAGCCAAGAGGAAAAACTGTTCTCAGTGAACCACAGGATCTACTTGAAATATGAAACATGTCCTCATAATGTTAAGTAAAGTGCAAGACATTTCTTCAATAAAGAACTGGAATTTTATAAGCATATGCTGTAAATGACCCTAACAGGAACAAACTTACACCTCCTTGTCAAGTATGATATCAATATAATTCTTTCTTCTACAGACAAACAGATGAGAGACCTATGTTTGGCACATTTGAAAACAAAAAAAAAGCAAAAAGAAGAAGAAAAGAGGGGGTAGATTGAATGAAACCAAAGAAAACTATAAAGCAGGCGAGCCTTTCTATTAACACCTTTGAAGTATGGATATAACCTACTCTTTTGGTTTAAAAATATATATATGTATCTATTTGACATAAGTGGGTGCCTGGAACCTAAATTTATCGAGTTGCTGTTCCACAGAAACCGCTCGGGTCGTGAGGGCCATCTTTCTTCCACAAAAGACACCTCCCCATGTTCTCAGAGCCATTCTTCGCCGGGGAGGCAGCAGGAGGATAAGCGGGAATGTTCACTTGTTTGACATTACTCTTATCTCCTTTCAAAAGGGGCTTTTTGTACTTATAAATACACGCTCCAAATTACCATGTGAATGAAGAGAATCCCAAGCGATTACCCGGAGTGTGGGAATGAAATAGATCTGTAGAGCTCGCTTCACTCCCAGTTACACCCAGAAAAGCACCAGCATCCAGTTCTAAAGATGTAACAGGCAGGACTTCAAACTCATCCTGGCTACATTTACTACTTGCATCTTTTATGGCAACACAATAAATGTCTGAGACTGACATACAGAAGGTGACATGATGAGCTCCCACCAAGATTTCCTTTTTGCAATGCCTTTTTCAACTGTTGGCATGTCAGCCATCAGCCATGTAGATGCCAGTATGTAGCTACTAAATGAACAGAAACTGTTCATAAGAGCAGGGACAAAAAAGGTCCTTCCTAAGAAAAACGGTCACCAGAGCCCTCCTTACTTTCCTCATACCCTTCCTTTGGAACAAGAGGCTCTGCTTTGCCCTGATTTAGAATCACAGAATGGTTAGAGTTGGAAGGGACCTTGAAGATCATCCAGTTCCAAACCTCCTGCGCTGGGCAGGGACACCTCCCACCAGACCAGGTTGCTCCAAGCCCCATCCAGCCTGGCCTTGAACCCCTCCAGGGATGGGGCATCCACAACTTCCCTGAGCAACCTGTTTCAGTGCCTCCTTATCCTCACACTGAAGAATTTCTTTGTGGTATCTAATCTAAATCTTCTCTCTTCCAATTTAAAGCCAGTACCCCTCATCCTGTCACTCCACTCCCTGACAAAGAGTCCCTTCTCCAGCTCTCCTGTAGCTCCCTTCAGACACTGGAAGGCTGTTCTAAGGTCTCCCTGGAGCCTTTTCTTCTCCAGGCTGAACAACCCCAGAGGTGCTCCATCCCTCTGATCATCTTGGTGGCCTTCCACTGGACCCGTTCCAACAATTCCACATCCTTTCTATGTTGAGGACCCCAGAGCTGGACACAGTGCTCCAGGTGTGGTCCACGAGTGCAGAGTGGAAGGGTAGAAACACTCAGTCCTGGGATAGCAAAGTCAATTTATTTCCAAGCAGCAGCCTGTAAATTTAATTCAGTCCAAATCTCCAGAACTGATATCTTCCAAGGAGTTCCAAAGAAGCTCTCTTTGCTTTCTAGGTCTGTTTCACAGGCTTTGCCCGAGAAAAAGGTGTGAACCTGCAGGTTTTTAACAGCACTGATTATAACTCATCGGGAACAACCAACACTTACAGAAGTTTTTCACTTCACTTTCAGAAAAAAAAACAAGTAAAGACTGTTTCTCACCACCCACGTACTTCTGCTCCTTTAGCCATGACCACACAGGAGAGCAGTTGCTGTCTACTCTCCTCAAAACCCTTTGAGGAATTCAGCTTAAGTTATGGATGGCGCCAGGCACTGGTGACAAATCAAACCTTGCCAGAGACGGGTTTGTGACATTCTGCAGGTGATATTGCCAGCTGGAAGAAGGAACAGTGATGCCTCCAAAGGACAGTTAGTTACAACTGGAGGTATCACAACGGGATTTAAACCTCCCTATTGCTTGAGAGGGGGTGTGAAAAGACGACAGTAAAGAAAGCATTTGAGTGAGAATATACAAGACAGGAAGCAGCGCTGAAATGTCAGAGCTCTCCACAGACTGGATGAAGAGCAAAGCAAAGGCTCTTCCGTCTGTGGCATGGAAAAATCTATCCAAAAGGACCTCGAATCTGACAGTAACCAAGACATATTGTGTAATTCCATTCCACAGCCACAGAAGAGTATTAGAGTTTTAAAACACTGTCTTTGTGAGAATTAACTGTTGTGATAAATAAGGTATAGCTAGAATTATCATTGACATCAACGCAACCGTCCGTTTTTATTTACACTTACTATTCAACACAAATCTTTGTTTTAGCAGTTTAATTTAACAGAAGTCAACTTCAAAATTAAAACTTCCTATACAATATACATGATAGCCCCAAATTCTCCAAACAAACTAGGATTGTTTCATTGTTACCTGGCTTTGGAAAACCATTATTGAAATTTCTTCATATAAAATAAAAATACTACCTTTTGTATTTCCTTTATTGAAACGCTCTGCACTGTTAAGCCTGCAATGCCATGTATTTTCTTTAAGGAAAAGATGCCAGATTGGAGAGCAGCAGTTATTGCAATATTAAAGGTCTCTGACAAGACTGTAATTCTGCTATTTTTTGTGCTTTCATTATCTTGTCCCTTTTGCATTTGTTAAGAACATTCAAATCAAACCTTAAACTGCAAACACTCACCAAAGCTCAGTTTGAACAAAACTCAACCGTTTACTATTCTAAAATACCAAAGCTTAGCAATATATATGATGATGAAAACCTTGGCGGTTGGTGACAGTAACCTTGAAGTCATACAATCACGGAATTGTTAGAGTTGGAAAGGAACTTAAAGATCATCCAAGTTCCAACCCGCCTGCTATGGGCAGGGACACCTCCCACTACAGCAGGTTGCTCAAATGTCAGTCAATGTCAAAGTGAGTGACACTGCTCCCTCTAACTCCAGACCATGGTGTCTCACATTTTTTCCCTTGTGTTTTCCTGAAGTTACAGAAAAAACACAAATCACTCAAGAGGCAGAGGGGAGGCTACACAGCACAAAGGGCACACTCATCTTTAATTTGGGGAAGAGTCCCAACCCCTTGATCAACCTCCCACCAGACCAGGCTGCTCCAAGCCCCATCCAGCCTGGCCTTGAACCCCTCCAGGGATGGGGCAGCCACAGCTTCTCTGGGTAACCTGTTCCAGTGCCTCACCACCTCCACAGCAGATAATTTCTTCCTAGTATCTAATCTAAATCTCCCCTCTTCCAATTTACAGCTGTTACCCCTCATGCTATTGCTCCACTCCCTGAGAAAGAGTCCCCAAATGCAGCGAGGGGTAAAACAACCAGCTGAACTTTCAAATGCTTTTTAAAAATTGGGATCCCATTTTAAGAAGTAGCTTAAAAATGACAGTTTTCATCGACTATCGGGCTCATTTACTTTCAAGAGTTCAACAACAGGCATAGCAGGAGGTGCTGGGTGTTTCAGTGGTTTTGGAAGTCTGCCTCTTACGACCTTAAGCATCTATCAGAGACTCTAGAGACTTCCACATCTAAACACATTCATCACCTTTGAAAACGGGGCTTTTCCTAGTCTAGCCATTATCCTGGGGAGCTGCAGACACATCCCATAGGGAGCACGACTCGAGGCACAGATGACTTCTCTCCAGCTAATGCCCTCTTGACGCGATCGCTCTGAAAGGGCTTTGAGAACTCAACCTCGCCACAGACTCTCAGCCTGGCTGTCCCAGGAGACCCTCTGCTTCCAGCCTATAAATTTTACCAGCTCTGTCCGTCTGCGTTGCCCTGGTTCCTTCTGCTGGTTACGGATATAATTTTAAACAGTGCCCGAGGTATTCTGTATCTCCACTTCTACCTGGTCTCTTTTGGATGCGGGATTTATGCCCTTTTTATGTTCACCCCGAAGGCTTGTGGGAGCTAGGTTACACCAGACCTGAAACTAAAACCTTTTCATAGATCTTCCAAAAGAAAACTGAAGAGAACTCATATTCACAGCACAAGCAGAGAGAACACTACCGGATCCCCATCAGCTCAGTGACGTTTGCAGAATTATGTCTGTTTTTACCAGTTCTGACTTTCTCCGTGCTATGGGGCAGGCTGATCTCTAATAAATATTTATACAGGCACATTCAGTATTCACGCTCTTCAAAACCTAATATTTACTGACTGAATACTATTAACAATATTTGTCCTACTTTTTGCCCACCTGTACAACCCAATGTGCAGGGTAAGGGCAACTCTTCAGGTTTTTGTGGTGACCTCCTTCCCCCTTTCAGGCACCTCTGACGACCTGAGTCCTCTCTGAAACATCAGGAGAAAACAGATTTCTACTTTTTACCATCAACATCGTAAGCACTTCCCTACAGGGGGTGGGGAGGTCAAAAAGGCTTACAGAGATAATCTTTACTTAGGCTGTATCGTTAATTGGGCAACTTGGCCAAGGCCAGTAATTAGAACTGTGCTAAAATTGCACTCAATTTCTGTAGCATTGAGGTTTTATGGGCAGAAAGGTGCAAATTTGAAAGAATAAAAGCCAACACTGACTTTTCTTACCTATTAAATTCTAGCACGTCTGCTGGTAAAAATGCTTCACGTGGAACTGGCTGATGGGGTTGGCCAGTATGGGACTGACAGAAGACCAGTACGTGAACTCTGACCAAAAGCTTCCAATGGAGAAGGTGGACAGGAATGCTTACATCTCCCATTTTGGCAAGCCGTGCAGACAACTTCCTGTTATCCCATAGTTCCCCATTCCTAGCACAGACTGGCAGAAAGGCTTCCTTCAGCTTCCACAAAATCCAGTCCAAACCCCAGCAAAATCCACACTGCACTTCAGCAACCTTTTTAGAAGGCCAGTGGGTCCCAATCCTCAAAGCTTCACCCTCCTCCAGCACATGTCATCCCAATAGGAAGTTCCCACCCCAGAGCTCCAAGCACATTAAGGTGATCTCTGCTAGGGAGATTTAATTGGCACCTCTGTGTCTTTTATACATTTTTCTCCTCAGTCCTTTACCAGGACTGTTAGCAAAATCTCTTACCATTCTTGAGCCTGATCTAAGTAGTAAACTAAGAAAATTAAATTAATGTCATTCTCAGTAACACTTAGAAATTGCAAGCTAAGCAGCTGCCACTTATTGGTAGTGACTCAAAGTATACTATATTGAAAGAAGTCTTAGAATAACAAATATTGATTTTGTCAGGTTTGGGCTATTTTCTTTTTTCTTTCCCAAGCAACATATGCTGCGTGTTCTATATTTGTGGGGCTCCACAGACACGGATTTCATTGCAGTAGCTCTGACTCTTGCCAAACAGATGTTGAAGGAAAGGAAGTTAACAAAACATGGGATAAAAGCCGTCTCAGATGAAAATGTTGGGTTAAGAACAACCTTGCATGCAATGTGGAGTAGTAAAAAAAACATGGATTAGATTTTAATACATTGAATCAATAGGTAGCTGAAATGATGTTTGACTACATTTGGTGAGATCATGCTATTAGGTAGAAAATAATTACCAAATTACTAAACATTAATAATTATGTTAATTAAAGGATAGCAACTACGTAAGGTTTTTAAGTTACAAAGTATTCATAGAATTCCTTTCACCTGAAGTCCAGCTTCTCACTAATATCCTAATAGCCAGCTGAAATACTTTAATAAGTGCTGAAAAGTTGGAAGAGGGATATTTTTAAGCCACTCTTTGAAATAACAAAATGGCAAGCGATTCCCAGTCCCTGAACACAAAGAATTGGAGTATTATCCCGAGACTAGCAAGAGCTCTCTGTAATTTGCTTTAATTTGTGTAATACCCAACCAGTAGGGCTTAGCTTATTTCAATACTTTATTCATGACTATGCCTAATGACGGAATTCAGTTCAATTTACTCTTTGGGAAGACAAAGAGGTTAATTTTTCACCAGAGTCAACATTTTTTATCACCTGTATGTACTCTTTCCCATTCTGAAAAAGATTAGATTTGCATATAGTGGAGTTACTTCAGAGCATGAAAAACTTCATACCTATTTTTTCCACTGAATTTAGCAAGAGCGTTGGCTCAAAACGTGGCACCGCTTCAGGATTTTAAGCTGCCTTAGCAAATACAATAAAAGACAAATTATGTTAAAAGACTTCTGTGGTTACTTTGAATATATTTGTGATGTAACTCAAGAGCAACACTTTGGATGCCCATGACAACAACCCCTTCTAACCTCTGGTACCGCACGCAAGTTCTGCTGCTTCTGAACTGGTGCGGTTCAAAAAACCTGCAATGCGGTTCCTTTATCATGAAAAAGGAACTTGCAGTTCCAGAAGACAGAAATAAGCTCATTTCCACCCCCCACCCTCATATAGAAGTAACTTCCAAAAGTTGGCAGGAAAACCTAGTTCCTTCCACATGCGCTGCTACAGAAAAGTGATTCTGCTCCGACACAAACGTGTTATATAAACTTTCAAAGCAGGGAAAAGATCCTACATGGAAGTATAAAAAAAAACCCCAAAAATCAAATCAAACCCCAACAGTAGATATTTTAGAATATTTTATATTCATAGAAGAGGTACTGAAGAAAAAAGTGAAATCACAGTCTTTCAGAGTTCAAGTCTTTAAGTCTTTCCTTCCTAAACCCACCCGCTAAAGGTTTCCTTCACTGTATAGACTGAAAAACAATAGCCAGGATTCACTTATTTGCATGAGGGTAGATGAGGGTTTCCTGAAGTACCAAATACTACAAAACATCACCTAAACCCCTGCTTTTTGACAAAGTTATTTGACAATCGACTGGATCTAGGACAGCTGGTCTATTGTCTATTTCTATTAACTTTGAATTATCCACTTCATGTACCTTAAAGCTAATATTAGTGTATTTACCAATAAAAAGTTATTAAAGCAAACACTATAATGACTAACACAAATCCACGTTGTGAAAATTACTCTAGTTTCATATAGGTTCACAAAAGTTTGACAACTTTCATAAGAAAACTCAATGTGAAGAAAAAGTCAAGGCCTGTAAATAAGATTCCATATAAAACAAGTCACAAGAAGCCTTTTCATCCCCACCTGACTGCATTTAGACAAAACCACGTCAAGGTACGTACCTGTAAATCCGCTGAATATTTTCAGCTTTGATTTCCTTGAGAATCTCATGGTAGATATGAAGGTTGTTTGGTTCTTGAGATGTTGGGGGAGAAGGGCATTTCTTGCGTGCATAATATCCTATCACAATTCCAAAAATAAATAAAATCAAAGCAGTGCAAAATACTTTCAGTATCTGAACAAAACTGCAGCGGTTGCTCTTTGGTGCCTGTCTCGTATAGTGTGAGAAGTAGTCGGGGTCTTCCTGAAGGCGCTGGAATCTTCCCTTTGGAGAAGACGACGGCTGGATGGGCTCAAGATCAAGGTCAGGGCTCTGCGAGTTTCCCAGGTGATGCTGGACCACACCATCCAGTCGGAAATGGTCAAAGCCAGGTTCCTCCAGCTCTTTTTCCATGTCCCATTCCAGTTCCAGCGCCGTGGCTTGGAGCTCATCATTGTCAAGGTACGGAGAGTGCCCCTGTGCTCTCTGGTCTGCGTTCACTTTGTGATAGGCCATCTTTTTATCTATAAAAACAAAATTGAAAAAAAAAAATAGTAACAAAAACCCAAACATAAATGTTTGGTTCCTTATGTCTACACAAACAATTTATTTCTTCTGGGAGAACCAAGCATATGTGATAAAAAGTAAAAACTAGGTTCCTTGGTATTTCTCTCTCCGTTTCCTTTGTCCTATCTTCTTCTTTAGGATCAGCAGTCCCATGAACACCATCAGGTGGGAAAGGAGATATTTAAAGGTATGTAATACATTTTAAGTGTATGAATAGAGGGGATTTTTTCAAGTAACAATGGCAAAACATAAAAGTGATCCTATTATTTTGGCGGTCCCCAAGAAAACATTTAAAAAAATGAGCTGAGGCAGCGTCCAAAACAATTATTTATTACCTGAAAGTAGTTTCAAAGCCTAACAACTGTGTGTATCAATTTCATTTCACACACCATCCGAAATAATGCTGTTAAAATAAAGTTGAAAAAGTAGAAATAATATAACTTGCCTGATCACAAGGAAACGATAAGTTAAAAAAGAAATTTCAGGGTGACACTGTACTTACACATCAATAAAAGGCTTCCATTTAGATGGAGCATTCTATTATTTAGAGGTGTTTTAAATGCATAGTTCCTGAATGACTGATGAATTTACTTAGAAATTGTCGCAGCTGTTTTGCTCCACTTATTTTTCCCATTTTCATGAATCAAAAGCACTGCCAGGTAAGTATTTATATCAAAATCATTCCTTTAATAGCAAGGCATATCTGCGGCACTTCTAGATATTTCTATGGCAGCACCAGCCCTCTGAAGGGAACTCTGACCTCCAGTACAAACATTCAAAGTCAATTTTCAACAAATCATTTTTAACAGACTGCAACAATAGGGTACCGTTTCCCTCCATACGTTGACAATAGCTACTCCATCACATAAGCATCTGTAATTTAGGGCTTTTCAAGCATCAGACTCACTCATCAATTAGAGTAAAATGAAGATAAAGATATTAAACCTCTCACAGTGATGGATATCGGACTGACACCTGCAACACCGCATTATCCCCCCGGTTTTACATTTTAAGGCGTTTTCTTTCTCTAAGACTTACTCCCAGATAACATTATTGAGGCCACATAATAGATGAGCCTACTCTCGTGGCAAAATAGAATTTAGCTTTTAGAAGCTCTCTGAAGAGAGCAAACCGTTAGAAAGCATTGATATAATGAAACAGCCTATTGTCCACTGACAGACCGTCTTCCTCTATACAATACCAATTTTCAGATCCCATTTGCTTGTACAGCCATATAAATATCCCTTGCCCATAACTGTCAGGCAGTCCAGGAACAGTCATGAGAGCCCATACTTGAGGGTAGCTATTGCATATATTTTGCAAAACAATGCTCTACCCACACTCCAAATCTTTTTTCTATATGCAATGGAAGCGATGGAGGTTAAGAGTGAGCAGGCTATCTCTTCAACCAGGTTGTTAAGGGAGATATTTAATACCACCAGCCCCAGAATCGATCCCTGCTGCACCAAGTTTTTTATCAAGCACCAATTGGGCATCACATGATTTATTAATATTCTCTGGAAAACTGAACTAATAAATTTCCAAACCATTGATAATCAGAATCATTCAGGTTGGAAAAGAGCCTTGGGTTGGTTGAGACCCACCATCAGCCCCACTCTACAAAGTTCTCCACTACACCAGATCCCCCTCCACCACATCTGATCTACTGTTAAACACGTTCAGGGATGTGCCTCCACCACCTGGGCAGCCAATTCCAGGATCTGACCACTCTTTCTGGGAAAAATTGTTTTCCTAATGTTCAGCCTAACCCTACCCTGCTGCAGCTTGAAGCCATTCCCTTTCCTTCTATCACTAATTACCTGTGAGAAGAGAGCAGCACCGACCTCTCTACAACGCCCTTTCAAGTGGTTCTAGAGAGCCACCTTTTCACTCTGTCTCCTCCAGTTTTGTAGGTGGAGGGATTAATTTGCAAAACATCAATGACAGAGATCACTGCTAGATAATAACAACTGCCCAACAACCTCATCTTTCCAACTCCATTTCATACTGCTTTTTATTAGAAATTTAAGCCAAGTGTTTTCTCCTTCAAAAGCAAAACAAATCATTACTATATTCCATAAATACATTATTTTGACTCAAGAACTGCTAATCATACAATAAACTGCTCTAGTCAAATAAATAAACACATAGCAGATTACTACAATACTACCCATAGCATATCAGGCACTGGAATAGGCTGCCCAAGAAATTTGGTCGGATGCTGGAAAGGGCTGCCCAGAGAGGGGATGGAGTCTCCATCCCTGACTGTGTTTCAGAGTCGATTAGATGTGGTGTTGGGGGACATGGTGTAGGGGAGAACTTTGTAGAGTGGGGCTGATGGTTGGACTCGATGATCCCAAGGGCCTCTTCAAACCTGAATGATTCTATGATTCTACAATAGGAATTAAGGCAGTTTTCAGATGCACTTACACGGCACTATTGATCTTGCTGCACTTATAAATTGTGACCACTGCATATCCTTGGTAGTTAAGCTTTCTCTGCATTTATGACATTTTAAAAATCTTGCTATTGTTCAATGGAGTGTAATGATAAAGGTTATTTAAATCTACACGTAAGCACATAATAAAAAATCCTATGAAATTACTTTAAATGGTTGTTAATGCAGATGAGCAGTAACCACATCCCACAGCTTAGTGTCTCTGCAATTCAATTTTCATAAAAAGCACCAAACCAGTTACCTCACTTCAGGAAAAAAACCAAATAACTAAATGAAGTGAACCAAAAATCAATATTCAATTCAGTTTTATATTTGAGACCTGTCTTTGGTGTAATGGGATCCTCTTGGCAACCCATGTGCTTTACTTAAAGAAAACAAAGAATCCAAGAGCAACCTCAATTAGCATCTAGCACTTCTACTAATATTGCTAAGTTCATTATTTGCCTGTAAGGACACAGCACAATTTACCATGAAATATCTGAGAATGGGACCTGCAGTGTATTTAGCTGTGCCAACAACACTAATTTTAGAAGTGGACCTCTGGATTCTCAAGAGAGAAGTAATTTGTGCCATGTTACCTATACCATCAGTGCTATTTAGTACTTCCTTGGTTAAGGAAGTAAAAGTGACTTAGAGGTTATGTATTAACTGTAATTTTAGGTAGGAATTAGAAAAATAAAGAGAACATCACACAGAGAACAGCCAGAAAATAGAAATATAGATAAACTATGAAGTAAAAAAAACCACTGTGATACTCTAGTTCAGCCTGCTCTATAACACAGACCATAAAATGAAGGTACTTTTGAAAGACGCTTCTGAAAACTTCAGGAGATAGAAAATCCATCCCATCTGCCAGCAAGCTGTTTCAGCATTTAATTGTTGTTAAATACATGTTTTATTATAAAGATAAAAGAGCAACTGCAAAATGCCAGGAGTCTGAATGTGCACCAAGTGAGTTTTAAAGCCATTCTACTGGGACAGCAAAGGGGTTTGTAAACTCTGGAATACTGGACAGAGTCAAGCTGGTGACCAATAAAGTTGATGTGCAGTTCTAGACTTGTACTTATTTTTGGAATGAGTACCAAATCCGTGCTAAACATCCTTTCAATTCACTGTACACCAGAAATCAGGAGAGTCAGCTGTATCAGATCGTTCATGCCTTAATGAGCCCGTTTCAAAACTATTTCCCTATTCCTTGATCTTAAAAAGAACGCATTTACATCCTGACGGGTACACCTTGTTAGCAACCAACCAGAAACTTTCCTGCTTGAACCCCCTCTCAATGAAGCCTCTGAAAATTATATAAAACGGACTACAGGAAAGATGCTGCATCTGTATCCCTGCCACTCTCCACTCCAGCTTACACCAACGTTTTAGAAAACCAACAAGGAAAGACCAATGTGAATATACTACGGTAAATCCTTTGTGTCCAGTGTTGTAGTTGTTTAATCCAGTTCATAAAGAGCAGAGAGAGTCCGCAGGCTCGTTCACAGCAGGAAGAGTGGCAAGCGTTCACGTGCTGCCCATAGCCAACGTCTTCTTGGGGCATTTAGTGTTCATTACAGAAAAGCCACGCTCTATCCAGGAATTGTACTAAAGCCATTGCGGCTTCTTTGTGTAGTCGAACAACCCGAAATCCAGGCTTGTTGGCTAATCTCATTTTAAAGGTTCTTTCACTTTGATTTTATTTCTCAGCATCCCCTACACATAGCGTGCTTGTGTTAAGTCCTTGTAATCTTTTTGCCCCTAAGCAAACCCCCAAAGCAGACATAGTGTCACACGTTTAAAGGACAAATAGCCGTATTTACCACTGAAATCAACACCCACTGCAAAGACAAGTCTTTAAAGTGTGTATGGCAACAATTTAGTACTTAGTTAAATGAGACAATGCCAAGTTTCAGGCCTAGACAAATTTCTTCAGAGTTTTAAGTCCCTGACAAAAGTTGTTTGCAGAAGAGATTATGATGCCCTTGTCAACAGCAGTATTACACCACACTACAATTAAGAAAATAATGTGGCATTTCCATCATCGCTTCCTTCATTTTCTGCAGTAATGATTTCTCCCTTCCCTCAGGTTCGGGATATGGGCTTGGCAACCAGCGCAGTTACAGGAGGACAACTAGGTTCCTTTGACTCTGCTCAACCATGGCTTAAAACTAAACAACAAAACTTACCAGTTGTTCACATTCACATCCAATTCCAATCCCCTGCCCTGGGCAGGGACACCTCCTACCAGACCAGGTTGCTCCAAGCCCCATCCAGCCTGGCCTTGAACCCCTCCAGGGATGGGGCAGCCACAGCTTCTCTGGGCAACCTGGGCCAGGGTCTCCATGCCCTCACAGCGAAGAATTTCTTTTTAACACCTAATCTAAATTTCCCCTTTTGAAGTTTAAAACCATTACTCCTCAACCTATTCGCTACACTCCCTGATGAAGATTCCCTCCCCATCTTATGGCTCCTGTATCCCCCCTTTAGGATACAGAATGGGCTATAAGATCTCTAATTTATTATACCAGGGACAGCCACGTGGAACAGAATGCTATTAACACAAAGGACGACCACGTGACAAGAACAGGGTCTACAGTCCACCTTGATTGATAAGAACTGTGCGCAAGGAGGTGCAGTTGGAAGCAAGAGTTAACTTGCCTGTCAAAAGCAGTGATCAAATGTGTTGGCCACTGTAGGCAGAACACCACAGCTTGGCCATCCAGGCGTGCACAGGTACACATGGATGTGTTTGCCCCCTGCCTCTTCAGAACCTTTGAAGTCCCGGGGCTCAGAGCAAGAAGAATTGCCAGGAAGCTCCTTCTCACCCAGCAGACAACTATCACACAGAGAGGAGGCAGGCTCAGCTGGTCTCTAATATGCTGGGCATGTATCGCTAACATAGATCTTTTCCATCCTCAGACATGTTTAGTTTGCAAATACCTATTTGCCTGAAAGAAAACTCAGAAATATTTACTGAGATTCTGGTAGCTAAGAGCATCCCTGATATATGCATAGCCTACCTAGGAGGTTTATTAAAACTGCAGCGTAATCAGATCAGTATAAATGGCTCTGCTAGGAAGTCTGTACACTTCTCATGGTACATGCTGTGCTACTGCCTTTGCTCTGCTTCCACCTTCAGAACAGCTTTTCCCTCCAGCTTGGGTGAGTAAAAGCTCTCTATTCCAGCTGCTCACTCCTTACCACACTCATCTGCAAACATCCGTCTCATGGAATGAAGGAGGAAAGAATATGGGGGTGTTGGTCGACTGTGGGCTGAACATGAGGCAGCAGTGTACCCGGGTGGCCAAGAAGGCCACCAGCATCTTGGCCTCTATCAGGAACAGCATGGGGAGTAGGAGTAGAGAGGTGATCGTCCCCCTGTACTCAGCACTAGTGAGCCCCCAACTCAAGTCCAGTTTTGGGCCCCTTCCCACAAAAAAGACATTAAGGTGCTGGAGAGTCCAGAAAAGGGCAAGGGAGCTGGTGAGGGGTCCGGGGAGTAAGTCTTAGGAGAAGAGGCTGAGGGAGCTGGGGGTGTTCAGCCTGGAGAAAGAAAGGTTGAGGGGAGACCTTCTCGCTCTCTCCAACTCCCTGAAAGGAGGCTGTAGAGAGGTGGGAGTCAGCAGTCTCTTCTCCCAAATGAGAAGCAATAGGAGAAGAGGAAATGGCCTCAAGTTGAGCCAGGGGAGGTTTAGGTTGGATATAAGGACATGGTTTAGTGATGGCTTTTTGTCAGAGTTAGGCTGACGATTGGACTAGATGATCTTAAATGTCCCTTCCAAGCCAAATGATTCTGTAACTCTATAGAAGCCTCCTCCACACACAGTGATTTCTTAAGTCCATGAATTAATCACTCATCCTTAGTTTGGGCTCCACACTCTGATCCTGCTGTTGTGGGGAAGAGCATTTGGCAGGACCACACTGTTTCTAATAGGAAAAAAGTGGGTGGAGAAACAGGATTCTCAGCACTAGGAGGGATGTGTTGTGTACGTGCCTTTACACACTGTTCTTAACACAAGGCCTAAAGGGAAGAAATGTCCTACATCTTTGTTGTCTTGCTCTAGGCTACAGCCCCACTACCAACCCTTCCTGCCCCAACCACCTCCCCAGACCCTCTGCCCTAGCTCCTGGCCTTCCCCATCGCCATCCCACTGGGCTCTGCTCCCCCCACAGCAATCCCAACCTCTCCACCCCTGCCTAAAACTCCTCGCTCCTCCCTTCCCGGAAGCCCGAGCTATCGCCCCAACTCTTCCTTGGCTTCTCTCTTCACTGATGGGGAAACCATCTCCCTCTTGGCTGATGGGGAAGGGAAAGCCCAGCTGACACCAACGGCCCCACAGAGTTCTTATCCCTGTTTTGAAGACATTATACAATTACAACAAACAAAATGCATTCAGAAGGGAGGCAAGTGGAAGAACTAGGAATACGTTTTCTGCAAAAGAAAAAGAAACAATATCCACGTGTTTCAGCCATAATCTGGTTTAAACTTCAGCCACCACTGGATGCTGGGTGGTGCCCCCTCAGGACCAGAGGGATCTGGGAGGATCAGCATCAAACTCCCCTTCCTGCAGAGCAATCAACCCACTCCAAAATGTCCTTTGAACATCTTCATCCTTTCTTTTTCCCACATCTCATACCAGCTGCCTGTATCCTAACCCAGTATTTGCTTCGCGTGCATGTACTTTTTTTCCAAATTTGAGTTTTCATCAATAACATATTTTTGCATTACACTTCCCCAGACATTATAATTGCCTCTGAAAGAAATAAAACCCAAAGCTTTACCAAGACAAAGACTATTATTGGGGCATTTGCATTTAAGCTTATAGTTGAACTTGATGTGAAATAAGATTATTGTAAATGGTGTTTAACTGGAAAATGCTGACAGCAATAGCTGCAATAACAGGCCCTAGCAGTTCTTAAGAAAGTTAATTTTATATGACTCATTTCTGCTTTGGAAATTTTTACATTGCCAGTCCTTGGTTTGGGAACATTTCACTTGGATTTTTTTTCTGTATCTTTTCGCTCATTAATTACAGTAAAGAACATTTACATTATTGCAAAAAAAAAAAACCCCAAAAGTTAAGTAATGTTAACTTTGAAAATTTGGGAACTGTGCAAGCTACTGCACTCAAAGGAACCACTAATTGGAGTCTACTGTACTTCAAATGTGCAAACCTATGGTACAAAGCAGTATTGATTTCAACCCATGTCTCTTTAGAAAAAGAAAACCAACCAAAACCAACCCCTGAAAGGGTCACTTTTACGGATGAGCTACAAACAGGAATCCAGCCTCATTGAGCACAAAGACTCCATTCCTGGTTTTTAACCATCATGGCCAAAATCTCGCAATGAAAATATCAACACATTTCGTCTTGTGAAGAATTTTTTCCTAATATCCAACCTAAACCTTCCCCTGGCTCAACTTGAGGCCATTTCCTCTTCTCCTATCGCTTCTCACTTGGGAGAAGAGACCGATCCCTGCCTTTCTACACCCTCCTTTCAGGGAGTTGTAGAGAGCAAGGTCTCCCCTCAGCCTCCTCTTCTCCAGGCTGAACACTCCCTCAGCCACTCCTCCTAAGACTTACTCCCCAGACCCCTCACCAGCTCCATTGCCCTTTTCTGGACCCTCTCCAGCACCTTAATGTCTTTTTTGTGGGAAGGGGCCCAAAACTGGACTCAAGTTGGGGCTGCACTGTTGCCAAGTAGAGGGGGATGATCACCTCTCTACTCTTACTCCCCACACTGTTCCCGGTAGAGGCCAAGATACTGGTGGCCTTCTTGGCCACCCAGGCACACTGCTGCCTCATGTTCACCCCACTGTCAACTAACACCCCCAGGTCCTCTTCTAGCAGGACCTCCAACCACTCTTCCCCAAGGCTGTAGGTTGTTGTGACCCAAGTGCAGGACCCAGCACCTGGCTTTGTTGAACCTCTCACCATTGGCCTTGGCCCATGGATCCAGCCTGTCACGATTCTTCTCCAAAGCCTTTCTACCCTCAAGCTGATCAACACTCCTACCCTATGTGGTGTCCTCTGTAAACTTACTCAAGGTGAATCCCCTTGACCAGATCATCAATAAAGGTGTGGAAGAGAACTATCCCCAGTACTGTGCCCTGGGGAACACCAATTGTGACCAATGCTTAGATGCGATGATCTAAGCTGGTTTTCAGACCTTGGGATGCATGTCACAAACTTATCTGGTTCCAGAAGACAAATCCTCTTATTATTATGATTTCACATGGAAATCAGAGGTGCACATTACATACAAAGATCCAATGTCTCATGTCAAGAGCAATTTTAAATTTTTTTTTAGGTAAAACCAGATTTTGAACTATACAACTAAAATATGAATACACACAAATAATATGTTTCTGTTTGGCACTATCCTGTGGTCTTTTAACTTCCTGTGGAAAAAAAAAAGGTCAGTCCTTATAAAAAGAATCCTTATTTCAGGGTATCTTTTCTAGAATATTTTTTTTTTCATTTCTTGCTCAGTGGGGTTTTATTGAGTTTTATCAATTTCAACAATGACACGAAGCCCTAAAAATAATATATTATGGAGCTGAAGATGGCAACATTTACAATCCAGCTTTATTGGAATTTGACTGTGTTTTGATAGATGACAGCTTTAAGGATTCTGTGCATGGTTTATAGCAGAAAACAGCGTAAGGCGCTAACATCATTTTCTGCCTTTTCCAACTATCTGTATTCAAAGAATTCAGACAACAAGCAAGTTTACTTCATAATCATGCCAAATTTATTTTCTGGGTGAACTGGCGAATGTTAAAGCTCAAGTACACCGAGTGACGTTGCCATGGCAACGGCTACTGCAACCCAAGACGGGAACGTGTTTATGAAAGCGCATTTATATACCCGTACACACATGCCGAGGCACACCGATGCCCCGCGCTCCTGTCAGAAGGCAATCGTGCTATTCACGCCTTATCGGTCCCGATTCCGCTCCTGGCAAGGCAAGGGGACATTCACTGAAGCCATTAAAGCTGCAGCAACCCCACCTATGATATATACAACGCGAGGCTGTTTCCACACACCCCGGTCATGAAGCCTTCAAGCCATTACTCCTGTTTCCAGGACCTAAACGAGGAAACCTTAATTTCCCATAAGATGTACCGTTAGAAGATTTAGTGTTGCTATAGCTATAGGCGAAGAGCGGAGCAGTAATATGTTTGGTGTCCTTTGACCTTTATTTTTCCTAAATCTCCACTGAAATAAACTGTCGAGTTTGAGAAATGTCAGAGTTTGGTCATTGGAGTCTGCCCAGAGGGGCAATTTTGCATGGAGTACAATTCCTGTGAATTTATCACAACATGTTATTTCACACACAGTCAACATGGGGTGACATTCAGCGTCCTGAACTCGCCAATGTCCGCATGCTGAAATGAGTTTATGGCTTCTCTTTAAAAGAAAATCCAAGGTGTGGTAGTTCAGGTCAACAGAGGAATCCTCAGTGGGTTTCTGAGGGTAAAAATCAAAGGGAGCATCCCTGCTTTCTGCTCCCCCATCTGCATAACTCTGTCAAGAGTTCCACCGCTCTTGATACAGCCTTTCCACATCACCCCAGCACCGAGTTCGGCGTGGAAGCATCTTAAAATCAAAACTTAATTTGCTCCTTTAGTTGATATCACTCACTCTGCAAACACGCTTAAGATCTATGATGAAGTAAATCTACAGGTAAAGCTCGACAGATCAGCAATATGTATGGTTTCTTACGCTCTGCTGTCAGCCCCTCTGGAACGAAGTCACAAAAAGCAGCAAGTTTTGATGCCACTTTCAGTGAAGTCCCACCCGACTGTGACCACAGTCTTGGGAGAAGAGGCAGAGCTGCTCAGCCTATGGTTTTATCTTCAGCCCCTCTTTGATGGACTCCCATTCTTCACTCATGGAAACCTCTCCACCCTGCTGAGACGTATGAAGATGAGGGTATTACATTAAATGAACTAGAGAGGCCAATTATCCTAACGACTACCTCAATTCTCAATTGACTGTCTCCGTCTATTATAGCCCATCTTGACACCTTCAAGTTTAAAATCTCCTCCATACACAGAATTTATCACACACTGCTATAAGGCTGAACTCTGAGCAGTTCTTTTTAATACCATTAGTCTGCACTAATGAAGTTATGGCAATAATTTCTGAAGAAGTACACATAATACTTCTTGCCCATGAACTGAGAAGCCTTAGCAAGGAGCACGGTACGTATTCTACAACATGAAATAAACAGATCAGCTGCTTCGGAGGAAAAACTTTTAATAAACCTTTTTGTTCTTTTAGACTAGACCAGGGTTTGTGCAGAGCTGTTAGAGCTTAAATTGTTTAAGCTGTAGTACTTTCTGATTTAGAGACATTAGCAACCAAAGATAAGCAAAGTGTGCATTACAAGAAGAACAACGAGGACATATTCAAGAAACATATAGCTTAGTATAGGGAGTTAAAGCAGGCTATAAACTATATAACTGACGCTTAGAGGTATTCCAGCGCTTCTCATCTAAAGCAGAAATTGTGTACGAATGGGAGGACCGATGGTTTGTGCCAATTCAGCTTTATACTGTCAGCTAAATGTGTGTTGATGATTTTGCAAGTTGCTGGATACCCACGTTCCTGTATGCTCCTGTACAAGAAAGCATGTGATGTTTGGGAACTCTTCAACACAGTAATATTCATCAGAAAATGACAATCTACTGAGACTCAACCCCTTAAATGGCAAATGCCATAGAACAGCAGCCATGGAAGACCAGTCACTGAGCATACTTTGTAGACTGGGTAATATGTACTGTTACTGCCTCTCTCCAATTTCCTCTAAAAAGCAGCATTAATCCAAAAATATTCCAAGCTACAGCTTTGGGAGAAAACTAAACCCTCTCTTCCCCGCTTTCAGCAATAAAACAAAACAATATTCCTGTCAGTAAAGTACACAGCATTTTCTTAACAAGATGGAGTGATGCACCGATTACACTTACTCTCTTAGTTTGGAAAAGTCACGCTGAAAAGGTGACACAGAACCACCAAAGCCCTTGGTGGGCGGGGGGACCTGTGGGATCCCCTGCTCCGACCTCCTGCTCAGCGGGGTGGCCGCCAAGAACACATCGAGTCTCCTCATCCTTAAACTGAACTCATCAAACGTTCCATCGGAGCTAAAGGGTTCAATATGAACACAAATGTATGCTCTTTCCCCACCCCCACCCATTTTTTTTTGTCCTGCTGAAATGATATGTGTAGAAATAGTAAAAATAACACCATTATGTAAAAACCAGAAAACCTCAAGCTGGAATATAACCAGTCTTTAAAAGCCATGCAGGCATTTTTGCCTAAAACAAAAACCAACCCCCAAAACAAATAAAAAATGAGGAAAAAAACCAAACCAAAACAAAACAAACCCCATAAACCCCCAAAAACCCCACCCAAACCAAAACCAAACCCAGAAATGGAACAAAAAAAAATAAAAATAAGGAAAATCTCAACACACAGACATAGCAGCCCTGGCATGAAAAATTCATTTCCATTAATGAGACGTGGTAGTCCCCAGGCCAGCGCCCTTTGTATGTGAACCATGTTAATCAGATTGTATGAGCATTTGCCGGAAACTCCTGGGATAGCGAGCAACTAGAACGATGCGGGAAGCGTAGCAGATTAGCAGCTTGCTAAAAACTGCTTGACTTGTAACCCTTGAAGCACATGAACGACGCACATTTCCCGAATCGCTGATAAACGAAGCATTTCATTTACACGGCTTGTATTTGTCGCAGCCTTTGACTCAAATCTGCTCGTCACCGCAACGTGTACTAAATCTCCTTCTCTGTGACTTCTTCATGTTAGAAAGTACGGAATCAACAAACAAATAAGGGTTGTGTCAACTCAGGTTCCGTCACCTGTACTTCTCGTGCAACGCCTTGCCATTCCTACATCTCCAAAAACCCTGCAGAAACTTCAGCTGAGGTGGAGTGAGATGAAAACAAGAGCAATCCCCCACCAGGACCCATTGTAGAAGCAGGTAGGTCACGTTCCTCTCTTGAAAGATCAAGAAGGATCAACAAGACAGCAGGATCTAGACTTGGTGGACTCGATGATCATAGAATCACAGAATCATTTAGGTTGGAAGAGACCCTTGGGATCATCGAGTCCAGCCATCAGCCCTACTCTACAAGTTCTCCCCTACACCAGATCCCTCAACACCACATCTAATCTACTCTGAAACACAGTCAGTGTTGGCTGGACCATGGACCAAGGATGTGGTCTTGAGGGATCTGGTGTAGGGGAGAACTTGTAGAGTAGGGCTGATGGCTGGACTCGATGATCCCAAGGGTCTCTTCCAACCTGAATGATTCTATGATCCTATGAAACTTTTCCTTCCTACGAGGTCCTGTTAAACAAACCCTTCAGCCAGAAGAAGGAGGGAAATAACCCAGATTTAGGCTTTCCTTCAGCTGGCAGTAATACATTTAATTGCTTCCTAACTTGGGCTTTGCTGCATCTTCCCAGTGACAGAAACAGATGGAAATGCTCGCTATTTGAGGCAACTTTGTTTTAAAAACACTCGAGAGTTTCAAGGAAATTTCAAAGTTGTTGGATCTGTAAAGCTTTTTATTGACTTTATTCCCAACCTAATTCTATTCTCTACCGTCAGTTCTCGAACGGCTGTTTGTACAGAGCTAGGAACCATTAAAAAACCAATGTTCTCAACAAGCGACCCGCAAAACAAAGAGGATTGATAAGCTAATTTGCAAAGCACACAATTTCACAATTATCACAAAAATATTATCCATAACCGCTTCTGAAAAAGACTCCAAGAAAGACTATTAGTGACTCTGAAGAATATAATTAAGGTATTAAATGCCTTATTAACACCATACCGCTATTTTGCATGAGTATTAATCGTAGTCCCATCGCCTGAGTTCCTTTCTGCCAGTATTTAGGTGTCTCCTTGAAAGAAGACTTTAAAATGAACACATTTATAATCAATCATCAATTTAGGTGCTGCTTCTCTCTGCAGGTCTCTGGGAATCCGTGCAGATCGCTGTAGTGACTCTCAACGTGCCCCTGCCTTTCTTTCCCTTTCGAAATACCACTAAATGAACTACAAGTGTAGCAACAGGGATGCAGATCCCCAACTCTGTGTGTATTTTCCTCCACTTCAAAAACAGAAAACGAATTTTTCCAGTTTTTCCCCCAGAAACATCATTTAAAAACCGAACATCCTCTGCTTTATTTTACACATTAACTATTCCTCTCAGAAATTAACATTTCCTCACTAAACATCCCCTTTTGATGAAATGTAGGGTTTTAGTGGGAATATTTCTGTCACAAAACAACTCCATCAGCTTTATTTATACATGACCTAATTGAGGGCTCAGGAAAAAAAAACAACCAAAGAAAGAAATCAAAAGATGCCCATGAGCTTCCAACAACAAAATGACGAGGCCACGCAATTTAAAAAGGCAGAAGACCTTTCATTATCCCTACTGTTTGGTTTTGGGTTGGTTTTCGTTTGTTTGTTTGTTTGTTTTTACAGTGAAATGTCTTCCCCTGAGCTCCACAGTGCAAAGTTTTTCATGATTTATAGGAAGGAGAGAGGGGCAAATCAGTCTCCGGTGAAAAGTCACCCAAGCTCATGAAAAATTTAGAGCGACTAAATTTTTAATTAAGATGAATCAAGAAACAAAATTAGAAAGCAGTTTGTACATTAACAGAAATTCATGACTAAAAATGCTTTCTTCCAACGGTGAACGCACAGAATTCCCTGCATTTTAAGTCCACGGGCATACCTATATTTTCTGTAGGTATTAAAGGCATTTGGGAACACAGTGAACTATTCTAAGGACATCTCATAGCTTTTGTGATTTATTTATGACTGGGGACATTATTAAAAATAAATGATCTTCAATGGCACTTAAAAGTACTGCTGTTTTGAGACTAAATGTCAGGCAAATGACACGAAAATGCAAAACTCAGTAAGTCACAAAACACTGCTTTATCACCGGATATTTATACTACTGAGATACCGCCTGAAACAACTATGTTTATTATAACACCACAAACAAAATCATTACAACTGCATTACGTTTCATGTGTAATCATTACATTACCTAAATACTCTATTTTTCATTCTCTATTAAAAGTAAAGCTACGACTCTGCGTCGTAGCGATATGGGTTTTCGTTCTGCACTGTTTACATATATATATACACATACGTATATATGTGTGTGTATATATATATATAATCACAAAGGGTACGGTCCAAATATGGCAGATCAAAAGCAATCAGTTCCATTACCCATTTTCATAACTCTTCCAAAAAACCACCAAATTAACACTGACAAAGTCATGGCCAAAGCCACATTGAATGTAAAGACACCAACCTCAAACTATGTCACATCTCTACGTAAAGAAGTTGTAAACTCCCCATGAACTTCTTCAGACCTGTAAATCCATGTCCATTTTCCCTTTACCTTTACATCCTGGAAATAATTAAGCCTACAGTTAAACTAATTAAATATTGTGTGTCATAACAAAAACCATACTGGATTTTTATCTTCCACTGCTAAACATAGTCCGAAATAATTGCAGAGAATACAATTATCTACCACAGTTACCATCTGGGACACAAAGAAACATTTTAATTGTTGCCCTTGTAATTTGGGACCCACAAAGACCAGTATTTCGGGCTACATATGGAATTGATTTTTTACGGATTAATGTCAAAGCAGGTGGATGCGCCACTTCAAAAGGCAGTTGGCTAAATGCCCATAAACTTTCCTACCTAGTGCAGGCGGCTACAAAGAGCTGGAGAACTGAATTTTTATATCCAAGCTGGTTGTTAAAGCTGCTGGGTGATCTCAAAAACAGAAAAAAAAAAGAAAAAAAAAAGAAAGAAAGGATAAAAAAAGGTGGTGGTAGTGTGGGGGGGGATAAAAGACGTTGACCTCTGGTTCTAAAGCGCTTTTATCTACCATTGAAGTAGTTATCATTGAAGTAAAGAGATGACTATCTCATTAGAGATGTAGATTATCAAAAACTCCCGAGCAATTTTACTGACTGCATTGGGAACTTTGTATGCTGGGAAAGGAGAATACTTTACTTCAGGCTCTTTTATTTGAGTAGATACCTACGAGCACGCACCCCTAGCACTGGGCACCAAAGTTAAAATGTGTTTGTCCTGCATAGTGATCACTCAGTGAAGAGCAAAGGAGAACTGCAGTCTAATTAAATTAATGAGAATGAGAAAAATACATAGGGTATGAAAGATAGGGAGGAAATTAACAACCGGGTTTTGGAACATAGCACTGAAAAAAGGTACTTCAATGCCTTTGAAGATAGTTTGAATCTGTTCCACCAAGGTCAAAATGACTGCAAAGGGAGTAAAACATTGCAAAAATTACATAGAGTTGGTAATGAGCGAGCAAAAACTACTTCCAGCCCTACTGCAGCTCGGACCTCATGCAGCTGAAGAAAACCAGAATGGACTCCCAGTTCACAAACCCCAGAATTCCATTTTGTAACTAAGGTTATTAACGACCAATAACCTTATACATAATAACTTAACAACTGCACAACAGCCTATGAAATTCCCGGCCTACGTGTGCTTGAGGTGATCACTGCTTCTTTTTGACACAGAATTCACTCCTACAGGTTGCTGAGGCTACTTAACTCTCACCTGTATTAAAAGGGACATAGTTTGCATAGTTTGGAGAAACAGAGCACTACCCAGCAGAACTGAGCCAGCAACAGCTTTCCATCACAAACGACAACTTGTATTACTGTCTAATCACTACAGTTGCCCCTTGGTTGAAATACTTCTCATTATTTACTTTAACTATTTGAATAAACGATAAAGACCGATGCTGGACTAGGATGAGATGTAACTTAGAATCGGTTTGCTGGCAACAAGCTCTGCAGTTTGTCAATATGAGACCTGATTGAACGAGCGGGGAGCCCCTTTCCTGGTAGGGCCGGCATCACAAAAATACTCCAATACACCATCACAGAATCACAGAATGATATAGGGCTGGAAGGGACCTCTGGAGATCATCTAGTCCAACCCATCTGCCAAAGCAGGTCCACCCAGAGCAGGTCCCATAGGAACATGTCCAGGTGGGTTTTGATTGTCTCTAGAGACAGAGACTCCACCACCTCTCTGGGCAGCCTCTTCCAGGGCTCTGCAACCCTCAAAATGAAGAAGTTCCTCCTTATGTTGAGATGGAACTTCTTCCTCTTGTCCTCTCACTGGGCACCACTGAAAAAGGACTGGCCACATGCAGTACCATAACTGGACTGACAGATGGTGCTTCCTCCCCCACAAAACGAAAGGAGAGGAGGAAAATAAGGAGATTTACAAGTTTAGAAGGAACTGAACTACTTTAATGAAGTATTACTACTAAAATTAAAGTAAGAAAAAATAGTGAAATAGATACAATGTATACAAACTGTATGAAGCTCACAGGATGACGATCAGGTCACCAGCAGCTTCGGGAAAAGTCCTGGACTCAGTGACCGACAGGAGCTGGATTCCAGCTCTGGAGTCAGGAATGCTCGGGTCGGGTTCAAAGGCAGACAAACAGAGAAGGTCCTCCTCAGACATCAGCCATGGAAGGAAGAGAGTTGACCCTTTGATCCCTCAGCTTTTCTACTGAGCATGATGCGGATGAGATGGAACACCCCAGTTGGTCAGGTGTCCTGTCCACTCCTCCCCACAGGGGTGACCCCTCAAGGCTTTTCCGCTTCCCACCCTCCAATGGGGCCAATAACGAAATTCCCTGCCCTTGGTTGTTCCAGCAATGAGTATAAGCCAGGGTGATACTTGGGGTGATCAGGTCTGAGCACCCTGAGAGGGAACACTACGTGAGATCATGTCTATAGATAAACCAGGACACGCACTATGTTTATCTACAGACATGGTCTCAAGTAGGTCATCCTGAGAGGATTATTTTACTATTACAACTATAAACATTCCCCCTCCAAGTTTTTTCCAACTAAATAATTAAATTTAGACAAAACATGCTTAATTATATCCAGAACTGAGTGCTTGGAGGGGGTGAGTTGCTCAGTCCATCTGCTGAGTACGTTCACTCCTTTCTTGGCACTTCCTTGAAGTCATGAAGTTTGTACACACACACACACACAGAGGTTAGAAACCTTTCAAAACCATGTAAGCAGATGGTGATACAGCAGGTAATAATTTAATTAAACAAACCATAGAATATGTTTCCAAAAAAAAGAAAAAAGAGGGAGGGAACAAACAACGTCCAGTCTGATCTTTTAATTGCAGTGTGATACCTTTTGTTGCATTGGCAGTGATTTTCCACCCATGTACTCTACAGTTGCATACAGTAAGAAACAAGAAGTTCTATACCAGCTTTTATTCCTCTGGCAAGATTTAAGATACATTAAAGAAAAAAAAAAAAAAAACACAACCAAAAAAAGATATTAGCACCATAAAGTACAAGTTGCCTAAGACAAGAAAATAACTATGATTATATAACAGCCAACAAAGAAAAATTATCATTAGTTTTGCAGGTAGAAAGAGGTCAGAGAGACGGCACACACAACATCTGCTCCTGCTTCAGCATGGAACATCGATACTGCTAAAGTGGGAAAGCAAAGAAGAAATGTTTCTCTTAAGTCTTCCTTTTAAGCAGAAGCAGAGAATCACATGGACATAGAGAAGCCTGATACAGACATGATACCTGAAGTAAACCACCCGCCAACCAAAGCCAAAGGAGAAAAAATGATCTCTCCTAAATACTATTATAGCAACTGCACTGATTTAGAAAAGGAAGCACTACCTCCAAAAGAAGTCCAGGATGCTGAGGTAAATACCTTAGGTTTGAATACCAAGTCAAACCTGAAAAGAGGGTGTAGAGAGGCGGGGGTCAGTCTCCTCTCCCAAGTCACAGGTGATGGGACAAGAAGAAATGTCCTCAAGTTCACACAGAATCACAGAATCTCAGGGATTGGAAGGGACCTTGAAAGATCATCCAGTCCCATCCCCTGCTGGAGCAGGAACACCCAGAGCAGGTCACACAGGAACGCGTCCAGATGGGTTTGGAATGTCTCCAGAGAAGGAGACTCCACACCCTCCCTGGGCAGCCCCTGCCAGGGTTCAGTCACTCTCACTGTGAAGAAATTTTTCCTCATATTTAACTGGAATCTCCTCTGTTCCAGCTTGCACCCATTGCCCCTTGTCCTATCATTGGGTGTCACTGAGAAGAGCCTGGCTCCATCCTCCTGACACTCACCCTTTACAGATTTATAAACATTCATGAGGTCACCCCTCAGTCTCCTCTTCTCCAAGCTCAAGAGACCCAACTCCCTCAGCCTTTCCTCCTATGGGAGATGCTTCCACCAGGGGAAATTCAGATTGGATATTAGGAAACACATTTATGCTGAAAGGGTTATCAAGCCTTGGAAGAGGCTGCCCAGGGAAGGGGCTGAGGCACCATCCCTGGGGATATTTAAAAGTCAGGCTGACATAGTGCTCGGGGACATGGTTTAGTGATGGGTTTATCAGTTAGGTTGATGGTTGGACGAGATGATCTTAAAGGTCCCTTCCAACATAAGATAATTCCATGATTCTATGACTCTAATACCTATGTACCTAAGGCTTAACTACTGAAGTACCAAAGATTTAAATACTAAAGGTTTGACTGGCAATCTGCTAACTCCCTGGGAGTCTTCTGAACCCAAAGGGTTTGGAATTACACCAGAGATGTATCCCTCTTTGCATTCTGTGCAGAAACTGAAGCACAGATGTGTAAAGAGATAAATGCACAGAAATTGGAATAATGAGGAGTCACTACAAAGCTCAGACAGCACGTTCCAGCCTCTGCTGGCTTTATGTCTCTAGTGAGACTTTAAGATACAGGTGAAAAGAAAAAAGCTTGGGTAGGCTTGAATCAATGGTTTCAATGGTTGTGAAATGTTTATCCTATAGTAATGCAAGCATACACATAATATTTCAATTTTTTCATGCAACAGCATTTTTTTTTCTTTTTGTAAAGGTCAAATAGCTTTAAGGGTTACTGTATCTGAGTCGGAAAATATAAGTAGCAATTTATATCTCAGTCAGAAAATATAACTATCAATTTATATATATATATATGAATATAGACATATATATGTAAATGAAACATCACCAAAAATGATTAGTTCAATCTATTGGGTTATTTTAATTCTGACTACAAATGCTGTAATTGGTTTCTTAATTTGAAGGAAATCAACCCTAGTCTTATGATTTAAGCAGCTCATAGTGCAAACTTTCATTGTGTTCTTTTTTTATTAGTTCCATTTCTCAGCACACTCCAATGCAGCAACGGATTATGGAAGTTGGGTTCTGGATTTTATGATATCATAAAGTAACATATGAAACATTTATTACTTAATGTTAGGTTTCATGAAGAAGATAACCTCTCTCCAAACTGTACACCCCATCGGTACCAACTCCGGGTGGGCTTCTCTGAATGCTCAGATGAAAACCAGTAGCACAGCCCATTGGAGTGTCACCTTGGCTTTAGAATGCACTTTTCTTCCCATTAGCTTTTAGTAAATGGCACAAAAGTGAGGTGAAGCATTTGCAACTGTTTCCTTCATTTTTTGATTCTCATGATTTACCCCACTATACGTTAAAAAAACAGCTGAAACACGCCAAAAGGTCACTTTGATGCAGAAGCATCAAAACCCCCAGCGCTCCTAAAAGCGGGTTTATGACTTGCAGCTTGAAATGCTAGATAAACTGACAACAATATATTAAAATAAACCTCATAATGAAAACTATATATAAATACTGTATAATTCTGTGCTGTGCTGCTCACTTGAAAAGGAAGTGTAAATCAAATCTTAATAAATATGACATACTAGTTCAGAGAGGAATGATGCTTTCACCACGTAAAACAATTATGGTGGGGTTTTTTGGGGGTTTTTTTGTTTGTTTTGTTTTGTTTTTCTTGAATGCTGTTTAATGAACCTTTAACTTACCCTTCAGTCTTGTGAAAAGGTCTGAAGTCAGAGTCTCTAATTAGAATCCTCCGAGTGCCCTACTGCATCGATGCTGCTGCTGTGTGAGGGTATTTTGGGGTGGTTTTCATTTTTTAGGAATGGGTGATATTTTGTACATAAATTGTTCAATTTACTTAAGTATACAAAGATATATATACACACACAACTATATATGCACATGCATTTTCTATAGCTATATACAGAATAAATGCAAATTATTACCCAATTTTTACTTACAAAACTACTCTACTGCTCAACTATTTTTCTGGCAACAAATACAGTATTTGAACATAAAAGTGACAGTAATAACTGTCAGGTTTAGGTATTTAGTGCTAGAGTATCAGGCTTGTGGCTATTCAAATGCCCCTAATGAGCTTTAAAGCTGCTGTTGCTGGGCAGCTGAGGAACAGGATGAGGGAAGCACTTGCCAGCACGAAGCCAGGAGAGAAACAACCTACTTCTGCCCACCAGAAAGAGACCTGAAGTACAAGAACCCTACGTAAAGGACCTGTCCAGGCACAAATGGGAACACAGGAAATTCTGTCTCAAGAAGAGGAAAAACTTCTTTCCTGCAAGGGTGGCAGAGCTCTGGAACAGGCTGCCCAGAGAGGGTGTGTAGTCTCCTTCTCTGGAGACGTTCAAAATCCATTCGGATGGGCTCCTCTCCAATTGCCTCTGGGTGACTCTGCTTTGGCAGGTGGTTGGACCAGATGATGTTTGAAGGTCCCTTCAAACCCCTGCCATTCTGTGATTCTGCATGTACAGGAATATAAAGATAGATGTGGCACAGGCAGGTAGCTACTAGGACACAGCTACCTCAGGAATTTGAGCTACAATGGTAGCAGGAGCTCTTGGCATCCTTGCTCCCTTGGCTGTAGCTACAGCCTCGAGGCCACCTCGCTCCAGGTGGGAGGCCAAAATGAATTTGCTCCCTTTTTGAGACAAGCTGAGAGTAAACCAAGAGCCAGCTCATATGGGTTGTCCACCTTCAACAGTGAGAGACCTAATATAAGTTAAAGTGCTGCTGTTTCAGCTCCTGATGTTCTCCGATGGATTTCACCACCCACAAAATGGGCTGTTATCCTGACAAGCGAGAGATGTGACATACCCCGATTGAGCCCATCACCGCAGTGACAGTCCCTTCATGGGAAATAAAGATGGCAGTGACCAGTCAGTCAACCCAGTGGACTACACAACAGGACGGGAGCATCTCATTCCCACCATGGGGCTATCACACACTGAGCGAACACCAAAAGTGAACACCAGTTGCATCAATCATAGAACCATCTAGGTTGGAAGGGACCTTTCAGATCATCGAGTCCAACCATCAACCCAACAGTAGTTCAAAACCATGCCCTTCAGCACCACATCTGCCTGTCCTTCAAATACCTCCAGGGATGGCTATTCCATCACTTCCCTGGGCAACCTGTTCCCATGTTTGAGAATGCTTTTGGTCAAGAAATTATTCCTAATATCCATCCTAAACCCTCCCCAGGTGCAACTTGAGGCTGTTTCTCTTATCCCATCACTTGTTACTTGGACAGAAGAGACTGATTCCCACCTGGCTACCCCCCTCCTTTCATGGTGGAGCATATTGAAGCACAGCCCTCAGATTTTACAGACACCCAACAACAAAGCTTTGAAGACTATTTCAATAAAGCCCTCTGAAGCCATGACTTTATTTCTCATGGTAAAATAAAGAAAGGTGCCCTGATTACAATGGGAGCAGGGTAGGAGAGGGGCAGAATGTTTGTGTAGGACAGATAATACCTGATTTATCTCAAAATAAAATCACAGAATTGTTGTGGTTGGAAAGGACCTCTCTGAGATCACCGAGTCCAACCATACACACACAAGAAACCCCCTACAATCTTGGCCACTAGAGCATGGTCTGAGGTGCCACATCTACAAGTAGAACAGCGATGTTTAGGGAAAAAAAAATACTGTGAAAAGATTAAAATACTAAACAAGATTTTTAAGCAAAACAAAACGCAGTTTCATCTACTCTTTGTTCTCTCTTTTTTTTTTAAGCTCCCTTCAATGCTAAAGACCCTTACAATAGACCCCTAAAGCATTTCTGGCTTAGTGAAGAGAAGTTAAACCCTCAGAAGAGCATAACGTGTCAACCAGATCAGCCCCACAATCTATATGTTGAAGTGAATAAATTGCACTTTCATTAACAGAAGTAGGCCATACACCGAAAAAGTCATTGGATTCGCTTCACTGGTGAACTGGAGCAACAATAAACGATTAGAAAGCCTCAGCAGTTCAAAAGTCTTTAAAGGCAGGTCCAGTTGTTATACAATTAATTTTTAATGATATTGCTGCCATCTGGGAGTTTCACTTGAAGCGCCAAATGGGTTCCCCCAGCTAAAATATTAGCCTGCACAAACTCGGCACATCTACAGTGCGTCTGGTATCCGTTTAAAATATTATTTAAAAGGTTTATGAGAATAAACTATCATTGTTTGTGCTTTGTAAGGTCACGCAATACATCCAGAGTCTGGAAACATTTGCAGCGATGAGATTTGTACCAGAGGTGGTGGAAAGCCTGAAAGTTTGCCATTAGCAGTAATCATATAAAAACATTGGGTAAAATAAAGCTTTTTATTCCAGTTGGATTACATGTATCTTCCTTTGGGGAAAATAAAAAAAAATAATCAAGGCTCCTGACTTTAGAAATCAAAATCAATGACTATAAAAGAAAATCACAGCAAAAATAACCCTGATAAGGCAGACCTTTTTTTAAATTTTCAGTTTTAATTTTAAGGGGACTAAAAAAGTAAATGTCTTCCTCTCAGAGTTTTTCCTGAATATTCCTAGTAACCTTATTTTATTTTCCTTCTAAGCCACTCAAGACTCACACAGACCCTGTATTTAACAGCAGGCAACTTCCAGATTTTAAGCACAAACAAAATAAAATATTATACTTGATTTTGTTTATTGCCTTCGTTGTCTCAAAAATGTCAATATATGGGTTAAGCTTTTCAAATATCAGCACAAATTTTTACTCAGTTAACCAAACACAGTAATAATGCTGAGATTGTATATATGGGTTTCTGTGATAAGTCAGAACAGTATTTAAATCCATATTTAAAAATATCTATATTTAAAATTTACAGCCTTTGTAGAAGCGCAGCATTAAAGAATTACTGTAACATTGTGTAACATTGCCCCAGAAAAGTAGGAGGTTTTAAACAGGCAGCTTCTATTCTGAAAAGGTTTTTCTCTCCAGTGAAATGTAAACATTTCTTCAATTTCTTTAAAAGAAAAAAAAAAAGACAAGTGAAGGTACTGAGCTGTATTTTGCGATTATGTATCTTCTCCAGTTGGACTTATATCACAACAGAGAGGTTGAAAAAACAGTAATTCAGCATACTTCTGGGTCCAATTCCGAGTAGCAGAATCTTTCTCCATGGCCACATGCCTCGTGACGTGAAAGGAAAAAGAGCAATTGCTGAAAAGCAGCATTTTTATTGGGTTAAGAACTCATCAGGATAGAAAGCTTTCAGCTAAATCTTTTCTTGGTTAAAAAAAAAACCCAACAACAGAACGACAAACAAGCTTCATTTCCAAAACTGAAATACATTTATGGAAGCAGAGAAGCCTGTTTTCTTGACCCAAAGCATATTGTGTGACTTGCAACTCATGGAGGAGCTCCAAGGGAGAAGATGGGCAAGAGCCCAAGCTGAACCTCTGCCTCAGCAAGTGCTTAATGAGGACTGGCTGATTGAGAACAAAGACATTGAAGTTACAGCATTTCCTCAAAATAAAAAACACCAAAAAAACAAAACCTAAATAAACATGCTGGAAATTTAATGTAAAAAAAAAATAATAATACTAGGAGGAGAGTATTTTTAAGTACTCAAACTGACAGGACAAGGGGTGATGGCTTTATATTGGAAGAGGGGAGACTAAGATTACATACCAGAAAAATTCTTTGCTGTGAGGGTGGTGAGACACTGGCCCAGGTTGCCCAGAGAAGCTGTGGCTGCCCCATCCCTGGCGGGGTTCAAGGCCAGGCTGGATGGGGCTTGGAGCAACCTGGTCTGGTGGGAGGTGTCCCTGCCCAGGGCAGAGGGTTAGAAGGGACCTTTAAGGTCCCTTTCAACTCTAATCATTCTATGATTCTATGAAATTTAACCAGTATGACCCACCCCTGGTCTTATATATTCTCCTTTTAAATAATTACTGCTCCAGCACAGTGACTTTCTGTTCCTGCGACAGATAACCTTGCTCATAAGGGGCAACTTTTATCCATTCTCTTCTTTCCCCTGAAACAACAAAAAAAAAAAAGCTGCTGGAAAACAGTTGATACCCATTATGATCTCAGTTTCTCTGCTTTATAAAATATGTAAATGCCAACTAAATTTACATTTTGGAACATATGTGCATTTCACAGTCAGCAAACACAAAGTTTTTCACGGACAAAATGACACCCGTGCCATTTATGAAGAAAAACATCTTATATGGCTGAAGGGAAAGAAGGCAGATACTTCAATTTTGTGTTATTTCTACTTCATCACAAAGCATTAAGAATTAAAGTGGAGGTTCACAGTGCCACAGACAGAACAAAGGACTCAAAGATGATTATTCTAAAGGTCACATTATCTTAACAAAGTGCCACTTTCTGACAGCGTGACACTGATACAGAAGTAATACACTTCGTTCACCAGAAAGCGCTCTCTGAGATCCATGCCCTCTGCACTCCAAACAAAGAAATTAGTGATTTTCTTCAAAGGTCACCCAGCAAGGGTGTTATTTAAAATGAGGCATTCACCAATGGCAGCAGGTATCTAAGATATATCTGATCTGAACTCTGAAGCGAGTCTTAAAAATACCACCAAAACTGACACGACCTCTCCCCAGCCCACACATTTTCGTGCCATGGGACAACTTCTCCCTCCCTCTCTCGCAAGGGGCAGGTTATGGAATTTTGGTAACAGATTCCAAATCTGAAATTCTTTTGGGAATACGTTAAGCCGATGAAATGCTCTCTCCTTTTAGCACGCAGGAAGAGTAGCAGCGTCAGCTTTCCTGGTGCTGCTGATGTTATAAGCATTAAAAAAAAAAACAACAAACAAAAGATGGAGATAAGGGTAAAAATGAAACATCAGCTCCATCCCTGCCAGGTGCCGAACACGAAATCCTGGCTGTCAACCTAAAGACAGGCTTCTCACACACGACACACTCAATGATGGTTCATGGGAACCGCTCCATAACTACAGCCCACGACGGACTATTACTTAATGTGCCACTGAGCTGATATGACTCAGATAGAATCACAGAATCATACAGTGGGTAGAGGTGGAAGGGACCATGAGGATTATCGAGTTCCAAAGACCCTGGTCCTGGGCAGGGACACCTCCCACCAGACCAGGTTGCTCCAAGCCCCATTCAGCCTGGCCTTGAACCCCTCCAGGGATGGGGCAGCCACAGCTTCTCTGGGCAACCTGGGACAGTGTCTCACCACCCTCACAGCAAAGAATTTCTTTCTGGTATGTAATCTTAGTCTCCCCTCTTCTAATTTGAAACCGTTACCCCTCATCCTGTCACTACACTCCCTGACAAAGAGTCCCTCTCCAGCTCTCCTGTAGCCCCTTCAGATACTGGAAGGCTGCTCTAAGGTCTCCCCGGAGCCTTCTCTTCTCCAGGCTGAACAAGCCCAGCTCCCTCAGCCTGTCTTCACAGGAGAGGTGCTCCATCCCTCTGATCATCTTGGTGGCCCTCGGCTGGATAACGACACATGAGAAACGTAGCGCTGCCCAGAATACACCATTCTTCCTACAAAGAGTCCCCTTTCAAAGCCTCACAGCAAAGGAGCTGGTGTGCCAGCAAGAAGTGGACCAAAATTTAAAGGTTATTAAAAGGGCAAGAATCAAGAAAACAACAAAGATCAGCTCTGCAAAGCTTAATATTAAGAAAAGAAAAGAGAAAATATGCTGACATTTCTATATAAGATGTGAAACTAACATGGAGATAAAAAGACGAATAGAAATGCATTCAAAGATGCTTTTTTTTGTGAATAAGATGCGTCTCCAGCAGTCACTCACTATTCTGACCTTCTCAAGCTTTTCAACTTCTCCGGATCTGTTGGAGCTGTTTAACACCAGATGAACCAGCCAACTGGAGAGCTGTGAAAGCAGAGCATCTCGAGGGAACTCGATTACTAATTTGCCAGGAAACCTTATTTTCATGAAAACAGTTTGTTAAAATGACACTCCCTTGAACATGTGTTCTCTCTCTCTAAGCTTGTTGGGATATTTCCATTGGTGTTTTAATGAAGATCTTTGGGAAACAAAAAATCTCAATGGTTAGTTATTCAGAAATATTATTTGGGGGAAATGATAATAATCACATCTGTATATGAAAAACTAACAATGCCCTAAGGTTGTGTTCGTACAACACAAGCCAGGATTTTCTTGCTGCTCAGTCCTAGACCAAAAGCATTTGACACTGTTCCCCACAGTATTCTCATGGAAAAACTGGCTACTCATGGCCTGGATGAGCGTACGATCTGCTGGATCGAGCACTGGCTGGAAGGACGATCCCAAAGGGTGGTGCTCAATGGAGTTCATTCCAGCTGGCAGCCGGTCACAAGTGGTTCCTCAGGGCTCAGTACTGGGGCCTTTCCTTTTTAAGATCTTCATTCATGATGTCAATAGGGACATAGAAAACACTATCAGTAAGTTTGCAGATGACATCAAGTTGGGTGGGAGTGTTGATCTGCTTGAGGGCAGGGATGCTCTACAGAGGGACTTGGATAGACTGGATAGATGGGCCAATGTTAATGGCATGGCCTTCAATGAGGCCAAGTGCCAGGTCCTGCACTTGGACCACAACAACCCCATGAATGGCTACAGGCTTGGGGCAGTGTGNGGAATGGCTGCAAGCTGCAGCAGGGTAGGGTTAAGCTTGACATCAGGAAAAAATTCTTCCCAGAAAGAGTGGTCAGACCCTGGAATGGGCTGCCCAGGGAGGGGGTGGAGTCCCCATCCCTGACTGTGTTTCAGAGTAGATTGGATGTGGTGTTGAGGGATCTGGTGTAGGGGAGAACTTGTAGAGTACGGCTGATGGTTGGACTTGATGATCCCAAGGGTCTCTTCCAACCTAAATGATTCTATGATTCTAAATGTTTACTGGGCTACATCGATATTTCCAGGGGTAAACCATAAAAATTGGTGGAGGGGGAAGACATAGATAAATCTGACGGGGAAGATTCACAAGCTGTATCTATTTAAGAGAGAACGAGGCTGTGCCAGACGTTGCATTGAAGAGCGCTGGGACTGATGCAGGAATTGATCTCCCTCCCTCTGTCTGCTTCTCTCTCAAGCTACGCACAAGCCCATAAAGTTAAGCCAATTCTGGGGAACCTCAGCTCCTAAAATGCTTCAAATCCAAACCCATCTCTCAGAATAACAATACACAATATACTATTATTGCAACCTCTAACCTTCATCTTGCCTCTATTCCTTCATGCTCACTCCTCTTCCAGCCCCCTGTTGAAAGTCACTCAACATTGTGCTAAGCACATGAGCGTGAGGGTTTCCTGACGAGGGATGAGCTCCTGCTTCAAGGGCTGCAAAGATATTTTGCATTGGGTTGTCACCAGATAAAACTGCAGACTGAAGTACTTGGTTCTAACTTGAGGTATCAGCAAACCCCTAACTCCACACCTTTTGTCAAGGTAGACAACTTCGAGCACCTAAAAATAAACCACTTTTTAATGGATTCTGACTACTTACCTCATAAGCATCAGCTCCTTTTTTTTTTCCACTTTCAAAAACTGTTAGTCGTTCTTAGCTATCATTAAAATGAGGACAAATTGATCAGCAGTTGAAATGTACATTAATTTGAGATAATCAAGTAGAACAGCGTAGGCAAATCCAAAAGGTATGCAGACCTCAGAGATGAGATGCCGATAATATAAATGCATTCCTCTACAGTAAGTAGTACTAATATTGTTTTTCGCCAAATCAAGAGGGTATTATTTTTTTCCTGAAAAACTTTTACACCTTATTACTTCAATCGCTTTCTTAATTTCATGCTTCCCTAACTTTATTACTGGTAATTTTATTCACTTAATTCTGGCTATTTTCTACCATTTACTGGGAAAATAGACAGAACTTCATCACTTTCTGATAAATAAAAGTTAAATAGCTTTGTGGAAAAGGACATCTATCTGCACAGTATGTTTTTTTTTCCCACCACTGGAAGCCTTTTGACATCTTTTTTATCTATTTAACTAATTCTCATTAAAAATCCTGCAGCCTCAGAGCAGAGCCCGGGGCAGAAGGAAAGCAGCAGAGCATGACCCAAGGCACCTTAATGGTTGTGCCCAGGGGACAGTCCCAGCCATTCCAGGGAGAGTTGGGAGCACATCTGGTACATTTTGAGTTTGTATATTCTCTTGCTTAAGTCTTTTGTTGCTGCTGACTGAAATCCAAGCAATAATTAACTTATTATGGGCCACAGTTGCACAACATCTTGCACTTCATTATCTTTATTGTGAAGATTATTCTTGCCCTCCAATAACAGGGCAAAACTTGGAATTATTCAAATACTGATGCAATTCTGCAGTCAACCAGTTATTTTTCACGTACACCTGGTACATGTGAATTGTGTTGCGTTTGGGTTTAAGTTGTGTGCTTCCCTTTCCCAGGCGAGCCAAATGCTCTAAGATGTATATTAAAATCTACAACTCTATTCTTAAAGGCATTACATTAGAGAAGAATGATGTATCACACTACTACTTTTTTAGACAGCCAGGTTAAAGCTAAACAACAAAGGTTGGAGTCGGGCTGTAGAATAAAATAAATAAATAAATAAATCCATGTCAGCCAAATACATCGTTCCTAAGTGAAAGTCAAAGACAAATGTTTTTATATAAAATTCTCAATACCCTCTCCCTTAATATTTGCAAAGTGAGGGTACGGAACAGCTGTAAATCAGTACCAATTCAATAGCCCAACGTAGACAGCTCTCATGTGTTTTATGCCTAATGGTGGGCTACACAATGAAAGCCTAACATCTATAACCGAACACATATTTATATTCATAACGTAAAAGAACAGGAGAATGAGTCTTGAGTATATTGTAGCTTTCAGTCATCTTGGCTTTAAGTCCTGAACCAGCAGTGGATTATTAGAAGAAAACAGCTGTATTTCCCTCTTCCATTCTGTATTAGCATGACAGTGGAAACAAAACACTAAGGAACTTGAGATACGTAACCACATCGCGAGTCCTGTTGGGTGGATTGTGGTTTCAGTGTTAATCTTTTCAATATTTGCAACATTATTCCATGGTGCTTTCCAGGCTGATCCAGTAAAAGCATTTCCCTAAACACAGCCAAACTCACCGTTCAACATCGTCTTCCATTGATTCCCAGTTCTAATTATGAACGATACTCCCCACAAGCAAGACAGATGAGAAATAGTTCAAATTAAATGGGTGTAATGAGACATCTTTCCAGTTTCATGTGTTCTTATGTGAGGAAATGAAAGGTAAATGCCACAACCACAGCTCTCCGAGGGTCACAGGCCAGGTTACGCCAAGGGCATTTGTTGTACCCTTCAGAAATAAACACATTGTAAAAAATAATATCAACTGCTAAAAAAACTAAAGGAGACTATTTTAAGGCTTGTTTCCTTGAAACAGACAATTCCCTGGAAGCCAGGTGACTTTGTGAAGCTTTTGTGGTGGCTAAAAACATACCTTTGCGACAGCACCCCGGCTCAGTAATGCCATCCACTGGAGTTGATTATTTAGATTTAGTGTTGCTTTGTGAGTTCTTACAATATTCAAAAAGCAGCTCAGCCACGTGAGTCAGCGTATTAGCACGAATCTCTCTGGAGCAAAGCAGCTGAATTTTTCAAAACCCTTTAAAAGAAATGTTTCACAGAGGGGAAAAGTAAAACCAGTTGCGTTCGGCTTGTCTTCACACAGAGGCATCCAGCTTTTCAGCTCTTTCCCTCCCCTCCCTTTCTTATTAAAACCTTACTCTGCTTTCAGCAACGCACCACAAAGGCTTCCTTCGTGGACTGAACCACTGAGGTCCCAACCAACATGAGCGATTGAAGAAACCTCATCTCCAACAGCTGCACCTCCCAGCAAGCCACCACCACAGCCCACACTGGCCCCTTCCCCTTCCATTTCTGCATCCTACGGGGGCATTTCACCATTTGACTTCATTACACGATTCAACCACCAGAAGAAAAGTCAGCTTTCAAACATTCTCAACCCTCTCCTCTTGCCTTTTTTTCCATACCATGTAAATAGGAGACCTCGCTCAGAAACAGAGCCACTGAGTGGAGCTCCCCAGTTTGATGGTGATACTTTAATTTGCCAGAATGAAAGAAATGGATGCACAGAGGGCATTACCTAAACCTCCTGTGACAGGCCGCTAAGGACCCCAGGGCCCCAAAGGCACGCCGCTGCACCAGAGACAAGCAGAGCGACAAACATCTTACTAAACAACAAGTAGAGAAAAGCAAAAGGCAGAGGCCTCCAGGGCCATGTTAATTATCTCAGGGTCGAAGTCGCTCCGAAGGCTGTCTCGCAGGCTCCGAGGCAGTCGGATGGCAGTGCCAACGCTCTCAAGTCCCCAAGGTCCTGCCGTTATAGCACCGTCATATTTCAAATGACAGGTAATACTTACGGACATGCCAACACTAACCTCCTCAATTATATTCAACGTCAAGGTTTTCCTGCTGAAGGAACTGCTAATTTTCAACATAGACACTTGCTGACAAAAGGTACTTCATCACAGAAGGGAGTTTAGGGTACGTGCTGCAAGACACCGAAGATCCCTTTGGACACTCCCGCTGGGAATAACATCCTTCCCACAAGCTCTTGAATGATGAAATAAATATTGCCCTTAGTCAAGCATACCAAAAAAGATAAAAATAAATAAAAAAAAAACCAACAATAAATCATGATAGACTATCTGCTTTGCTGACAGACAGTGCCTTCACAGGGAAATCTCACTCTGCTCTGAACTGAGGCAGGGGCGAGCAAATGCCCTCCTGGTTTTTATTGGAATCTTCCTCAGAAGACAAGAACAAGGCCCGAGTGGACACGGGCTACTGCCATACCTCAGGTGCTTCAAGAAGCAAGACTAAAAAGACTGAGTGCTTTCCACCAACCCCTCAGGAGCAGCCATGCATGCCACAGAGGGATTTAAGTGCAATTACCAAGTTAAAAAAAAAAGAAAAGGAAGCATTGGATTTAAAGAGAAACATGATTCCTCCTTTATTCTCATATTCTCCCTTCGCAGAATTTAACTGAAAATATAAATTAACTTGATTGGGCAGTTAGTAAGGAAAGAGATTAGGTGGCACAGATATGGCTACGGGTGATGGAACATGGTCTCATTAGAGCTTTCTACCCATCCAGGCGGCTTCTCCCAGTTGTAGTCGTTAACATGAACTGGAGACAGATTCTGCTGTGAGTTGCCCCAATTTAAATCCAGAGCAACACTTCTCCGGCCTCCAATTTGCATTAATGGTCAGAGGTGGCACACCGAGATGAAGCACGACCAAGGCGGACACCACGCTCGGAAGGAGAAGGAGAAACACACCAGCAAAGAGGCTCTGAATGTAAAGGGACACAGCACGGTGTGAAAGGACACCGGTTTCAACCACAAAAAAAAACCCTGCTAAAATTACAAGTAACATTTAAAAACTTTTTTTAAAGTCCCACAGTTGTTTGCTTTATCCTTAATTATTTATTTATTTTTAGTTGTGTACGAGCACTTTCAATGTTTCCTTATTATCATTTTTGTTAACATTTACAGTGCAATAACACAAACATCCAGAAATGCCACATTCCCACAGAACATGCCTGGGCAGCACTTGACATTTTTAGCGGTTACTTGTTCAAATGCTCATATTAAAAAAGATTATTAGATCTTCCCGAGCCTCCCTTCCCTGCACTGCTGAAAAACAGGCAAGATTTGATTTTTAATAGGTGAGCAGAAGCATCAGCAACCCCGTTTGTAAATGATGTATAATACGAATTGTGGCTGGAATATTTAAACCCTACGGGCTGGGCTCACCCTCTGGTCTTCGTACAGCGATTCCTGCACAGCTCTGGGAGGAAAACTACTACTTTCCTGCATCTTGTGATCCAAGAAGTCCTTTGTAACAATGCCCAAATCACCCACCTTAACACTGAGCTAGGAACCAGAGGTACTGAAATCACTAGAAAGCTCGTTACTCCCCCAATTAATAAAAATTGGGAGCGGAAGGTTTAAAGAGAAGACACCAAAACATGAGATTTTTGCCCCTGCACGTGCCTTTCTAACTCCACACAGACAAGGGCGTTTTCCAGTCGATCTAACTCATCCTCATCAAAAGAGCTGCTGGAGTAAGAAACCAATATCCACTTTGATGAAAGGGAATATTTCAGCAACAAGGGCAGCAACTTTTGGCAATACTTCAGCAGATCCAGAACTTGACATTTCTGCTGACTCACCAGACAGGTTTCACGAAGCACTATGTTTTTGTTAAAAAATAATCAATCCACCAAAGAAACAAACAAATAAAATGACAAAACAAAACCACCCTCCACTCCTCCAAGCCCAATGTCATCCCTGTCACCAGGCCAGGAAACTCCAAGGTCTGAGATTTCCCGAGGAAAGTCCAGTGCTCCCGTGAACTCCTGAGAGCTCTGAGATCATTTAATGTCTGACTCCTCCATAACTTTTCCAACCCTTTTATTCAGAATATAAAAATTCTGCACATCTTTTCCATGAACGCCATTAGTTTCTAAAGTCAAAGCGTAGGAACACGTATTACTCATCTGCTCTGCTTTACATGGGAGGCTTTTACTGCCCCCACCTAAACCACACACCACTTGCCTCCCAACCTCAGTTTCATCTGAAAAACGTTCCAAGTCAGTCACAAAAATCAGTGAGACACAAAATCAGGTCAGATAAAAAACCCAAAAATATACCTTTTCCGTGTGCCATTTGGTTATTAAAGTAGTACTCTTTTGTCTTGATCTGGCAGGAATTGAGAAGACATCTTCTCCTATAATATATACGTACGTATATATAAATGGCAATCCCAAGTACAAATACAGGTTGGGAGGAGAACGGCTGGAGAGCAGCCCTGAGGAGAAGGACTTGGGAGTGATGGAGGATGAGAAGCTCAACATGAGCTGGCAGTGCATGCTGGCAGACCAGAAAGCCAACCCCATCCTGGGCTGCATCAAAAACAGCGTGGCCAACAGGGCCAGGGAGGTGATTCTACCCCTCTGCTCTGTCCTCACGAGACCCCACCTGGAGCACTGTGTCCAGCTCTGGAGTCCTCAACACAGGAAGGACTTGCTGGAACGAATCCAGCAGAGGGCCACAAAGGTTATCAGAGGGATGAAGCACCTCTGCTATGAAGACCGGCTGAGACAGTTGGGGTTGTTCAGCCTGGAGAAGAGAAAACTCTGGGGAGACCTTATAGCAGCCTTCCAGTATCCTAAAGGGCTACAGGAGAGCTGGAGAGGGACTCTTTGTCAGGAAGTATAGTGACAGGACAAGGGGTAACGGTTTTAAATTGGAAGAGGGGAGACTAAGATTAGATACCAGAAAGAAATTCTTTGCTGTGAGGGTGGTGAGACACTGTCCCAGGTTGCCCAGAGAAGCTGTGGCTGCCCCATCCCTGGAGGGGTTCAAGGCCAGGCTGGATGGGGCTTGGAGCAACCTGGTCTGGTGGGAGGTGTCCCTGCCCAGGGCAGGGGGCTTGGAACTGGATGATCTTTAAGGTCCCTTTCAACTCTAACCATTCCATGATCTTATCTATAAATTTAGATGTACAGAAGTACTACAGAGTTGTTCACTTCCTCTGTGAACAAGACAGCTGTGCTCTAAAGAGGAACAAGAGAAAAATTATTTTCCTTCAGTCTTTTAGCTTTGAATAAGCCAGGGCACGTTCAAGTCAGTTGGGTTTTTTTTTTGGTTTTGCATTTGTTTTTTTTTAATATGGAAACTGAGTAGGTAATATNAGTGACAGGACAAGGGGTAACGGTTTTAAATTGGAAGAGGGGAGACTAAGATTAGATACCAGAAAGAAATTCTTTGCTGTGAGGGTGGTGAGACACTGTCCCAGGTTGCCCAGAGAAGCTGTGGCTGCCCCATCCCTGGAGGGGTTCAAGGCCAGGCTGGATGGGGCTTGGAGCAACCTGGTCTGGTGGGAGGTGTCCCTGCCCAGGGCAGGGGGCTTGGAACTGGATGATCTTTAAGGTCCCTTTCAACTCTAACCATTCCATGATCTTATCTATAAATTTAGATGTACAGAAGTACTACAGAGTTGTTCACTTCCTCTGTGAACAAGACAGCTGTGCTCTAAAGAGGAACAAGAGAAAAATTATTTTCCTTCAGTCTTTTAGCTTTGAATAAGCCAGGGCACGTTCAAGTCAGTTGGGGTTTTTTTTTTGGTTTTGCATTTGTTTTTTTTTTTAATATGGAAACTGAGTAGGTAATATCACTCTACCAAGTTCAGAGAAAGTCAAGTTTACTTTGGCTTAAGGGAATTCAAATGAGCATCTTTTCTCACTTAAAATCTCATTTTCAAGCACAGCAAAATACTGAGGTCATTAATGGAGTCCAACAGGTCTCATCAACACTGGCAAAGACACAAGAGTATCTCACTTGGAAAAATACATTTTTCATAGTTCCACATAACCTTCATACTTTTATATTAGCAAGTCTATATCATATTATCAATCTGAAGCTGCTACATACGCATCTCTAGAGGCTGACTGGAAGTTGAGTGCTCTAAACATCACAGATTTCCTGGCAGATTTCCTGTGTACCCACTATCCCTCAACAAAACCCACAGACATACGTTACTGTGACAGGTAATTCGCGGGCGCTGGCAGACACTCAGATGTGCCATCCCCTATATGCAAATGGAGGCGTTTCAGTTCACAGCTGAAAACTACATTTTCTTCAGCCTACGCTAAAAAATTCCTGGGTTTGACCCTATTAATATTTGATGGATCCCTCCATTTTTCAGAAGAATGTGATTTAATGGACCAGCCCTCTTCTCAGTGATGTCCAATGATAGGACAAGGGGCAATTGGTGCAAGCTGGAACAGAGGAGGTTCCACTTAAACAGGAGGAAAAACTTGTGCACGGTGACGGAACACTGGAAGGGGCTGCCCAGGGAGGTTGTGGAATCTCCTTCTCTGGAGATATTCAAAACCCACCTGGACACTTTCCTGTGGGACCTGATCTAAGTGTTCCTGCTTCAGCAGGGGGATTGGACTAGATGATCTTCCAAGGTCCCTTCCAATCCCTGAGATTCTGTGATTCTGTGAAGTTTATGGAGTTCAAGAGGAAAGACTGGCAAAACACAGTGTTCCTCTCTGTTCCAGCTACCCAGTCCCTCCCACTGAAACCATGGCTTGGTTTAGGAACTGCAAGAAAACTCAGCGGCAAAGTCTGAAGAGCTGTTTAGTATTTTTTGAGTGTTAATGTTGTCCCTGGGTCTGGGTGAGAAGCTACAGCACCGACTTGAGGGCTCCCCAGTCCATAGAGCAACACTAAATCATCTTTCAAATGGCTATATACTACAGTGCCAAGCCAGAACGTCTCGATAGGTAGTGCTGCATCATGCAATACAGGGACCCAGTGCAATTCATGGGTTTTTAGCATCTAAAGCGAGGATTGTAAGAGCCTGGATACAGAAGGGTAGAGACAGTTGTGCTCACACAACCTGAACCATAGATGCACACTACACGTTTGCTAAATCTGCCATTGTTCAGTCAGCGTTTCTTAGTGTTCCACCCATAAAACCAACCACTTCAGAAACAACTGATACAGAGACAAAACCCAGGTTACCATCTAAAGACCTGGCCCAAAGATTTATTAAAAGAGCGACTTGCCTAAGACTACCAAAAAAAAAAACCCAAAAAGCCACATTTCCAGAGCTGACTCTTAAATCAAAATTACATCCCAAAATGATGTTTCCTCACACACAACATGACTTCACACTTGTTTGGTTCTTGTGCCAGCAACAACCCGACTGAGGGGAAGCCTTGGCAAGACGGATGCGTTTTGCTGACAGTGCTGTTGAGGGTTGGCAGCCCAAGTTCTCCAGCAGCTCTGCACCACACAGAAACCCTTCAGGGCTATTGGTACAGGAAGTTCAAAGGCTCTGTTCTAGAACATACATGCAATGTTGCTGCAGAAGCCAACGGGAGATGTTAAAAGAAATAGCCTGGCAACTGTAATACTCCTAATACTGTGTATTGCTTATTTATTTATTCTTTTCTTTTAAAGGAAGGAGGTTTTCAAATAGAGGGAATGATACACAATCACCATTACTGGCTAAAGCAGAATGCCAGCTAAAGAATAACATCCTGAAGCCGCTTTTGAAAAACTCTGTAAGAGTATATCGTTTTAAAAGGTAACGTGCATCTTCAGACACCTTCACTTTCCTCTCCCTTCTCATACTTTAATAAACACATTAATAAAAAACACTCCATAAAATCCATTTGTACGTCTAGTGTGGGTGGCAATCCAGGCTCAATTCTTCTCTCTCTTATTGTTGTGTATCACTTAGAAATCTCACTGGATCCACCCGACTACCCGTTGCTCCAAAATACATAGGTTGCTCTGACAACCAAAAGCCTGTACTTTGTACTGTCGTATATATAATTTTGTCAGCCTAGACAACCTGTTGGCAGCTATTAGAAAACAAAACTGCAGAAAGCAAGAAAAAGGAATAAAAATCACCTCTTTTCCATGTGCATTTTCATTTCTTGAGATAGTCAAGTTTTTAAAGTTGATGGGAATATCTGAGTCAGCTTTTGTGTCACCTATCACATGCAGAACCATGACTCTCCTTACCTCAATTAGAATATTTTTATTAATCAGTATTGCTTTTATGCTCTGGTTTATGAAAATAAAAACTGAGATGGCTTAAAACTATGCTTAACAGTGAAGCTACCTCTTTGGTTTATTAGCACAAAGCCCTGTTCCAACACGCACCGCGATCACATCTGTGCTGTGAATGAACCGCAGGAGTCATGATCACTCTGACTCCTCAGAAAGCCACAGCTGCCATTCAGAACAGCCCAGCCCTCGGTGGAAAAATGCAGGAGAGCACATAACATGTTTGTACGATCTATAAAATCGAAAGGGAAAATCTCAGGAGAAGGATAAACAACACAGATGCCTCAGAGAAGACACCAAAGGCTCAGTCCCCACCACACCTGAAGACCAGGACCAGAAGGCATTGCCCACTGGAGGAAACGACTGGCATGTGTTACTTAGAATTTTCTAAAACTGCCATAAAGAAAAAATAACAAATCTAAATACTGCAGATCAGTCACATCTTAAGTGCTATAGTGCAAGCTACAGGATTTCCCAAATCCTAAGGAGTTTCCTCTCCAACCCTGGTTATTGGCCTTGCAGATCGCTACAGACATCCTTTGTAGTAACACTTGAAGTACTCCGTTTCCACAAAAGAAAACAAAACCAGAAACCTCTAAAACCCAAAGATTTTTTTCTCCCAGTCATTCTTACATAAGTCAAATGACATTTAAAAAAACCTTACAAATGTTTGGTTTTGTTTTCCTTGACCTACTCAAGCAAAAACCCCAGTCTCAAAATTCAGCGGAGCATGGTTCAACATGAACCTGAGATCCCGAGGCCAATAACCTTATTTAATGCCACAGCAATAAACACTTAAGCACACACACAAATTTTATCTCCTCCCACCGACACCCAGATGCGTCCACATGATCTTAGACCATCAAATTTATAGCTGGGGCCACACTGTTTGGTCACATTTCCAATGACTATCACCATGATTCAATTTGCTTCCTCTGGGCATCTGCAAGTGCACAGTCAACGTCCCGTGACATTTAAAGGACTGGGATCTGCCCAGATCTCTCCACTGTAAATTGCCCAAGCTCTCAAAAACCAAAACACATCCCATCTGCATGAGCACACATAGAAAAGCCATTCCAAACCGGGCTGTTTCCCACTGGCAGGAACACCCTGCGGAGGAATGAATCTCCCAGATTTCCGATTCCTCCAAGGCAGTGGTCTGGGGAAGAGCCTATGATAATTTCAGGAGCACAAAACCACAGTGGTCACCTTTGGAAGTCTGGATATTACATTTGTACTTACATGTGATCATGTGTAGAAACTTCATAAATATAGATCATCTGTATATACCATACATATATATATATAATAGTATTTTTAAAGTTACAGAATTTTATACACACTTCCAAAATTCAGGATACTGCATCGTCAGGCTTCAGCATGTTGGACTCAGCCTATCCAGAACCTTTTCATGGGACTCCCAAGGTTTGTCCATGGAGAGGTTTCCTCTGAGAAAACACCTATTTTATTCTTTAGCACTTTTACCTGCTTATTACTATCACTAAAGTTCAGTGCTAAAACGTGAAATGACTGTTTTCTCATAAGGTAATGGACTTAAAGATTATTTAGGTGGAAATAGATTCTTTCCTCCACAAATGTGATGGAAATAATCTGAAGGTGCTTTCATTTAGAACCACTTGCGATGTAAAATTATTTCAGACTGTGGCTTCACTCTAGCATAGTATGAAAATGTATATTAAAGCTGATTCTAAAATATTTGCAAGCTGTAATATCATTCTGGTACCAAATTTTTGGAAATCAAGCCCACTGCAGAAGAGACGGTCAGCTCGTTATTCCCTCAAGTCGTAAGCCACGGAAAAGTACTGCTGAGGTCTTAGAGCCAGAGCTGTGTGAAGTATTTGCAGCAGACAATAAAGGACACCCTGCAAGCTAACAGCTTCGCATTTCCTTATGACAAAGCCACAAGGACATTCTCCACAATTTTAGCAGAGTTTTGACTCAGATAAATATGTTCCTTTTCCTCCCGAAAACATTTAGATAGTGTATATACCATACATATACAGCGAGGTAAGAACAGTTTAACAACATCCCTTCCACGTTTACTACACAAACTGCTACTTCACTGGACATCCAAATATCTAAGAGGTAAAAAAACATCTCAAGCATCACAATTATCAGTTTAACTCATTCACACATTCAATAACATCACCAATAGTCAATGATAACAGTTAACATCAACAAGAGTTAATGAAGACAACCTCCAAAATAATATGTCGCTAAATCTGCATTTAAGATGTTTCACATATAGAATCATAGAATCATTTTGGTTGGAAGAGACCCCTGGGATCCCTGTGTCCAACCATCAGCCCTACTCTACAAGCCCAATGGTGGGCTTGCTTGATTTCACACATAACATGCCCATGAGTAGTCACCTGCTTTTGCCATTCACAAAGTTCCTTGTAACCATCACAACGGAAACACGGTTTGCATAAATCTTGTGGCCTGGACTGTGCAGAAGACACAAATCCATCCTTGAGGACAGTGGAGGACAGAAACCAGTCAGGTCCAAGCTGGTTTATTTGCACTCACACTTAGGAAATGATCTGGGAAATGCCCAAAAGAGGCAAGGAAGGTGGGTGGTGCTATTGCAGTGCTGTGAGCGAGGGTGGGCTACCATGGAGATGTCCTGAAAATCTGTCTCTTCAGAACTGGTGAAAAAGGGGATTGTGAAGAGCTTGGTTGGAAAGCTGTGGGCTTGCTTGGCTTTCATTTTTATTTTAGCAAGCAAAGGAAATTTTCCTTTGTGACAATGGAGCTGATGAAGCTTGAGGAGCACGTTTTAGGCCCTTCAGGAAAAGGCATGCTGCAGGGACTGCACAGCCCCAGGGAAAGGTGACAGACTCCCAAGTAGGACCACATCCCCCAGAAAAGACGTCATAAAACACCCACCAGGATGGGTAACAAGCAACTCAGTGTGAACTGGAACAGCTCCTGGCAGATCTGCTACCAGGAATCAAGACATACCTTGCAGATCAGCAAGCATCTGTGGAGACATCCTCTCCAAAAACCTGGCCAGGGTGGGACAAGAGCAGAGGAAGAGGCACGTTTTAGCCCAAAGGGGCTCCAAACTCTTGAGAAAGGTCCTTGTCTGTAGAGGAGGAGATTTAGTACCTACCTCAAGCTGTCCTTCAGAGCTGCAGAGAGCTCTGCAGGGCTGGCAAGTCCTGCTCCCATTCAAATCACCCAAACTGAGATACTTTCCTCCTCTCACTCATAATATTAAGCCTGTTTAACCGACTGTTTGGCATTTGACAGATAACTTCATTGAGGACGCAGCCACTACAGCTTATTCTCCCCGGTTCCAAGGAAAAGGCTTGACTGGTGGAGGCTTTGCATTTTCCTCTTATTTTTTAAATTTATTTTGTTAGTAATTGACTCCTTGCTGTCAACTGGTGCCTGCAGAAGAGTTAGATTTGTAAGAAGAGCAGCAAGACACGTTCAAGCATGTGACAGGCAGAGTGTGCTGACAGGGACTGGGAGATACCACTCTTTTACGAACGCCAGAATTATGTTCCAGCAGAGAACTTAAAACTTTTATATCTTCTAGCAATTGCTCAAAAGGAGTAATACTTAAATAAATGAAACAGCTGCCCCCACAAAAATTAAAGCAGCAACTGCCAGCACATTTTACTTCATCTATAAAAGGCACGCAAGGTAGCAAAAAGTTTTGTACATATATTTCTCAGAGAGATAAAACTCAGTCAGAAAGCAGCTTCCTGACTCGTGAAGACACTCAATGTTCGTGGAGAGCAAACTTCAGGCTTTACAGCTTTTGGAGGAAGCTACACCTTTATGTCCCTGGAAGCCACCCCAGTCTCAAACAAGTGATCCTGGGGGTTTCCTGGGGGTGTCTAAGATGACAACAAGGAAAATTCACTAACCAGGAGCGCTGGATTTTGACAGAGACAGCACCACTTCCTCCCACTGGTGACGCTGATGGATGTTTGCTGTACTAAAAGTGACAGTGACAAAAGAGGCTTTAACGTGGAGGAGCCTTTCCAGTCCCCCCTCGTGCATCTGGGAAGGCTGGTACCCACTGACAAGCAAGTCAAAGTTACAAATGACTGACATCCCTAAAACAACTACAGAGGTGGAGGTGCCTTCAAAGAGCAACCGCTACCACTGCTGGTAGGATTCTTTGTTTTTTAACACCTGTCACAATGACTGGGTTTTGTTGCTTCCTTCAACCCAGTCTTCTTCTGTGCTGCCCCCAGCCCAGCCCTGCCATAGCTTCTCAGCCCAAAGAGAGCAAAAACAGTCTTGCTGGGATCCCCAAGAGAGCACACGGACATTTGGATCTGGGATGTTGCTCACTACGTGTACCAGAATTATGGAAAAGAAAAACAAGTTGGTGAATGACAAAAATCAATGTGAAATGAGAAGCAGAACAGAGAAAGCAACAAATTGCAGAGGACTTGTTTTCCTCCTGATGCTCCTTTTCCATTTCTGCCTGGTAAATGCACATTTGTCCTCTCCAGTGCATTTTCACCATGTTCTCAGCAACTGCCTGGCTTCGTCCTCTCAAGAAAAACAAACAAGACATGAGGAAACATCACTTGACACCTTTTATGCTCCTCTCAATTCTGAGTGATGATCCAACATTGAGAGGTTGGACAACGGGGCGAGGAGTAATGGTTTTAAATTGAAAGAGAAGAGATGAGATACTAGAAAGAAATTCTTTGCTGTGAGGGTGGCAAGACTCTGACCCAGAATACACAGAGAAGCTGTGGCTGCCCCATCCCTGGAGGGGTTCAAGGCCAGGCTGGATGGGGCTTGGAGCAACCTGGTCTGGTGGGAGGGGTCCCTGACCAGGGCAGGGGGTTGGAGTGGTCTCTAAGGTCCCTTCCAACTCTAACCCTTTTATGATTCTAAATCATCTGCAGGGCCCTAATGTGACACAGACAGCACAGTCCCACAGCCACCCTGCCGGTAGGAACTCTGATTTTCCACACATTTCACTTCAACTTAGAGGTAGAGCCTATTTATTGCACAACGTGGCAAAGTAACTTGAATTTCTTGGGAAAAGGAGCCATACTAAGGATGTGCATTTTGGGCAAGATTAGCACCTGCTGCAAATCGAAGTCAGTTTTATACTTCCTGAGGATCTAGTCCACCAAGGAATAGGATAAATTTGATATTCAATTACAGAGACAAGAATTTAATTTTAGTACAGATGAGAATCATGACGTAAAACATAGCATCCTACAATCCATCATGGTTAGCAGGATTTTAATGGATCATTAGAAATGCTTATGGAACCTAGAGTTTCTGGGTACTACTTCGGGATCGGTAATAAAAAACATTCATTCTCTAGTTACCACCTAAAGCAACTTAGCATACCATATAGGATGAAGAATTATAGTCTACTTGAGAAAAGATACTTAACTCCTTACAATGCAGCAATAAAAGATGCCTGATCGGAGATGAAATTTGAAAGCTTTGAGTTTGATGGGCTTTGAGAACACCCCTATGTAGAGTGTTATATTTTATACTCCTTTTTTCTTTTCAAAATGATTGCTTTTCCACAGGCTCTCTAATATGAGCACACAAGCAGAAAAAATCCAGTATTTCTTTTCAGTTATGTCAAATTTTAACCCTTTATTACAGCGCAGAACCCCGGTCAAAAACCCTATATAAGTCACATAGGTAGCTCTGTCTGCACCTTAAGAATTTAAGCATGTCCAGAATGAGAAACCTTTTGGGAGTCAACAGGGATCCTCTGCTAACACACCTGGTCCCACCAGGTAGTTTGTGGATGATAAACTGCTTCCATTTAGAATCTTTGTGGTTGGAAAGGACCTCTGAGATCACCAAGGCCAACCATACATACAAACAAACCCCAACAATCTCAGCCACTAGAGCATACCCTGAAGTGCCACATCTGCACGTTTCTTAAATACCTCCAGAGATGCTGACTCCACCACCTCCCTGGGCAGGCTGTTCTGGTGCCTGACCACCCTCTCAGTAAAGTAATTCTTCCTAATATCCAGTCTAACCCTCCCTCGGCCAATTTCAGACCATTTCCTCTGGTCCTGTCTTTATTCCCTCAGGAGAAGAGGCCAACACCCACCTCTCTACAACCTCCTTTCAGGGAGTTGTAGAGGACAATGCAGTCTCCCCTCAGCCTCCTCTTCTCCAAACTAAACATGCCCAGTTCCCTCAGCTTCTCCTCACAGGATTTGTTCTCTAGACCCCTCACCAGCTTGGTGGCTCTCCTCTGGACACCCTCCAGCACGTCAATGTCCTTCTTGGGTACCTCCTTGCAGAGGTGCCACCCTTCCTACTCTGCTGCTTGAATCTCTCTTCATATTTACTATGCTCTGAAGAATTTTAATAAATATTCCATGTGGTATCCATAAAGCAAACAAAAATTATTAACTAACAGTCAGCACAAACGCCTCTGAAGCAGCCTGCACTCTTCTTTCATGCAGGATCATCAAGTTCAATACCACGATAAAGGTTAAGTTTATTAAGCATTAGAGAGATCTGAGTTCTCATCACTCAACCACTCCTTTTTTTCCTGTTTTTCATATATATTTTTTTGAGAAAGTGTACTAAAAGGAGGTGCACAGCTAAATGGTGACCTTTAGAAGTGCTGTGTGTTCTTACGGGAGGAAATACACTCTATTTGATTGTTAGGTTTTATAAGATTAATTAGTCTGACATGCTAATTGTTATTTTTTGGTAGAGGAGAGCAATGAAAAAATTTGTTTCCCTTGAAAGGAATTCTGAAAGAAACACAATCCACAGATGAATAACTGCACTGCTTTACCACAGCAATGGACTTATTTTTGGAGATATGTTTTTAAACATAAAATAAACCCCATCCCTTTGGGTAAGATGTCCAAAACCATTATGTAGCACGTATTTTTTTCAGGCAGCAAGTCCTTCATGGATCTAAATCACCAGATACACAATAAAGGTCCCCTACTTCATAGGATGACAGATGTCATCCATGGAAAGCCCCTGGCATCAACAAGCTTGCACATCTCAGTTCAGGATTGTCACCTGTCCACAATTACTGCTGCAATACAACTCTCAAACCAATGCAAGAGAAAAAGGTTTGTAAAAAATAAGCATTCTTAAACCTGCTCATGTTGCTTTGTTTTCACTTATACTACTATCCACGTACACAAGCAGCTTTCACAAACCCAACCTTCAGAAATCACACATCAGTATGTAAGTATGGACAGTGAACTGCAAACTCTAATGAAAATCCTTAGACACCAGAGGGCCACTCACTACAAGAAGGACATTGACGTGCTGGAGGGTGTCCAGAGGAGAGCCACCAAGCTGGTGAGGGGTCTAGAGAACAAATCCTGTGAGGAGAAGCTGAGGGAACTGGGCATGTTTAGTTTGGAGAAGAGGAGGCTGAGGGGAGACTGCATTGTCCTCTACAGCTCCCTGAACGGAGGTTGTAGAGAGGTGGGTGTTGGCCTCTTCTCCTGAGGGAATAAAGACAGGACCAGAGAAAATGGTCTGAAGTTGGCCGAGGGAGGTTTAGACTGGATATTAGGAAGAATTACTTTACTGAGAGGGTGGTCAGGCACCAGAACAGCCTGCCCAGGGAGGTGGTGGAGTCAGCATCCCTGGAGGTATTTAAGAAACGTGCATGTTGAAGTAATTGTCCAACACACAAGAGTGTCAACAGAAGAGACAGAGAGAGTCCCCAGGTGGAAAAGAGACCGAGGGGAAAAGCCAACCTGAGTCCAAGTCTGAACGATTTGAATGCTCAAACCAGAATCCTGGCAAGAGAGGAAAATGCACAAGCATGATTTGACCTATTTTGCATTTCTTTTAGGAAACAGCTCCAAGACCCTGGTTGCTCTGTCTTTCCCACTGAATCCGGTAGACCAGCTGGAGAGACGTTTCTCTTTCTCTTTTTGGTGAAATTCTGTTCCAAGCAGGCTTTTGGACGCTGGGAACTCACCCTTCCTTGGCTTTGGAAAGCTAGATCTATACTGTTTGGTTGACAGGGAACAGCAGAAAGCAAGGAGGAGGAGGAGATTTCACAAATGAGAAGCACATTTGCATCAGGTGCAAAGGAGGAAAAAAAGTCTATTGATGACTTTTACACTAGAATTATACTGACATTATTTTACCCTTCTCATAACCACAAATGAGGAGCAAGATTAATTTTACAGCAGCAGATTTTCCCCATGACTTCAACAGAATTAGATTAAATTAATGTTTCGTTTGTGCTTAATCTAAATTCCTGTCTTCTAAACTGTAGGCAAATGGTTTCTAATCACTATTTCTGTACCATCTGATGTTAAATGTTCATCAATTTTGTTTCCCACCAATATGATTAAACTCTTATTCAGGCAAGAAAACATTGTTAGTAAGCAAATCAATTTCTTTTAAAACTCTCTCATGTACTACCAGTTAATAGCTTCACCAACCAAGACAGTAAAGACACACTCATGTTGGGTTTATTTTCTAGCTATAAGATGTTTCCCCCCTCTAGTTCTGTCTATCCCACACTAGCAACATACAGGACATAGATTTGAATTTCCCCCATACAACCCTTTGAAAAGAAAGAGCCGTCAGGATCATAAACTGCCCAATAGTGTGATTTTAACTTAGTTAATGAAGGGCAGAATAAATTTCTCTAAAATGTAACTCCAGTTAATACCAAGACTAAACCACCCTGTGCTATTATCAAAGAAGTCATAAAACATCTGGGTTTAGCGATAATCTGGCTGAAGAGTGCTATCCATAACAGAAATAAAATTCCTTATTGCTATTCATCATCTTCCATCTTTAAAACCACGCTGCGCTCACACGTTAATTACTGATATTAGATAAGTAAATTGTATCACCATGCCCTGAGAGGCTGCCACAGCAACTGCAGGGAGAGCATAAAACCATTAAATGGGCGAGATCCTTTCTCCACCGGGTCTGCCCGGGGCACAATTTCACAACATCACACTTTGTCAGTCATTTACCTTCAGCTGTACTTGTGAAATCCAGCTCCTCGTAAGCACGTTACGCATTACAGCTCGGCCCAAGAGGGGACAAAACAGCTTTTGGAGCGGGCAGAGGGAATTAAGGGGTTCCTGACACCGCTGTGAGACAAATGAGTAAATAACCCACGAAGAACAAACTCTGGGTCTCTTCCAACCAAAACGATTCTATGATAAGACAAGGGGCAATGGGTGCAAGCTGGAACAGAGGAGGTTCCACTTCAATATGAGAAAAAACTTCTTCACAGTGAGAGTGAGGGAACACTGGAAGAGGCTGCCCAGGGAGGTGGTGGAGTCTCCTATGGAGAGATTCAAAACCCACCGGGATGCGTTCCTGTGTGACCTGATCTAGGTGTTCCTGCTCCGGCAGGGGGATTGGACTAGATGATCTTTCAAGGTACTCTCCAATCCCCGAGATTCTGTGATTTTGTTGTACAGGTATAATAAACACACTGGAGGAGAAAACTGGTCCGTCACATACATACACCTGCTTAATGTAGAGTGAGCGGACAGTACAAGCACTGGCATTTTAACATTCAACAAATGTCCCCTCTCCACCCCAGAAAGAGCAAAGGCAAGGACTCGCTGTCACCCTGGGCAAGGGAAGCCACTTCTTCGTCTTCCACAAACACTTGCGAAGAAAAAGGCATTTATTCCTGCAATGACAGCCCACCTTGTCCTGCTTAGCAACAGTTTTCCTTCTCTGTGAGGCATTAGTAATAATTTTTTTTAAATCTACTTTCAACACCATGCCTATGCAACAAAATGCTTAATTCCTTAGAAAAATAAACTCTCCCTCTAGCAAGGATAACTTCCCTAGCCTTGTAACAGATGTAGGGTTTTGACAGCTGACTGGTCATAAATAATCAAAGGGTTTACAACAGATAAAATACTTGTGTGGGCTCCCAGTTCAGCCAAGAAATTCAATGAAAAGTGAGGAACAGCAAGGGAAGAGGATGAAATATCACAGACTTGAAGCAAAAGAAGTCTGCAGGTGATACTGGTCTGGAAAGCAGGGAAAAATTAAGAAAACACATCACCAGGCATAATTAACAGCTGTGTTAAGAAACAGAGCAGATTTCAGAGGAAATCCTCCTTCTGTAAAGGTTTAAGGGTGACAATAAAGCTTAAAAACTGTCACAAGCGTTTGATTAGTACGTTACAGATGGAATTTCAAACTGGCAGGTTAATAATGAAGAACTCCCCAGGGTATCAGACTCACATTAATGCATCTCCTCCTTTTACCTGGGCCAATCAACCCACATTCATACTTTCCCACCACCTGACAAAATACATCTGCTGCTAAAGGGAAAAAAAAAAAAAAGAAAGAAAAAAGAAACCAACAACCAGCTTTTCCTGGGAACAGATTAAATATTTATGCCATTCTATTACTGATGTAAACACTTCTCCTACACAATTTTCTAGATATAGATCAGCACCTTCATTGCAAAACTTAATCATGCACCGTTCCCTGAAAACTGCTTAAAAGTATGGTTTAGAAACCGTTCACAGAAGGCAATAAAACATACTTAAAGTCACATAAAACTTATAATCATTGTTCCAGCCATTTTAATACTGAAAAACAACTGCGTTGGGAAGTGGAACAGCCTTTGCTAACACTACATATGCCCTTCCAGTACCTAATTAGCTGATAATACTCTGGGTGCCTGTAATGCACAATTCAAATGCATTGCTTACCAATGTGTTTAGTATTCTGCAAATAAGTCTTCGTACCAATTAAATCCCTTGTTATTATGAAAATGCTTCCATACTGTTGTAATAAGACAGGATAACACAGTCAATGCTACTAATCACACGGCTATTCTTTGAGTAATTGCAGGATTTGTGAGTAATCATTGCTAAGGATGCGCTACCATTCAGCACAGAGTACACAAAATCTAATAATACCTTTCAAATAAATCTGATTAATGTTACAGTATCCTTTAAGTGAGGCATGTACATAAAAAGTCTTCCTGAACCACTATGAAGCATTTCACAGTGCAGTAATTTACCGTAGCAATTCTGCCGTAATTTACGAGCACAATAATTTACAAGTGCATGCAGACAACAAAAAACTTATTTTTCTTCTCAATACCTTAAAATATTGCTAAATACCACGTTTGATCTGTGAGGGGATGATTGTTGCCGTATCCCTTATGCCAGGCAAATTAGGCAAGACTGTTTGCTCAAGGGAAACTTTTGGGGCAAACTCAGGAATAAGCCCAGATTCCCTATCAATTAAGCCAGCGAGCCCAAAACTTGTACTAATCTCCACAGAAATATTTAATGGAACTGGTTCATACTTTACACCAGTCCTAAAATTTTCTACTGAAGTCACACATATAACAGGAGAAATAGTTTATTCGTCATCAAAACAATCAAATATATCATATGACTTATAAACTAATACAAGAACTCATTTCTTAAAAGTTCTCTCTCTTACTGCTACCCAAGAAAGAAAACTATGGGGCTGCAGAGCAAGGAACTCCCACCATCAGCAACAGTCTAACACTAAGATTTAGAATTAGGAGAAACTTTAAGCAAATCAGTTATACTTTCAAGAAGTAAATTAAACATGGTCATTTATAAAGTACAACTAAAGAATGAAATTAAAAGTCAACAACTACTAGAAATCTTCAACATTGTATCAGAATGGGAATGTTTTAGAGAATTAGGTACTTACATGTATGAAGCCATTTTAAATGATGTTCACACACACAACCAGCCAAATGCACAGAACTTCCATGGCAAGTTAGTTCTTAAATTCCTTCACCTGTGCCTAATGCAACACCTGAATTTAAAGGGCCCATTCCAACCCTAGGTCCTTCTGACCTTCTACCCCCCCCCAGACAAAGGTCAAGCAGATCCACCTGGGTTCAACCTCCTCACCTCCCAGATGGGCACACAGGGATGGGCAAAACTGCCTGATGGCATGAGATGAGCTACGGGGTAGAAGGTATTACTATTCACTGGGGTACACAAAGGAAAACAAAGTGTCAAGTACTGAAATCAGTCCCCAAAAGAACCCTCTTCCTGAATATTACTCTTCTGTGGGACTTTCTGCATCTCTGGAGCATCTACTCAATGGTACTCACAAAGGCTACACTTTCGATATCGTTATCTATAAGCGCTCCAGGTGGCTCCTATTTCTTAAAGAATACAAGATCCATACCCTCTTGCAAAAGAATACTTATTAAATTGCATCTATGATGTTTGTTTAGAATTCAAAAGGAAAACATGAGGGTGTCTGCAGTAATGTATCGTTGGGCCAAAAAAAAAGGACACGGACAACTTCAAAATCATTACAAACATTTGTTTGTAAAAAGGATTCTCTAAGATATCAATCTTAATATATTCCAAACAAAATATACTGAACACATACACGGAGAGAAAGTGAAAAATCTCAAAACCTCGCTACAGATAAACAAATCTGTTTATTTTTCCTTCAGAAGACATTGGTTACTGGGGCGAGCCACTCTATTAGCAAATCCTTCCAAAAAGAGAAGATTAAATATTCCACAGAGGGATTAATAGTAGGTAAACTGTTGCATCTGGTCTCCTGCCCACCGAACCCTTTTCTAATGGAACACAAGTATTCCTCTGCCAGCCATCACTACACAACACCAGGCTCCACCTCCTCCTTTTTGTAAAAAGCAAATTACCCACCCACCAGAAAAGAAGCAATTTCTGATTTTATTATGTCTCAGACAGATGGACAAAGCTCACCCAAAGGCATTACTGCCACCAAGTCAAGCTGGGCAACTCCACGGTAACAACAGTATCCAGCAGCATCCTACATGAATTTATTAGGGAAAAGAAAAAGGAATCTTTGCACAGATAAAGCACTAGACAATTAAAAAAGAGAGATAAGACCAGATGAGGAAAGCTCTTCCTAAAGATAGCTGTTATCAACAAGTCTTTAAATGTGATGGGAAAAAAAAATAAATAAAATCAAATCCTTATTTTTATGCACTGAAATCCCATTACTAAGTACATTTTAGGTGAATTTACGCTGTGCCTTCAGGGGGAGCAGGTTACTCCTGAATACCTCCAAAGAGATTCATCATTTTCCTAGAACACTCAACTAAGGTTTGTTTTCTGACTTTGACCAGAAACTTTCCGGACATTTTCTCACCTACCCATGTGCCATGCACTCTATGAGCCAGCTGTGGCCATCTACCAGTTTGGTACAGCATTCTTCCTAAATTATAGCATACTGAAGGGTTATTTATCTTTTTTTTCCCAGTATGTAGAAGGGGTAAAAAGGCATTTACCTAAATTGTATGAGCCCTTTGCACGCATGGAGAGAATTTGTTGTAGCAAAGCAAGTATCTGCAAACATTCGATTCCATCCCGGGTGAATATGGAGCAGCTCCACCTTTGCAGCCACAGGGTTCAAAAATCACCTCTTTGAATGCAATCAATTCCTAAATAGCCTTTTTTTACCAGGCAACCCCCCCCTGGGTATCACCACCAGCTCCTCTGCCCAGCCACACCTTCACCTTCTCATCCTGATGTTCAAAGATAAACAACCCTTCTCTGCCCCCAATGCTGTCACCCCCAGAGCCACCCGTGGGCAAAATCACAACTAGAATGGGGGATTTGTTAAATAAATGAAAGGCTTGCCTGAACCCATTACTTGAATCCACATATACAAAACAGATGGAACAACTAAAACAATTACCTCTATTAAGGGCTTTATTCTGTTACATTCATGTGTCTGGTGTTTAGAGTAAATTTTCTGCAGCACCTGGCAGTAATCGTTGATATTCTATTTCATAGAATCATAGAATCCTTTAGGTTGGAAGAGACCCTTGGGATCATTGAGTCCAACCATCAGCCCCACTCTACAAAGTTCTCCCCTACACCAGATCCCTCAACACCACATCTAATCTACTCTGAAACACAGTCAGGGATGGGGACTTCACCCCCTCCCTGGGCAGCCCATTCCAGGCTCTGACACTCTTTCTGTGAAGAATTTTTTCCTAATGTCCAGCCTACCCCTACCCTGCTGCAGCTTGCAGCCATTCCCTCTTGTTCTATTGCTAATTGCCCTTGAGAAGAGACCAGCACCAACCTCTCTACAACGTCCTTTCATTTCATTGGTATTTTTATATGCATTAACAATATCATCCAGAATCACAAGGTATGGGAGTAACATGCCAAACACAGCGTCTAGAAGAATTTCAGCAGTAATTTAACCACACAGAATTTTTTTCTGGCTGTGACACAAACCTGTATTAGGCACCCACAAGCAATTCACTTCAACAACCAGCTCCGTACCAAGAGCAGCTCACTCGATGCAGATCAAATACCCAAGCACGAAGAGAGCCAGAGAGCACACAAAATCCTGCGTCGGGCTGCGACTGGTTTTGCTTTAATCGATGCAGTTGATAATAGTTAAGCCTCCAAGCCTGCCTGCCTAAATGACAACCTGCAATTTATGTTGATCACAGAGTTTGTCATTTTACAGGCAAAGACAAAATCACACATCAGAGCAGAACAAACAGAGCCCAGCTCATTTCTGAGCCCCTGATGAGAAGGGGTGCCCTGTCCCTCCTGTCCCAGGACAGCTTTGACCTGCTTTGGCAGCCAGGGCTGGACTAGATGATCTCCAGAGGTCCCTTCCAACCCCACATCATTCTGTGATTCTGTGACAGCAGTTGAGGGGTCCCTGGCTTCCACCGCCCACCAGTCACTTCTGGAGATGGATAACCATCTCCATTTGGGTGGAGGTGACAGCAAAGACTTCCCAGATGGAGTCATCAAACACTTTTTACAGCCAGGCCCATAAACCAGCACCGATGGATTTGTGGTTTTGTTCAGCTGCCCTAATTCCAGCAGGTTTTGGAACACCCAACCACTCCAAGGCTTGTTCAAAGACCAATCCCTGCGCCCTCGTTCTTTCCCTGATATGTCTGGTATTGGTTGTTTGTGTTCCTGCGTGGTGAGTGATGGCTGATGAATATCTCCCTAACCGCGCTACGTGCAACTGCATCGTGGAAGGAACCTGTTATTGATGGCACAATACATTATAATGGAATTTCATATAGATCTTATGGATTTCTTCCCCCTTCACCTACCAGCATTATTTCAGAGAGAGGTTTAAGCAAGAGTCAACCCGACTTTTGTTTTAATCTCTCAACTATGACAATATAATTAAGCTGTGAATGATATATCAAAGTGCCATACACAAAGACGAACTGACAGGAGTAATTTTTACTACTCAAAAGCCTTCAGTTTCATATATCATAATATCCTGTAAAGCAAGCCCACTGACATCTGCTTGACTGTAAAAGCAATAGCTTGGTATAAACCTCAATTCATCCTTCAAACAGGCACATGCGCTCCCTGCTTATTGCTACCACTACGTGCATTACTACAGTCGAAACCTGCATCAGTCATTATTTCCTTTCTTTATTAACTGCTTATGACAAATCAAGAGGACAGAACTTCCCGTATCCTTGCATGACAGAGCTCCAGGAGTGCTCTGCTTAAATTATTTTAAACGTTTTATCACCTTGACAGATATCTTGCCGCTCTTGAAGATGTTGATAAACCGAATTTGGCGTATCTGGTTGGAAGCCAAATAGGTCTAACTCTTATTAAAACAAAAAGGAAGGTAGGATTTCCATTCAAGCTCTCATTGCTTCTCATTCTACTGCTAGTTTTGAAGCTTTTCAGGGCTGGAAAAGATCTTAGTTTTGTACCAGGAAGGATCCCAAGGCACTGCTGTAATGCAATTATTATTATCACCACCATCAGTATCAGCCCAATCAATCTGCGTATGTGCTAATGAGTTTGTGTCTTGAGGCAGTTAATGTTCAGACCGAGTTTGGGATAGGGGGATGGGGGAGGGTTCTTGTTGAATAACCATTCTTTGCAGCAACTAAACTGAAAGCTTTATCAAAGTAAATTTAGTATTTAGAGAGCAACTCTGAAAAAATCTGATTATAGCAAAAAATGATCAAGAAGAGCAGATTAACCTGGCTGTCATCCAACAGGGTAACTGTACTCACTGGGTTAAGAGACATGGCTTGGCCAACAGGCAACTTGCCTGTATCTTTGAGTTCTTCAGTAGAAAAAGAAAATCATTTCCTTGGAATAAGTAAATCACAGAATCAGAGAATTGTCTAGGTTGGAAACAATTAAATACTCTCCCACACAGACCATGTGTAGAAGGAAGGCACGTTATTTAAATGGCTGTTTTGCCAAAACAAATTCAGGAAATTTGTTTTGTGTGCACTCCTGTGCAATTGATTGCAGTAAATCCCTACGTCTTCCTCAGAGAACACCAGGGACAATTCTTTCTTGGCCATCAGATGCCAGAGAACTTCCAACTTGGGGAAAAAAAAAAAAAGAAATGGCCACCAACCCACTGCAATTTGCTCACCTGATAAAATACCCTGCTACAGAAGTCCCAACTGTGACCAATCACCAATCAATCACTCCAATCAGTCCCATGCAGATGACTGCATTTACAGTGAGAGACTCATTTTCAGCTCCACGTTTGCAAGCACTGGCATTAGAAAGCCAGTGTTTCCAAGGCAAGCAAGTGAAGAAAAGTGAAGGTGAAAACTTTTTCATATTCTTAGAAGACACCCTTTTACTGATATCACTTTCTCAGCCAGCCATCCATCCATCCATCCATCCATCCATCCATCCATCCATCCATCCATCCATCCATCCATCCATCCATCCATCCACACCTAATGAGTCCTACGATTGAGTCAGAACACATTCATAAAGGTGATTCATAGTCATTATGGAGCCACTCGATGCTAATAGCAAAGCCAATGTCTTAAATCACTGCTGTTTCCCTACAACAGCCAAGGGGCAAAGCAACACTTCGGAAAGCACAGGGAAGAATTTATTAGGGCAACTATACGAAAGCAGCATCTACAAGAAAAATGTGAAGCAAACCATCAGGGTCAAGAGTGCTATACCAGGATCACTGCATAGTATTAGATGCCATCTAGCAATCTGCATAACTGGAAGTTGGTAGTTATTCATCCTCCCCCCGCATATGTTAGTACCGCCAAAAAATTACTACATCAAGGGTAAAAACTTTCTTATTTAATTTTATCTATAATCTAGTCTCGGTGTTTTATAAAGATGCATAATAACCTGTAAACACTTAGTAACAGAAGGCAAGTCAAGTGTCATTCTTTCCTATACTAGTAAGCCTTTAACCACAACCAAAATCAGTATCAACCAAATTTTCTTATATTTACCAGTTGAAGCGATTTGCTGATTTTTAATATATTAAGGGCCAGATAATACAATATTTTAAGAGTACCAGCACCAAGCCAGGAACAACCAGTAAATGACCAAGAGTCTTAAGGAAAACTACTGAAAATCTTCAATTTTAGCTCGTTAATAAATTCTGATGGATCACAGAGCGTCCAGGGCTGAATCCTCTCAACATACACCCCACTGAGATACAGTATGATCCAGAAAGACTCAATTTTTTGTAGCCTGCAGACTCTGGAGCTTTAAAGAATACTGTAGCTTTACAGGCAGGCAGGAAGAAACACATGAGTAAATTTAGCATGACAAAAAAGGTAACAATTAGGAACAAGACACTCATCAGCTCTTGGAAATCTCTTACTAGATTCATGGATAAAGAAATGTTGCAGCATCAAGCTCTGGTGAGAAAAGGGTGCATTTATAACCAGAACCAACCCTCCCTGCCACGTCCCTTCCTCGCAGCAGGACTCCGATTGCCTTGCTCATCGCTATTAAAACCATCCAAATTAATCCAACAGGTTTTCTGAGAAAGCAGTGAATGAGCTGTGATTTTGCAAAGCAGTAAGTCTGATTTCTGCCTCCATTCTTCTGCCCAGCAACTGCAACAAGAGAAAGTTCCCATTACCAACCTCATGGTATTTTTAACAAGGAATGAAACGACTGCCAAACTGGAAAAAATAATACAGAGACGAGAACAAGATGTGCATACACCCCAGCAAAGTAGAATAATTGCATAGATTAAGTAGGTCAACTACAGGTATGGATTTCTTTCAAGGTGAGCCAAAAAGGTATGAGAAGTTGCATGTGAAGGCACGCTCCTGAAGAATTCACAACTGCAAACAGGCTCGTCTGACTCAAACCAAGGGAGGCAAAACTGAAACCACCTACCCTAGGGAGCTCCCACTGGAGAAGCCAGGCTTATTTCCCAACTTGCTCGCTGGAAAGCCGCTGTGGAATAACTGGAGCTGCAGAGGAGCACATGTCACACAACTACTTCTTAATGATATTTTTGTCAGGTGATTTGTAAGCGGGAGCCCGGATTGGAGAGGAAATTATCTTCTTTACAACCGCCGTCTAGTATTTTTGCATGAGAAGAAAGTCTCATTCAAAATACAGGAATGAGGCGACTGCTGCCTCTCTTGCACCTTTTTGTCCTAAAGGGAGCTCAGAAGTTTTCTATTAGCATTTAGATTTGCAACATGATTTAGTACAGAGAGAGAAGTGATTTAGACTAGAGGGCTAAGCCCGTTTATCCGAAATACAAAGGTGAAAGGAGGTCAAGAACCACCCTGTTAAAAAAGACAAACCTTCCATTTCAGGGGGGGTGAAGGGGTTCACTTTTAAAAGGAAAAAAATCTCCCAGGAAGACAATTCTTGGAGATCTGTGGATCAGTTTGGTTACGGGGTTTTGGTGGGGGAAGTAGGAATAGACATGCACGCACAAGCAGATTTCCTCCAGCTGCTAAATGCACACGGAGATTTTTCATCTATAGATGTTTTAACTCTTCAGGTATCAGGAGTCTTTTAATCCCATCAAACTCACATTACTCTCTTCCTAATTTTTCACAAAAAGAATTTTGAAAGAGAAAATCTGGAATTTGGAATCCAAGAGGCTCAAGCAAGACACCAGGAGAACCTCGCCTTTCTGGAAGTGCTGGAAGTGCTGAAAGATTAGATTTCTAATGAGAAACTGATGCAAAATCCTAAGGAAATCAGAGCTTTTCCCCTTAACTACACACACAGCTCAAGAAGAAGGTGCTTCAGCACACGAGTTCAAAAAAGCCTCTGGAAATTTCTCTTTCCCACGCAAGGAGCGTAGACAGACCACAGACCTCCTGCCAGAACCCCCAGGAAAGGTCACGACACAGGGACATTTTATTGCAAAAAAAGAATTAATGTGCCATGCAAACCCCAGAACTGGAAAACCCAGAGTCCCAGAGGCAATTTGGCCTCAGGAAAGGAAAGATATGAAAAGTTCAGAGCTGGAGAAAAACTCTCACCTCCACAGGACCATACTCTAGATGAAGCGAGATAGAGAGAGATAGAGTCGTCATGTCTTTAGAAGACTGAAAATTCCCTCTCCCCCTACCTGCGAGAAGCAGCAAGGAGACATCGCTGTCCTTCTTTAGATTTCAGTCTGGTAATGCTCATTGATCAACTGCTGCACCACGTTGGGGTGGGAGTCTCCACGGGCAGGAAATCTTACATAGGCTGGCAGTCTTGGCTCAGAGCCTCCGGAGGAAGGAAGAACACGATCTGACTGATAAGAACGTGTATAAAACAAAAGCGTACAACTTCCCATGGCTGGGAAGGTCTCTGCTCCCTTCTCTGCCCAAATATCAGCATGGATGGATATTAAGAAGCCGAAAACACGACTAGAGATCATTGTACACGTTCTTCTCCAGGCTGAACTGAAGCAGGAGGAAAAAGAATAAACAAAAATAAACCAAAGCAAACTCCTGAAGAACTACACATCGTCGTGAATTAATGGAGTTTTGGGAGGACCCAGGAAAGTTCCTGAAGTTTTTTTCTTCCTCTTATTATAATGCCATGCTTCTAATTTAATTCATTTATATTAATAAACACTGGATTACACAATTAATCTACCTATTAATCTAGGTGAGAACTGCACTGAAGCTCACTAAATCTGTCTCTAATTATTATGATTAATGGTCCAAAATGATCAGCTTCTCAAATTAACAACCTAAAGCAACTGGTACAGAATAAAGGCTATTTTTCTTGGTAAACAGGGTCTTCAGTCTTTCTAGTTAATGAAATCTTGAGCAGTCCATTCAGTAATACCACATTCTAATTCACCATGCCTACCTATTTACATAGATTTGCATTGATTATGCTGCCACTGTGTATATATTTGAGATGAATTATCTTCAAGTTGCACTAAAACTTAGTCTCGTGCTGATTTTAATAGTGCAGAAACGGATCATCAAGAGCTGACTACCTTGGCTTTATATCCATTCCTCGCTGCTTCCAGAGCATCTATTATATCGGGGGTTTTTGTACTACTACTAGTCACCAACGTTCACTTTTAAAGGACAAGTTCTCCATTTAACACCTGAAGTTTACAAAGCACTCCTAACGCTCCAAAGGTTTATCGACCAATTAAGAAATATAACAGCTACAATACTTACAGGAATTACAATTCTCGACCACTTCTGTGATAAGCACTCCATTTTCTGTTATTTTGCAGTCATTTTTAAAGACTATTAAAGCAAACTGATCCCACAACCTAAGTTAATTACATAGTATACAAGAGAGGGAGACCATAAGGAGAGTCTTATCAAACCCACAAGGAATTATCACATATTTTCAGTCCTAACACCCTTAGATTCAGATTTCTAGAGTTGCAGTTTTAACCAACAGTGACTAAAGACAGTTCCGAGGCCAGAGTCAACTCACAAACACGACTAGAGCACAGCAGCTGAAAATAAGATCCTCCCTCTTCCTTACCAACCTCAACCTCTAAAGAAGCTTCTCCAAAGGCATCCAGTAAGGAGCACATCTACCGTATTGACTTCCAAAGAGGAAGACAAAAACGCTCCCCAAGCATGAAGGCACAGTGATGTGGGTCAAGACAAAAAGAAAGCCCTTCACTAATATTCAAATCAATGGCAGTTTCCTTTGCCATCTAAGACACAGTGAAACTGTAGTGTCTACTCTTCTAAATGAAGATTAATGCTCTTGCTCGGGGTATCTTTACCTCAGTCTTTCTTCTCCAAAAACTCTCGTCAGTAATGTTTTTTATTTTCTTTTTTCCCCTTAAACTAAACCCATGAACAGCCCAGCATGGAAAATTAAGCTCTGCAAGAACATAATGAGAAAGTTTCCCAGAGCTGTGGGGAGCTCATTAAGAATTAGACTTCTAACTGCACTGATATGGTCAATGCCATGGGGAAGACGACCACTGACATTTCCATTTTGTCCTTCCTCATCCTGGCCCACTCCAAGGACCGCTTCGATGTTATTTAACAATGTGCTTCTATTGCAAATAACTGCTGTAATGGCTCTTATTTTTCTTGCTCTTTTCTTATGGTATTGTCATGTGCAATATGGATGAGGCATTTGGTGGTCTGATATAGGTCTCGTACTTCTACTGGGAGCTTTTTGTGGACCACAATACATGGGGAAACACACACTCAGCAGATCCTCCTGGATTACTCACCTACTACATTCCTTCATACCATTGTCCCAAGGTAGACACCATGTATTTCACAGTCCCTACAGGTCCCATTTCCCTTGTTTCCCTTATTTCTAATGAGTTAAACACAACAGCCTTTGAATTCTGAGAATCTTCTCTCTGACACAGGATTGAAAAGAAAATATAAAAGCCCTGCTTTTGAAATATGGATTGAAAAGCCAACAGAACCTACAGCACTATTGGTGGAGAACTTGCTTCCACTTGAAGATTCCTCTTATAAATTTCAAATTACATACCCAGTTTAAACAAGTTTGTGTTCCTTACTTCTGTCATCATCCGAGTTAATAACATTCATTCTTTAGTACACGTGAATAACCAAGACAGGGAAGATTAAAAGGGAAAGTCGATAGCTAAAACAACTGGTTTGGCAGCTGCACGGAAGAAACAGGAGTGGTTCAACCACTAAATTCTCACACATCAGTCTGGGAATGCCCTGCAGAGGACTACTTAGGACACAGCTACTGGCTGGCGTGTGGGAAACCTAAGTACAAGATTGTTTCAACATGAGAAGTACATTTGAATGCTCTTCAAAGGAATTGTGAAAGCTACTCGGAACCCACTCGATTCTATTTGGAAGGTTATTGGGAAATGGTAAATTACTCATCGCTGTGTGGTTTTGCTTCTGCTGCTTGAAATGCCAGAGCTTGCAACTAACCTGAGAAATCTCAAGAATACTTTAGATACTTGAAAAACTCAGCAGATGCAGGGCAGACCGTGCAACGCGATCAAAGTTCTGTGTGAGGAATTGAAAAGTTGAAAAGTGAAAGAACTCCCCTATCTCCATACCTAGAAAACATAAGCACAATGAAAACGGGGGCGATACTGTGTTTTGTGGGTTCCTGAGTTGCAGCAGTGGGAGGGGGGTAAGGGGGACATTACTGCTAATGCTGGAAAGCTTCCAACACATAACGCTGTAATTAAGCATCATGTAACGGGCTTAATATATAACTTAATGTATTTAACTCTCCCTTTTTGACAGATTTGTTCAACAGAATGCAACTCTACTCCAGAGGTAAAAAGCAAATTGCCACTTTTTTTTTCTTGGAGGTATTTTGGCTTACTTCCCTCTTTCCAAAACTATGGTTACCTTCTTCTGTAACATCACAACCTGGAAGAACATTTCAACTTCTTCCATGACACTTCAACTAGGCCTTTCACTTGCTTTTCCTGAACTAGTACAAGATTCACATCATAGCAAAGAAGAAAAGTACCTGAATTTCATCTGCTTTCAAGTCTCAACAAGGAATTTCATACAACTCTATCCATCTGAAGTGACCTTGCGAAGTCTAGAGCCTCACTGATGTATTTCTTAGCTCAGACTGATTCGGCAACAATAAACCCACTTGCAGATACCCTGAAGACTAAAAAATTGTAATTTGCTCCCGTGCACGTACAAGATAAACATAATTTGTGAAAGCATTCATGTGTATGAGATTTCCCAAGGCTTCGTGTGACACAAGTTCATAAAACATATTTGTGCCCGATGGTATATATTTTATATCCCCACTACTTGCCTCTCTTCCCTTACCATGAATTTTCATTAGGGGAAGAACATTTAAATGTGTAAGGAGAGTTTTAGTAGCAGATGATTGAGTGAAGGTGATCTTGAATTAGAAGTTTGTTTGCCCCATTAAGGCTATTGTACTAACGACACCATGAAGACAATAACATCACCTACCACTTGTGGAATGACACTCTTGCTAACGGGGGCTGCTAAAAATTGTCCCACAAGCAAAGTTTCACATCAATAATTAAATTGAGAGGATTTGGAATAGGGAAATTTTTTTTAAATACAAAACCTAAGAAAGCCATTTATTTAGATAAATATACTTTAGAGTTATTAATTCTGTCATATGGGAACCCCTTTCTTTTTAGTCTGCAATCTTTTGTAAAGAGTTGTCTTCATGTAGGTGCTAAAAAATATGACCAACAGACAACAATAAACCATACAGGCATTGCTGTTGTTAGCACCACTTTTGTATCCGGCTTCTCAGTCTGTAACACAAAGAATTCGGGGAAAAATACAACTTAACTGCAAAGACAAAGTCATGCTGGGCTTTAGACCTCCACATCATGCTGGGTTCTAGAGCTCAGAGTGGAAATACACATCCACGTCGGATTCTGAAAATCTTCCGTGCAAAGTTCTTGCTGAACATAAAAAGGAAGCCCTGGTATAAAAAAGAGATAGTCTATAGACTCCCAACCAATACATTCAAATGATGTAATTGCATATAACCATATTTTCTACAGATCACTGAAAAAATGGTCCATTTTGTCCTCACATCTGGGAGCCAATTAAGCCGCATTCAAGACACCAGAAACTGCTGTATCAAAGTCTAGGACGAACAAAACCTTGAAGACTTTAGAATCTGTTAACACTGAGAAAAGCCAGTGTAGAGTTTCTTTTTAAAATAAATTATACTGCTAAAATTTACATTCTCCAACTCTACCATGTGCCCACTGCTGAACAACGACAACTGAGAATGAGAAATGCTGAGTGCTTCTGGAAGCTTCACCACTTCACAAATACGAATTTATTTTTGAAGAGCCTGTCTTTTCATGCTATTTCCTACCTTCACCATCATATTCAGTCTTAGAGTTTCAGAACACCCACCTTCCTGCAACAGAGATATCCCTAAGCCAGGGCCAAAGGAAGTAACACCAAAACAGACAAAAATCAAAGACCTTTCAAATGGAGCAGGTTTGCAATTCTCTCTGCAGAGAAATACTGCAGAAAATAACCATTCTTAAGATAGAAATCTGTTAGCTAAAAGGTGAAGGATTAAAAAGATTTAAAGAGTAAGAAATATTATTTCACAATTTATAAGATCACACGCCATTCCTTGTACAAAGAGAGCTGTTTCTTAGACACTCACTTCATTCTCCCTCAATGTGACTGCTCTTTTGAGAAGCTAGATTCTAGATTTAAGAAATTATATTTAAAAAATCACCTTCTGGCATCTAGTAGGTTTTTACACAACTTTCCTACTTGTGGGCATCTCCCCCTCCCCACACACAGCTCTCCCCAGGTCCTCTACTTAGAGAAGTAGTCCCATGGCCTGAGATCAGACTCCGTGTTCCACCTTGAGCTGCAGGGGAAGATTACGGAACACCCACAATGTAGTTCATAACATCATTTCTCACCTAGTTAATGAGGAATAAAAACTGACCAAAAGAGATAAAGCGCTCTTATTTTTCAAGCAAGGCTTCCACAGACCGCTGACACAATACAGAAGTCCTACCACATCGTTATGGCCACACTTCCTCATCACAGGTCTTCGAACGACCGAATGCAGCACTCGACATCCTTTCTCCATCACCACCAGTACTGGATTACTGAGATTTTCTAGGGAAAACTGTTTCTTAAAGCACTGNAAAAAACAAAACCAAAAAACTAACAAGCCACCACCAACAAAAAACCAACCGAGAAGTTTCACAGGAACACATTCCAAAAACCTCACTAAAAGGTTTCCCATTTTGGGGAAACTGCTGAATTTTCCCCTGCGAGCAGTGTAATGCTCCAGCCTTTAGCTCTTCAGGTGGGTGCTCTCTCCCTTCACTTTCCATCATCCTGTGGGAGAGAAAACAGCAGGGGAGCGAGAGAGAAACATTTCCCGAGCACCTCTAATTGCAAACACCACTATCCTCAAAGAGAGGTTTAATTGGCCTGATTCTTATTTTAGCCTAGTCAGTTCACTCATATTTAACAACTACTGAAAGACACTACGCTCTTGGTCTTGAAATTACTTTTAGACCCCATTAAAAGCCTGGCCTTAGCAAAAAATGTTGATTTAATTTGTCACGAAGAGAGTAATGAACACACTTGAGTAAGAAAGCCTGACAAAAACAGGGGGAAAAGCAAAAACTCATCAAGCCAAAGACAGGATGTAAAGCTCCTGCAAAACTCCCGACAACGAGAAGGTGCTCAGCAAAAACTGCCCAGATTCACCGTGGGACTCTTGCAATACTTGAAGGCTACTACATTTCATCAAGTTGGGGACAAAAATGCAAATCTGACCTAGTTACTGACTGATTTTTGTGGTGTATCCCTTCTAGGGGGCTCCTCTACAGCACTGGGTGAATCCAAGCCAGCAGTGCTGAGCCATAATATGGTATTTCTGAGAGAAACGATGTGGGTTTTGAAGCATCAGGTAAGGCCAGGATGGACCAACCCTGGAGAAGATCACTTAAACACACACACACACACAAAATCTCTCCTAAATCCAACAAAACCAACTTTGCAGGAGTCAGGTACAAGTAAGATAGCCTCCAAAATATGTGACTCCCTACACAAAACTAACTATATCCACATAGGCTGGACATGAGGAAAAAAATTTTCACAGAGAGAGTGGTCAGTCAGTGGAATGGGCTGCCCAGGGAGGTGGTGGAGTCCCCATCCCTGGATGTGTTTCTGAGTAGATTAGATGTGGTGTTGAGGGATCTGGTGTAGGGGAGAACTTGTAGAGTAGGGCTGATGGTTGGACTTGATGATCCCAGGGGTCTCTTCCAACCTAAATGATTCTATGATTCAATGATTCTAAGCCTTATCATCATCTCACAAAGATGGTAACCTCGATCACCTGGGAGACTGAAGTGGAATATAAATACTGGGAAGCACAAAGCTCAGTGCTGCATCCCAAAGAGCTACACTTTGCATCCAGATTAGGAAAATGCCTGTTTAAACTAAAAGCCTTGAGTCCTGCAAAACGCTGCCCCAACACCCCAGTGGTAGGACTGAGGGTTATAAAGCTGGAAAACTCTACCAGAGGCAGCCTTTCACTTTAAATTCAATACATTTGTACATTAGTAGAAAGATTTGGGTTTAGTTTCCTGCTCTCAGTTAGTACTAAAATCTAGAGGAAGATGAAAAACATCTACATATCACTGATAGAAAAAAAGTTCTACCTTTATGTTTCTGGAGTCTCTTTTTAAATGAAATTAAAAAATGAAAAACCCCAAAACCCACAAAACCCCAAACCTCCACACACTACTTCAGAGCTACAAAAGGCATCCTGAGTAATTTTTATAAAAGGTCAAACTTTCCAAAATATGACAAAGATTTATAGAAATTACTTTGAAATGTTGCACAAGAAAAATCTTTATTAAAAACAAAAACAAACAAACAAACAAACAAATGCACTTTCTTCCTAACAACTAAAATTTTGACCTGGGGGGTTCTTTTAGAGGAACCAAAATGAAAATATGAATACCAGAAGAAAAATAAACCAAACAAGTTTTCAGTTTTCTGCTATTGGGCTTCCATGGGTATTTTATTTTTGAGATAAAGCTCCACTGCAAATCTATAAAAACTAGACATTTATCATTTGTCCCAATACTTAGGACATTCAGTGCCAAAGCAGCTGATATTCTAAGTTCCTGATGCATTTCACCACTCAATCCTGTCTCTCAAATGGCAGAAAAATCATCTCCTCTACCTGAATATGCTTCGACTAATGTAGAAGTTGGACCAATTTCTTGGTGATGAGTGAATGAAAGATGTAAGTGCAGTAAATTGGATTCAGCTCTGCATGATCTTCTCTCTCCTAAAGCATCTTAAGCATCTTCATTCAAGTATCTACAGGCTTGGGGCAGTGTGGCTGGAGCTGCCTGGCAGAAAAGGACCTGGGGGTTCTAGTCGACAAGTGGCTGAACATGAGCCAGCAGTGTGCCCAGGTGGCCAAGGCGGCTGATGGCATCCTGGCTTGTGTTAGGAATAGTGTGACCAGAAGTAGGGAGGTGATTGTCCCCCTGTGCTCAGGCACTGGTGAGGTCACACCTTGAGTCTTGTGTCCAGTTCTGGACACCTCAGCACAAGAGATAAGTGGAGACGAATGCAGAGGAGGGACACGGAGCTGGGGAAGGGCCTGGAGGATAAATCGTATGGACAGCGATAGAGGGAGCTGGGACTGTTTAGTTGGAGGAAGAGGAGGCTGAGGGGAGACCTCATCACTCTACAACTGCTTGAAAAGGACATTTTAGAGAGGTTGGTGCTGGTCTCTCCTCACAGGGAATTAGTGATAGAACAAGAGGGAATGGCTTCAAGCTGCAGCAGGGTAGGGTTAGGCTGGACATTAGGAAAAAATTCTACCCAGAAAGAGTGGTCAGATCCAGGGAGGTGGTGGAGTCCCCATCCCTGACTGTGTTTCAGAGTCGATGAGATGTGGTGTTGGGGGATCTGGTGTAGGGGAGAACTTTGTAGAGTGGGGCTAATGGTTGGACTTGATGACACAAGGGCCTTTTCCAACCTGAATGATTCTATGACCTTAAAATGAGATCTTATGACGTCAAAACACTGCAAAGTTTTTGAAGTGGGGTTTTATCTGATGACAGGGAAGAGGTTTTCTCAAACCTGCCTTTTTTATGCTGCTTTATCGTTATTGTCAGTTTTTTTATTTAATATCATGTTTACTTGTACTGACCAAGCCATATAGTTTTATTCCTTCCATTCATGTTATTTCAAATGCACCAAAGTGCAAAATAAATCCCCTGACATTTCTAAGCCTGCTGGTGGTCTCTCAAGATGTGTGAACAAAACCAGCAAGTCTACTGCTCTATTTTGCATTACATTCTGCTGGAGCTGAACAGGAAGATTTTTCTAACCACCATATTTTACTGAAGGTATCTAGGGCAGCGTTGAGTCTCTTCCTGGAAGGAGACACGTGAAGTGAGAGCAATCCCGAAGCACAGGGGACAAATCTCTTGTCAATGGCATTAAGGGTGGGATCAAAAACGCTGTATTGGAGGGATGTGTGCTCGAGGAAGAGGGGAGGAGAAGGGAAATGGGGCAAGTAAAGCAAGTCAAATCAAAACCAGGGAAGCAAAGAGTCAGGGATACAGCCATAGCAGCCCACAAACTGAGTGCCTGTGGGTTAAGCATGCTGAAGGAAGGTTTGAACTGCAAGCAAGTGAATTCTGCTGAAATTCTCCAAAACCCAGAAGAAATATTACACATTATTTATTACATACACAAAACACCTCAAAGGATTAAAAAAAAAAATTAAGTAAATTACTCCCTTTAGAAAACCCTCACATTTTGGAAAGATTTTTTTGATCAAACCAGATGAAAACACTTACTTAGACTTCGTTACCAAGGCATTTTCTGAAAAAACTCAAATCAAACCAAACCTCCTAAATGAATTAACAGGCAAAGTTACAGGAATCTCTAAGCGAGACAAGAAAAGCCAGAACCTGCATTATCCAACGTTACAATAAATCATTAATCCAGAGCAATATTTAATATATCTCCTTTGAAGTCGGGCGGTATGGGAAAGCAGGAGTGATGGAAAGCCCGAGGTAGTCGCAGCAAGCAGGTGGTTTAGCCCGAGGAGCTGGAATCAGTAAGACCTTTGTATTTTCATTACTACTTCTTTGTAAGAGATCAGAAGACAACATCTTGAGTAAACGCAAAGGGACTTCAAAGCGCAAGGAGAGCAACGCTGAGGAGGCAAAACACTGCGGAGAACCTCAGCGACTGACAGCAGGTAGGGTAGCACCTTCCCAACGACGAGAGGTCGGAGTCATCAGCCGGGAGGATGCTATTACGGGCAAGCTCTCAGTCAAAGACTCTTAAGCCCCAAAACACAAGGTGATTAAACGCATTATGTTCTCACATGAATGATGCTGCTTCCCTGTACACGCCTGAAAAATACCCCTAGGTTTTATACATCTGAAGAGCTTCCTAAAACACGATGAATGCTTGCCATTAATACATACATATGTTGTAAAGCAATTTTAGAATTTGGGAATTGATTTAAAGAGCTATTCATAGAATCATAGAATCATTCAGGTTGGAAGAGACCCTTGGGATCATCAAGTCCAACCATCAGCCCCACTCTACAAAGTTCTCCCCTACACCAGATCCCTCAACACCACATCGAACTGACTCTGAAACACATTCAGGGATGGGAATTCCACCACCTCCCTGGGCAGCCCATTCCAGGGTCTGACCAAATATTCTTAGCAAATGAGTTGAAGACTACCACATGACACACAACTACAGTTTTCTTCAACGAAAATTACAGGAAAACTCTTAGTTAGGTTGCTCCAGAAGAGCAAGGTACTGCTTGAATGACAAAGGAACCCTTGGCTAATGAGGGAAACAATCTGACTGAATTTCCAAGGAGGCTTTACCGCAGCTCATATAAAGTATTTCATTAATATTTATCTCTGTGTCAAAACTCTGCCAACCGTTGTTATTTCCTCAGCTTCTAGTTACAAAGTCAATCCTTTCAAACAATACCATGCTCAGAAAGAAAAAATAATCCCATACAGGCTGTGATGTGCCATGAATTAAAACAAATTGCTGTATGTACTTCCATATATCGTTCTCATGTTTAAGGAGAACTTTCACTGAGAGGAAATTCTTGGGAACTTGATGGTTCTTGATACTCCAGCCAACTTTTCTCTAGCAGCAGAAGTGCAGTCCATCCCCAGCAACAACCAGGGACCACGCACATCTAAGGGGCAACACCGGGACGTTAAGTAGAACATTTAAATATTTCATTGAATTAACTTCTCTCTGCTTGCAGGCATTTCTTTCAGCTGTACACTCACTGAAATTTAGAAACTAATACCAACGCTTATACAACTTTAATGTGACTGATGCAATGAAAGAAAAAAAAGCATAATTTATCATGTGATAGATTTTCTTTCATAGTCACTCGGTTTATTCTATTCCCTCCTTCTGCTAGTGGATATCGGTGGTGGCGCTTGGTACAACACAAGACCAAACCAAAGCAGTTCACAGAAATGGACAGATGATGACTTGTATATTAGTTTTACCTCTACTGCTAAAAAATAAAAAAGGAGGAAAACAGGAAAACACCCGTCAACCCACCAAATAGTTAATATCCCACCCAGTTCTTGATATTGATAGTTCAATATTGTGCAGGTGAGGTGGCCTTCACGGGAGAAAGGCCACCATAGTACTAAAATGGAGTCACAGATATGGTTGGACCCGATGATCCCAAGGGTCTCTTCCAACCAAAATGATTCTATGATTCTACGAACCCTCAGTTGTGAAATTCAAAAGAAAACCCAGGACACTGGTAGGAATAAAATGTGACAGGTACCCCTTAAAAATAAATCCAGATTTCAAACAAAGAACAACACAGCTCAAATACACGCCAAATATTTCAATAATTAATTTTACAAGACAGACAAGCCCGAGATCAGTAACAGATGAAAACAAAACCCTGAACCTACTGGCTAAGATGTGCAGAAGGATCTGAAACACTTCAGGATTCCTCTGCAAGTAGATTAGGAATTACTGTTTGCATGAAGTTCCCTACTAGTTCTGCTATCCATCTCTTCTTTTGATTCTTCCCCTCCCTCCTCTACTCTTTCTAGTACAGCCATCCATCTGCCTGCATACAGCTAACACACACAAAAGCACGACAGTGGGCCAACAACGCTTCTTCCTCACGTTGTGTATAAAAGCAGAGTCCCTTTCATTCACAATGGTATTACAAAGCCATCTGGCATTTAGTTACTCTCTTACCAGTACTTTTGTCATTATAACTTCAGACACGCTGGCTGATGCTATCGGCTTTAAAGATCCCGTTCCCCAGGTTGTCTGTGTGCAGTTTATAAATCTGTTTTGGATTATATTGATTTACTAATTGACCAAAACACTGGATTATACACTCTGCTGGACACTTCACACATTAAACAAAGTAATTGATAAAGACAGCAAGCTCGTTGGGCTGATTTTTCTAGGATTTGATCTTTTCTAGGAACGCATAGCATTTCAAGTCAGCCCTTAAAGACACAAAGAAATAACAGGAAAGGAAAGAAACAGGGGAAAACAGCTTTGTGGAACTGTTCTCTGCTGCGGGAGGAAGGCTGGCAGCAGCAGCAGCAGCAGCAGGAGCAGAGACTCGGTGGTACCAGAGACCCGATCAATGCTCGCTATCGTGTAATCAATGGGCATTCATTAAGTAAGCCCCTCCGCAGCCTCACGGGGGTGCCCCGCACTGTTCCCCGGGAAACTGGGAAGCAAGCACCCCATCTATCAAATCCCAGGAAAGGGAGGTTTATCTTCCATCCCCTTGAATATACATCTGTTATTAATCAATAGCTGTTAGAATTTGTGTCCCTTCTCCTCCCATTTTCAAAGGAGCTGGCAACTTTCCCGTGACTGAAATAACCCGATTAATCTTCCAAATAGAAAGGCAAGTTTTTGGGGTTTGGTTTTGGGTTGTTTTTTGGTTTTGTGGGTTTTTGTGACAGGCAGATGTTTGACAGTTGATCTGAGCAGCCTGAGGAAAAGGAGATGGAGCAAGTGCAAAATAAAAAATCACAGGCAACACCAGAATAGATGGATGTAAACAGTTCATTGCTCCACCTGCTGTTGGGCTCCTTTTCCTCTACGTTCTCCATTGCTAAGGCTAAACACAAAACCATGCACCAATCGACAGCCTAAACACAGAAATCTGTTTTATTAAAAAGTCTGGGCTAAAAATGCACAAATCTGAAGGCAAGTCAGAGGGAGAGAGAACACTGATTTGCTACTTAAGTCTCTTCTCATCGGGATCTAGGAGTATAAGAGATAAATGAGCAAGGATTGCCACACAGGCTTACGTGCATCTTCAAAGGAGATCTGTATTGTCTAGAGAATAACTAAACTAAAATAAAATAAATCAAACCTGTGCTACAATGCCACTATTTCTTGGAGCAGTATTTAAACAATGAATTGCTATTCCTACTAGGAGGCCACATGCAAAATATTACCAATATAAATTTTGCAGGGGAAAAACTAAACCAACCTGCCTTCGCTCTTCCTCCAAGCCCTTCAAATTCTCTTTTGCAGCATGTGGGTTCAGCGGACGAGCACCTAATTGAGTGCCCTTTGCCGGGGCTGCAGCCCCACGGTACCGCTGGTTGAGGTGAGTTTTTCACCTGCAACGAGTTCAGAAGGACTCTCCTCTTGGAAGACACAGTGCCACCCAACTGGGGATGCTCCTGTCCCCTGGACCAGCCAATTATCCTCCTTAAGCCCCCTCGGAGATCAAACGCACTCAATTCCCACGGTCAAAGGTGTGGGTTTAGGTGAAGTTGTAGTAACTTCAATAGTCAAATTACACGTTCTGCTGTGGCTAATAAAGCCTGCATTTCATTAATCTTTTTGGGAGGCCACCTGTAACTGAATGTTTGATTAGGAAAGGAGCTGTGCTTCGTAGGGAGGTATTAATATAAATAGGTGAGGAACCGTAGGATGTACGGAAAAACTGCTGGTGAATATAGTGGCTCAGCCCCTGACAGCTGTTAAACAGCAGAAGGTCAAAAGGCCTTCTCTGAATTTTCAGCAGTTAAAACAAAGGGAGATCCTGAATGTAATAAAGGATTTTGGCATTTTAAATCATGACAGATCCTTTTATACTAATTTTTTTCTCCTTTAAAATTATCAACCATGGTAATTTTCCTTTAAAAATAAACCATATTGATGGTTTATTAAGTTTATTAAGTGTATGTGCCAGATAGCCTTACTGTTAATACTCTCTGATCATCATACTTTTGAGGCCTCTACCATCAACCAAAACCTCTCTGAACTTGGTACATACCCCTTAATATCAGCAATATACCGACACTAACATAAGTAACACCGTGCTTACACCTTGAATCTGTCATCCTGTTCTCTCAAAGGCCTTGCAGTGTTACTCTGCTCTACATGTACCTCTGATTTTAGCCTTTCAGCTATTGATTCAGAGGTATGAGAACAGTTTTACACAGTCAGATGCATAGAATGGTTTATCTTGGAAGGGACTTTAAATATCATCTAGTTCCACACACATCCTTTTTTCTTTTCCCCTTTTTCTTCCCTTTTTCTTCTTTTCTGTCTACAAGTAAAAGAAACCTGCCTGTTCCAAAGAGCCTCAAGGTAGTTCAGGAGCTGTGACCTGCCCCCAAGGGAATAATAAACCACCCAGGGAGCCACCACCACCTTCTTGCAGTTGAAGGAGCTGCCTGCAACATGGAGGGATAGAAAGATCCTTCCCCCTTCTCTTGGCCATCGCAGCGCCTTGTCATCATGCACAGAAACACCTTCCCTTCCCATCCATCCCAATCTTCACAGGAAGAGTGGTCAGTCACCAGAGTGGGTTGCCCAGGGAGGTGGTGGTGTCACCATCCCTGAATGTGTTTAAGAGTCAATGAGATGTGTTGAGGGACATGGTGTAGGGGAGAACTCTGTAGAGTAGGGCTGATGGTTGGATTTGATGATCCCCAGGGTCTCTTCCAACCTACATGATTCTATGATCCTACACCCACATAATTCCATCTTTAGCATGACAGCACAAGGTTGTTCGGCCACACTTTCAGTGGCAGTGGGTTTGCTCTACCCATCTTTTCTTTGATCCAATAAGATCACTGAAATTCCAATAAAGTAGACAAAAAACTATTGTTTTCAGCTCTCGTGTTTAAACTTCAATGTTTAGTCAACTACTCCACTTCTCCCACTGACGGGTCGCAGAAAGACTTTACAGGAAAAACAGGAAAAAACCAAAGCCCTGAGAAGAAAAAAATCGAAAACTTTACTTTAGTTTTATCTTTTAGGCTTGCCTCTTCTAAATAAATTTTATCACCTACAGAGAGGGTTTGTTTCTGTGTGAAATCACACATCCCGTTTAATAGGCCAAAAAGCGCGTAATCTGGATTGGCTCCAAATGGGTTTCAGATTGACAGCTATTAACAGTCTGGATCTTCCTGTTAGAGGCCAATAACAAGAACAGCTTTCCAATAAAGCTTTGAGATTGCTCTTCTGAGAAATAATCACCGTTGATCCAAAAGGTGGTAGAAATCATGCAGGTGCCAACGTTTGCCATGAACTGACAGGATTTATCCTATCAAGAGACCTCGCTGGAATTGTGAATAATTAAAAGCTCATGGCTTTAAATTAAGAGATCTCCAGAAGGAAAGCTAGGACTTCTTAACAGTAAAACAACTGGGGTAAGGAAAGAAAGGACCGAAAAGAAAGAAAACCATTGCTGTTGTAGGAGTCCCACAGAGAAGAAATCAGTGTGCTCACTGGGAGGAGGGATGGCATGAAAGTAAATTCTCCAGATAAACGCACTTTAAAAGGGAAAGCAAATAATAATATATTTATAAAGATCCATATTTTATGACTGCATTTATCTCCCCACTCTGATAACACCATTTGGAAGTGTACACTGCAAAGCACGGGATGCACCATTTCGAAGTGTACATAATAAACACTTACCACCTAAAATAACAAAGCACGAGAGCTGCAGGAAACTGGGGGTTGTTTCTCTATCTGCCTGTATTTATTTATTTCATTTTTTACATGTGCCCTCCCTGGGAGACCTCTCAGCATCTCTTTTGAGAAAGGGAAGATGAGAATTGACGGGGCTTCAGAAGGCCCCGCACTAATAAGTTATTCCTTCCTCTTTACAGTCTCAAAACCCACTGCAAAAAGCAATTCTGATAGCAACTAGCTTGAAGAGACACGAGAAGTTAGTTAGGTGAAGGGGAAAACAGCATAGGAACGGGTGCAAGCGATGTCAGACAAACCTAATTGTTGCTTTTACACAACCTTTACGAATCTTAAGGTCCAATTTGGAGCACAGGCGGTTGGATTTGAAAGAACCTCCAAAACGAGATTCTAGTAACCACTGAGCTAGGAGGAGTGAAACGGAGGAGATATATGAGCTGGGACAAACAGATTTCTTTCATATGGACAGTCCAAATGTATAGACCAAATACTCCTGAATAAAACGCTACCTGCTTAATTTTAAATGACATTTCTTCTTGTCTGTGGAAATGCACTCTGAAGAATATCTCAGATCCTATGTACAGACCAGCAAACCCAAATCCCATGTAGTTCCTTCTGTGCGTTATTTCCCAATTTAAAGTTCATTTTTATTTATTTCTAATTCCTGAATTAATCGGGCAAATTCAACAGTGACACCCTACAACACAACATCTTATTAGTGAAGGTCACTTTGCACTACTAAATACAAAACCTAATAGGCAGTTTTCCAATGCTTGAAAAAAATTACTCACTAAAATTATTCACTAACTGCAATTGTGGATGTTTCCTGGAGAAAACAATTAATTAAAACCCTGGGAAATTAAAACCCACATTTATCTTTGCAACTGTAATTCAAAACTGTATAAAATCAAACCAAATTCTAGAACTGGTTACTCATGCCTGATTGGTAAGTACATAAAGAAGAGCTGCTGAACACAGATGATGTGGGCTCCAGCTCACATCTAACCCGAAATGGGTGCAGCTCTACTGGTACCTACTGGCTTCAGTGGCAGGAACTACAATGGCTCCTGAGAAGGTAAGATCAAAAGCTGTTTCACAGGAGGAGACATGGGCTGTTTGGTGCGGGAACTACAACTTGTCCAAAACCTGTAGTGGTGGGAGGAAACAAGTCAGCTTCCAGCACTAGCATCTGAGGTGCCCTCAGATCTATCTGAGGGACCTGCAATGGACACGGTCTTGACAAATCTGCCTGCAGAGATCCCTGTGTGTCTCCATTCTCCCCAGCAGGCAGAGCCCTTCATGCCTATGGGGAAGCGTTAGAATGTGCCTTAGAGAATCACAGAATGGTTTGGGTTGGAAGGGGCCTTAAAGATCATCTGAATCCAACCCCCCTGCCCTGGGCAAGGACACTTCCCACTAGACTAGATGATAAAGATGTTGTTCACAACATTCAAGTGCTTCCTCCCAGCCCCAATTTCACATAAAGATAGTGAATTTTACTCCTGCATAGGACTAACATTGGCAACTAATCATACAAAACCTTGTCTTCCCATTTCAAATTACTCTGACCCTGTAATGTCTCTGCTCCTCTTTTACAGAGAAACTGCTAATCCTGCTATGGCAAGCTGAGCTCAGATGATTGTGCAGTCTGGACAACTAACCACAAGAGACTGGGACGGGAAAAGGCCTCATCCCTGTCCTAATTCTTTGCTTATGAACTACTGGTTCTCTGCATTCAGCAAAACTCAACTGGCTTCATCTTAGGTGCTCATGGAGACACCTTCGGTTCAACCTGCAGAAGTCATAGCAGATGCGTCAAGGGTAGAAAGCAAACATCTCTTTTAAGCCCAGAGCTGGAGGCTCAGAAATAAGGTCCATAAAAATCACCACAATCTAGACATACCCACAGTCTTTTTTGACTTTCCTCTGGAAAATAATCCCTGCTCTGAATGGTAATGATGCCAATAATTTTTATTGATGAAGCATTTAGAACCATTAAGGTATTTGCTATTCTTCCTGTTCATTTTTAGCCTTTAGCCTCTCATGTGCCAGAAGAAATCAAATAAGCTTCTCCTCCCAAACAAAATCATATCTACCTCTCCATAGATACAGGCCAGATTTTGACCAGAGCCCCGAGCCATCACTCTTTCGAGTAACCACATAACAGCATCGACCTTTCATCCTGTAAAATTTATGTTTCAGATCTTTCCAAAACACTTCCTAGTGGTCACCGGTAGCTAGCAAAGAGCTACCAGTTATGCCTAGAAAGCAGCTGACAAAACCACCCAGGCTTCAGCTACTTAAAGCTGTGACAGCGCGAGGTTAAGCCCAGGTAGTTGTAGATGTGCTCAGCGGCTGTGTGCTCTCAGAGCACAGCTGGATGCACGGAGGTGGGAGACGCTCAGCCTCTCCTGGTGTCTCTCCATAGGACCAACACTATTTATTTTTAGGAGCACATACAATGAAAAACACACCTCCACTACAAGCTGAAACACAGAACTGGCCACCCCTGGCACAGACTCTGGGCACAGATTCTGGACACAGACCAGTGGTCACACAGCCAGGCAGGGCAAGGACATGGGGTCCCATCCTTTGGAGCAGGACCACTCGGCTTGCCGTTCTCCAGAACCATCCCAAGAGCCACAGACCAGTCATTGCTCGAGGGAGATAAGACCAGCACATTGAACAAACCATGGGCAAACAAACCCTTCCTTCCTATCGCTCCAGATGAAACAACAGCAGCTGGTCTTCATGGTCATGCACAAACCGGGTTTGCCACTGCTGCCATGCCCTTGGAAGACCCACCATCACCACAGCCAACCTCTGCTCCCTGGGAAAGGCGACAGCATCCTCCAGAGCACAAGCTTTAGAGGGAGCTCAGCACAGCCATTCCTCCTCCACGTGCCTTGGCTTCATGAGCAGGTCTGAAGAGGTTAATGTCTGCAGCTCAAGGGCAGCTCTAACCTACGTATTGACAATTTACAGATGTTTTGCTCACCTAATTTGTTCCACTATTCACAAAAACATGCAGTTACCTTAGCAACTACTACATTACATTTTATCTCCAAGCTGCAGAGCTTTTTCTTTTCTAAAAACAAACCCCACAAGCCTACTGATACCGCATGTAATCTTTGATATTAGTTCTAGCCATTTCAGGAAACACAAAAATAGGCACAAGTGTAATGAAAACAACAGCCTCTTTTCTAAAGTCTATTTAAGTTTTCCATTTATGAACAGGTTTTCTTTGTAGATTTGTTTTATTTGACTCTTCTGTATGTTTGTTATTCTTCTGTGGGTTATGATTTGCAACAAGGAAATGAAGAGGACCAGGAAGAATACCGGTTTTGATATAAGGAACGAGTTGGAATGTGTGTCTCAAAAAAAAAAAAAAAAAAGGAGGAGGAGAAAAAAGTCAGGAAACAAGGAAATATCTAAAAATTGCTGCAAGAAACAAATGCATTTAGGCTGCTGACTTCAAAGTGCCCTTGCTCCACGGACATCTAGAATGAAAACACGTCTATTTTTAAATGGCAAATCGACAGAATACTGAAAGTGTTTCTAAATGTAGAAAATAATTACACTTGGAAAACACTTGTGGTTGCCTATGTACCAGCGTTGCTGCTCGGCGCCACAGCTTCCTGAGCCACGGAAATTTGCATTCCATTGGAAGAAGTTTGTTTTGAAAGGCAACACTGGCGTTGCGTCAGGTGAAATGATGTGGAGATGGATACACGAGCATCGAGGAACCTGGTACCTTCCCACCGTCCGCTGCAAGAAGGACCAGCCTCAGGGGTCCAGACGGGGCTTCCACTTCTTGAAACGTTCACATATTGGTTCCCAATACTGGGTTGTACAGGGTGGGGTGGGAGGAAAAGGAATTTTTGGGGCTTGGGGCTTTTTTTTTTCTTCAAAAGGAACACATCTGGGAACACATTTTTCTTTACCTTAAATCAACAGAAAATCACAGGTTGCTGAAAAGCTATAAAGGTTTATCTTCAAGGGTGACTAAAGTCAGTGAATTTGTTGAGTCTTCTGATTTCAGCAAGTTACCACACTTAAACCCATAGACCAGTGCTTAGCCTCAACTCCTAATAAATTATTTTGACTAACTTTGAAATTAGGAATGATCTCACATACTGTCTTAATACTTTAATGAAATAACTCCTGAAAATGTCTTGAAGGCCATCTGTGTGATATCCATTTATAGCTGTGACAACAAGTTGGATTTGCAGCTACCTGCTCCACAGGGCCCATTTCTGCACATCTGAATACACGAGAGAATCTACATTCTGCTTTTTGCCAAATGTATTTACCTTTCAAAAGCTAATTTCCCCATTAAAGACAGTTAAAATAAGCAGCTGGACAGAGAATTTTTCCTGGTCTTTCTTTGTAACAGGGAGTTAAGTTTTTCATCAAAGACAAAAAAAAAAAAAAAAAGCACAGCATCTTTTAAAAGCAATTAAACTTTGTAGGATGCCAGCAGTACAAAGTGTAATCCAAACTTAAAATTTTAATTGCACTTAATTAAAGCGTTGGTGGGGAAGTAATCTAGTACCCAATGAGCTATTAGTAATTAATCTTCCAGCAAATCTAACTGAGAATGGGTCTGGGCACTTCACTTCTAACCCAGGGCTTTTCCAGTTTATTGACCCCTGAAGTTTTCTGCTGCCAGTTCAGAGCCCTCCACAAGCAAACCCAGACCACCTGACCCAAGTTTGGGTTTTCTTCGTCACCCCCACGAGCCTTTTAGAAGAGTCTTTGAGTCTGCAGTTGCTGGGTTGAAAACACCTCTGCCAGCTTTAAGTCACTGCCTTATTTCTACTTATCTGCCTTTCTAGTTTCTCCCCCACCAGCACCCATCCATCTGAAGCTCAGCATGATTCTGCTTTGAACCTGGTTGGGGTTTTTTTTTTTCCTCTACTACTAAAGAAAGCCACTGAAGCTGACCAGTAATAATTACCTCCACAGTTCAACACATAGGTCTTTCTCCAGCCTTCCATTTCTGAAACCGCAGCTATGCTTGAATGATAGCTTATAAATTATATTTTTTTTAACAGCTGTGTCTCTGACCTTTCCATCTTAAATACATACCTGCCTGTACCCACTGTCCTATTCTGTCCTTGAACACCACAATTCGCTTTGATCACAGATTTTAGAGGAAGAAACACAATTCCTTTCCACTGATGTCTATTACACACTGTGTAATACGCTTTCTGTCATTCTCCATGAACTCACCCTGTGGCCACATACAATGCTCCAGCCCTGCCATCAATATCAAATAAATAACTATATAAAGCAATAATACCACTCTCAAATAATCCTTTTCTTAGGTCCCTTTCAACAAGGGAGATGCAGAATGAATTGGTTACTCGGTTACCTTCTATATTAACATTTATTTAACTTAATGAAAAAGTTACTGTAGATTAGATACTAGAAAGAACTTCGTTGCTGTGAGGATGGTGAGACCCTGGCCCAGGTTGCCCAGAGAAGCTGTGACTGCCCCATCCCTGGAGGGGTTCAAGGCCAGGCTGGATGGGGCTTGGAGCAACCTGGTCTGGTGGGAGGTGTCCCTGCCCAGGGCAGGGGAATAGGAACTCGATGATCTTTAAGGTCCCTTCCAACTCTAACCGTTCTGTGAAAAGGTAGTAGGAAACACCAGTGATACCAACGCAGCATTAAAGTATCTCAGCACTTCGTGTCGCATCCTTTCTCTTTACATCGTCTCCTGCAGAGAGATCAAACCTCCTCTCCTCACCCTTCCCGAAACGGTGCAACAGCTTTGATGAGCGTCATTAAAAATGCCACCATAATCCAGTTTAGTAAACGGGAGAGTTTCGGTGTTGTGGGAAAAAGATTCACAACGTGTGCGACAAGGACTTGTCTGGGTTGCACCCAGATGTGACTAACACATCTGAAATGAGTTACAGGAAAATGATGTGAATTAATATACTACAGTAATTTATGACATTCATTTCCTTTGCAGAATGCTGCACCATCCATTAAAATTCATAAAAACAATTCATCGCTTTTTAATTTCTACATATTTATGAGCACTCCTTTGAAATGAAAATTGTTTTCTTATTGACACATTCTTCCANTCCCTCAAGATTATTTTATTGCTTGCCCTGAAAAAAAAAAAAAAAAGAAAAATATTGAACGCTGAAGGCTAATGGCTTCAGTATTTTTTGCTGGTATTAATCATACTGGGAATTCCACAAAAATGAAGAGAGGTTTTCCCAAACCCCAAATACAGCAATCAAGTCATTAAGACACCTAATCTAAAGCCACAAAGTGATATTCCAAGCAGCACGTGTGGTGATGTAACTGTAACTGGTTTAGCACCTTTGCCTATAAAGAATATTTGAACACCAAAATAAAAATCAATGGCATTTAATGGCACTAAGGGCCAATTAATTCCTGAATTTTCATTTTAAAAGAAAGCAGATGTAACACCTTAGGGTCCAGAACGCACGAAGCATTTTCTGCAACACCCACAACCGCTTTATTTAGAGGAAGCAACTTTCTTTGCATGACTCTATAGGAGACCACGGGGACGTGCCTGTTCAATGAAGAACTAGAAAACAACTTAAAACAACTAAACTTCCCAAAGCACTATGACACAGAGGAGGAAAAAACTCCCCTCCGCCCCGCAAAATAAACCCAACGTTTCTGCATAGATCACGGGCGATTCTCCATCTAACACATGAAAGGCACAGGAGCACCCTGACTGGGTAAATGGTTTGTGTTTGTATTTAAATTCATTTAATTCCAGCCAGCATGATGTCTGGATGTGTAGGGTAGGGCTTTCCTGTCCATTGCATGGAGGTGACGAGAAGAGATGGATGCTGGGACCACGATTCTGAACACAGCGAGTTGACCCTCACAACCCTGTTTTTTCCAGGGAGCCAGGATGGAGAAGAAGAAAAAGTAATAAAGAGAGGAGGCACCAACAGACACTTGAAATATAAAATTAGTACATTTGGAAATGTTTTAGAGAACAGAACAGTTAATTTCTCAACAACTCCATTAATGGAAGTAGCAAGCTTGGCCTGCACTCAAGGTTTTAAACCATCACTGGAGCTCATTAGCTTTCCCTTCCAGCGCCAGCTTTGCAACTGTATTTTGTTATAAATGCACTAGACAGAGCCTGGCAAGCACAATGATTCAGAAAAAAACAGTCAAAATCTACCTCCCTTGCCCCCAGAACATCTCACTCTGCAGGCCCCTGGCACCTTCGCACACCGTCAGCACGTTCGCCTTGGCTTCAACCCCACTGGGCTCACAAGTGGCATCACTCCCAGAGCCCTGTGCACCATCTCCATGGTACCTACCCATTGGCTTGCACCCCCTCATCCTGCTTCATTCTACATATTTGTTTATTGTGTACCACATTCTCCTTCATTCTAACTGAATATACATTTATTATATACCAGGTACACCTGATTCTGCTTCGTTCTAAATAGTTATTGCATACCACAGTCTGCTTCACTCTAAATAAAAACATTTTCAATATATACCATGCTTTATTCTAAATACTTAGAAAGAAAGCTTGGCAAGGCAAGGGTTGCTTCCTGTGACAGCAGACCATGGGTTTGCTGACTCAGCACATAATTTAAGTAAGGCTTCTGAAACGTGTCATTCAATGAATACAGGTGGCCACAGTTTTCAAAATAAAGCAGATGATAAAACCTGACTGCAAGTTTCATAAAATCCTGGCATTTCCCCTCAAGCTTCCCCTCCCCCAGTGACTGAGCTGGTGAAAACCTGTCAACGGTAAGAGTTAACAACGTTTCTTCATTTTTTCTGGCTTCAAATAAGTACCTGTATTGACAGATTGAGGCTGAAATTTTAAGCCTTGAACCACACCTTTGAAAAGTTGTCTACAAAAGAAAGAGTTGAATGGCAAATAACCAAACAAGTATTCAAAGGGCATTCTTAGACATAAAGTTATTACTAGGATCTGTCAGGAGAACAAATCTTTATTTCCAGAGTGGTTGTGTATGTTCCCCTTCACTACAAAAATAACAATAATTAAAAAAAAAAGGATCATTAAAATGTAAATTGAAGCAAATTAGACCCATTTCTAGACTGAACAGCCTGCAAAGCAGGAAACATGACCTAGCATCAAGCAAACTGGCAAATCAAGTCTGTTATCAGCACCTCCTGAATAAAACTCGGTGTAATGTTGTGTACCCAGCACACAGTGCATTTCTCAGGAGGGGAACAACCCATAATGACCTTCGAACAGTCAAACAGGAATGAGACCGGGAACAGCCTGGAGATGCTGGAGTTGGGGCTAGCCTTACATCTGACACGTGTAGGGCGGCACTGACTGTGTTTTAGGAGTCTAAATAGGTTATAGCATTATTAAAAGAAACTCCGATGGTTTGCTATTTATCAGTATCCTTACAGAAGCTGTGTTGATCCTAAATCTGACTGAAAACACAACTCAGGAAGAAGAATCAGAGGAGGATTAAGAATAAAGGATTTCACTTTCACAGCCTGGAAGGGTTTCAACAGAGACCAGCAGACCTGCAGCAAACTTGGGAGACGAGGCCACCACTGGATTAATGCACTGATGAATTACTGACCCGACAGCAGATCAACGGATCCCAGGCAGGGTACAGGCACGTCACTCCACGCTCCACGTTTAGAAGAAGAACCACCTTGAGATGCAGTACCTGTCCTTCCACAGGCACATGCCACTCAGCTGTGAGTCAGTGTCCCTTCTCCACTCGAAGATACGGTGTCACATCAGCTCTGAGCTGTGACTGCAGGTTGAGTCCCTGGGGTGCAATTTCTTCCATCAACACTTAAATAAGTGTCTTGGGTACTACTGGCTTTCTCTTTCTTAACAGGAAGAGACAAAAAATAATATTCTGCTCTGGCAGAGGACTCGAAAATACTCATTTGTTGTTGTTGTTGTTGTTGTTATTTTTGCTCTTGGGATCTTCGCCATTTCTAATTTACACTTTTATTACTGCATCAAAGCAAAACACACAAGATAAAGGTTGTAATGCCAACTGCAGCCGGGTTCATAACCCAGTGAGTGTTTAATGCCTTCCCAATGCAGGCAGCCTACCATAATCATCTTCAGGGTCAGGCTATGAAGCTTCTGGCTCTTCCTTCCCAAAGCCCCCTTTTCTCCTCCCTCCCCTCTGACACAACACCCAGCCTCCCCACCCCTGGCTCATAAGTTAGGAAAGAAAAGGCACGGCAACATCATCCTTATGACACACTTAATAAATATATCTCAAACTTCAAATAACGGTGAGGATCTGCTTCTAACAACTGCAAAACTAAAGAAATAAATTTCAAGAGTAAAACTGCAATAACACTTTCACATTTTTCACGCCCTGATGTTGCCAACAGCAAAATTAAACTGTAAGAAATAATGACAAGCTAAGGCTTAATTATTTTTGGAATCTGTGCAACACTGGAAAATACCAAAGCATTTAGTTTTCTTCCTGTGCTGCCATAGTCTACAAATCAGTTAAGACAGTATAACCAGATGGGTGAAAACACTCAACTTTCTTTCTTTATTGGTGGCATTATGGGCAAAGGGACCTGGTACAGGCAAACAGGGACACAGATTACTGTATCATTTGAAAAATGCAATCTTTGCCCCCCCGCCCCCAACTATTCCATTTTTCAAATGAAAATTAAAGGTTTGATTTGGGATTAGAAGAAGTTAAAGGCAAAAATAAAACCACAACAAAAAACCAGCAAACCAACCAAAACGAACGCTCCCAAACCAACAAGTACCAGCAGCTCTTAATTCTTCCTTCCTGTAAAACTGCACAACTTGGAAAGTTCAGAGTGTGCCAAATCTTTATAATTTAGCGCAGTTCGCAGATATAAAGAGCCCAGTGACATGCAACCACACAGAGAACAGGGATACCATCATTTCAAGCAGCAAAGAAAGAATCATGACTAAGATTTCTTTGCTCTCTCTTTTCCACATTCATTAAGGCTTCCATCCCTCATCAGAAATGCAGACAGAGGGTGGGAATCTTCAGTCTAGGAAAAAATCATTTTAATGTTGTTTCTTTTACAATTTTTTAATTATTTTTTTTCTGGTATTAACGATCAATTATTGCTTTAAATTTGGATTTAATTACTGTGACCAAAGGAAGATCTCTTTAACTTCAGGGCATGAATAATGTCCAGGCAAAAAAAAATTCTTAAAATATCATATTGTTCTTTTTCCAGTGAATGAACCTTTATTAATGTTTAACCATCTCCAGTAATATAAGTGCAAAAAAGGAAGTTGGGAGGATGGAATATCACCACAGATATTTTGCCTAATACATAGAAAAAAATTCCCAACTGGTTGTTCTTAAATAGCCAGTTCTTACCAAAGGCAAGAAGTGTCCAATTGCCGTTAGGGGTTTGGGAGGTTTTTTGCTTATGGGATTTTTTGGGGAGCTTGGTTGGTTTTTTTTGTTGGTTGTTGGTTTGGTTTTTTAAGAACCAGCTAGAAACTTCTATTTTGCAGTTAACCACGCAAATTAATGTGACTCCAGTCATCAAATCATAGAATCGTTTAGGTTGGAAGGGACCTTTAAGATTATCTAGTCCAACCATCAACCTAACTCTGAAAGAAACCATCACTAAACCATGTCACCAAGCTCTATGTCAATCCTATGTCAAATCCATCCAGGGATGCTGCCTCAACCCCTTCCCTAGGTTTCCTGATCTCCAATCTGAACCTCACCTGGTGCAACTTGAGGCCATTTCCTTTTGTCCCATCACCTGTGATTTGGGAGAAGATACCAACCCCCGCCTCTCTACACCCTCCTTTCAGTGAGTTGGAGAGAGGGAGGTCTCCCCTCAGCCTCCTCTCCCCCAGGCTGAACACCCCCAGTTCCCTCAGCCACTCCTCATAAGACTTATCCTCCAGACCCCTCACCAGCTCTCTTGCCCTTCTCTGGACCCTCTTCAGCACCTCCATGTCTTTGCTGGGGTAAGGGGTCCAAAAGGCCTAGCCTTCTAAGAGAGTAAATGCAAACCAACAACAATAGGCAACCAGACCTTTCTGAAAACCATTCCTACCAAAATAAACATCTATTTGCTGGTTAGCTCTAGACAGCAAAATAAACCCAGCATACTAATCCAGCCGGTGGAGCAGGTGCTTTGTTAGATAAGCCCAGTGCCCCATATACCAGAGCTGGGTTACAGCATCTTCTACTTGAAGCTTTGGAGATGCCAGTCATTGTGTTCATGACACGAGATGAAATTCCCAGCTGACCAAGCCTGGCTTTTCCAGCACATTTCTATCCCCTGCCAGCAGTCACAGCACTACAGAGATCCTGCTGATCTGTTACCAGTCTTGTCTTGCTGACTGAATGCAAGGCAGCCAGAAAACAGAGCAAATTAGGAAGAACTATTGCAAACTCGATTAATTATGGGAAGGCAGAAAATATATTTCAAACAGGACTAAGAAAATAGTTAAATAACACATTTTCCACTATGTCCTACTTTCAGTTCATAGAATCATATAGGTTGGAAGAGACCCCTGGGATCATCAAGTCCAACCATCAGCCCTACTCTACAAAGCTCTCCCCTACACCAGATCCCTCAACACCACATCTAATCTACTCAGAAACACAGTCAGGGATGGGGACTCCACCACCTCCCTGGCAGCCCATTCCACTGACTGACCACTCTTTCTGGGAAAAATTTTTTTCCTAATGTCCAGCCTAAACCAACCCTGCTGCAGCTTGCAGCCATTCCCTCTTGTTCTGTTGCTCATTGCCTGTGATAAGAGAGCAGCACCAACCTCTCCACAATGTCCTTTCAAGCAGTTGTAGAGAGTGATGAGGTCTCCCCTCAGCCTCCTCTTCCTCAAACTAAACAATCCCAACTCCCTCAATCCATCCTCATAAGCCTTATTCTCCAGGCCTCTCACCAGTTTCGTTGCCCTCATCTGCACTCGCTCCAGCACCTCGATATCTCTCTTGTGCTGAGGTGCCCAGAACTGGACACAAGACTAAAGGTGTGGCCTCACCAGTGCTGAGCACAGGGGGACAATCACCTCCCTGATTCTGCTGGTCACACTATTCTTTATGCAAGCCAGGATGCCTTTGGCCTTCTTGGCCACCTGGGCACACTGCTGGCTCATGTTCAGCCGCCTGTCGACCAGCACCCCCAGGTCCTTTTCTGCCAGGCATTATAAAAAGACAACAAACTATTTAAAAATAGTGAGTTTTGATTTGAGAGTGGAAAACTTTAATAACGGGGGAAGTCCGAATCTGCAGGAGCTTCTTGCAAAGACTGAATGGATTAAGCGAAAAAAAAAATAAAAATTAATACATATGGAATTTAAAATCTGCCTTTACTGATTTAAGACTAAAAGCTAAATGGGAATAAACCCGGGTACATAAAATGCAATAATTATACAATTATGAGGATATCTAAAATGGCTCATACGATAGTGTTTCGGTTTAATACCACGATATGGGATGCAGTGCCACCACGGCCCTCGTAAATCAACCATTGACTCCATTCAAAATTATTTATCTCTGATTTCTTCTCCCTTGCCAACTAAAAGCTCTGCAGAAGCCACAGCATCTCTGACTCCACCTGAAAGCATCAGTTACTCTTGCATGAAATTGAACTTTATGAAGAATGGGGAGTTACTGACGACCTTCAAATTTTGAAACATAATAGAAATGTTTATCTTTATTCTTGGCATAATTTAGACATTTATACACTAGTAATTTAAAATGGCTGAAATGCCTCACGGTTACAGGGTTTGCCAACGAGAAGTGAACAACCCAGGAACATTTAAAGCGTTGCTGCTCTTTCCAACGCCCTGTCTCAGCATTCTGCTCCTTCTCTATTCCACGGAATACAGGACTGTCATTTTCTCCTCTTACAGTAAGCAATCAGGCCTCTATCACTTCTCCAGCTTTACAACAGATGTGCACATTCAAAGTCCCAAAACAAAAGTAAAACCAACTAACAACAAATGGAAAACTTAGCCATTTTTAGCCTTACATATAGCTTACATAGCCATAGCTTTCTAGCCTGTAAGTGCCATAAAAAACAGAAAACGAAAAAATGTTTGCTAAAAGCAGTCCATGAGCAAAAATCTGCCATCAGGCTAAGTTTTAATATTGTTTTCATATACAATCAACTGTAATTTGCCTATTTTGAATGAATGTTCCAGCCCTAAAGTTACTAGTTAGTTAGTTATAGGACTGGAATAGTCAGAATATTACTTATTTTGGGGTTTATTTCCCTGAGAAGCCAGACAGGGGTCACTGGATGCACTGGGTGCTTCCTCTTCTAATCGTCAACAAATACCTAAGATAAAAGGAATTAAATGAAATAACTTTTCTGCAGTCTTTAAGAGGAAGAACTCCAGCAATGATAGGCAGAATAAACAGTATTAGTAACACAGGTACGTTTGAGCTTATCGTGCCTAGAATCTCTTCAAGTAGATGACAGCGATTCAGAAGAAGTTTTGAAGCCTGGGTTTGGTTCGGAACCTCTTGGTCAAACACTCGTGTTTGCTTTCTTGGGTAAGAATTTCTGTACAGAAAAAGTGGCTTGGAATTTCAGTGGCCCCATTTCACGTCTGGTCCAAAGTAATGGAAAGACACCAGCTGTATCTCCTCACCTCCGCTCAGACCTGTCTGCACTTAGATGCCAGGAGCAGGAAAGTACTCAGCCCAGCCAAGGCCACCGACTCCCACAGCAGGAAAATAATAATAATAGAAAAAAGAATTAAAAAAAAAAAAAAAAATTTTAAGTCTGAGTTTTGATGGTTGAAATCTCTTTTGGACCAAACTCAGACTTAAACTGAGAGATGTGCTGCGAACCAAAGTTACTGCATCTTTTAAACCCTGACAAGTATCTATCTACACGAGTCTGCTTCCTCAGCAGTTTTGCTTCTTTTCCTGGGATGCTTAACTCTGCGGAAAAAAGCTCCATTCCAAGTTTTCAGTACACACAGAACTCTTATTCCTTTGCTCCTGAGACAGTTCATTTACAACAGACTCGCACAAAATTAAACGATAAATTAAATCTGAGTACAAGTTCATGATTGGGTTTAAACAAACATCTGTTTCTGAGAAAACAGAAAACCCATTTTATTTTGTTTTTATAAAAATCACTTTGGAAATATGAAGGTGATTTTTCTTTCCTGCATCTTTTACTTGTGCTGTAATTGCAATATTCAATCCAGCTCAAAATAGCTGCAACTGACACCAAACTAGGAAAAGAAAAAAAAAAAAAAAGAAGGAATGATCCAAGCTTTTTAAACCCAAAATCTGACTTTACCAACACCAAAACCCCAGGTTTTATTGGACTTTATCCCTCATTCAGTGGGCGCAGAGCAGTAACCATACCTGCTGCAGAACCAGGACACAGACATTAAATTCAGTACAATGTTTTCTTTCGGTCTGTATAAAAGGGGAAGCAATAAACAGAAATAAAGCTACAATGGACTCTCCTCATTACATAAATAAAATAAACCAGAGAGCACAATATCCTAAGGCTACGTAGCTTGACACTAAGACTCCTTTGGGTGTTAGCATCAATTCCATTTTTCTCTTGCTTGCTGGTAAAGCAGCAAAAGAAGAAGAAAAAGAAGAAAACCCACCTCTTCCACCTTCCTGGATTCTGTTCAGGAAAGGTTTCTTGACTAAACTGGGTGAATAGAGAAATAATACAACAATTGCCTGTGTATTTGTATACTGAATTATATATTTGTATATTGTATGCATTTGTATATTGCATATATTTGTGTGTATATTGTATATATGTATATACAAGTATACATATTTATATATAATTGTACATGTGTACCATGTATACAACTATATATATTTTAATATATACCTTTATGTATATATATATTCCTATATGTATACAATATACACAAATATACATATTTGTATATTGTATTATCATTAACTTCCTAGTTTAAGAGCACAATCACATATTGAAAAGGCATGAAACCTAATCTCTAGATTTTTCAAAGCTGAATTCAGCAAACGGCCAAGTGTGTAAACATCGGGGAACTTGAACCACCACCCTCCTGTGTGTAACCACGGAGCTTGTACAACAAGGTGTTGTACAACCTTCCCTGTCTGCTCCACCAGCACGTCCCTGCCATGCCCTGTGGGCAGGGCAAAATTTAGCCTAATAAAATTACACGTTGAAGGTGGGCAGACAACGAGCTTGGCACGGTACTGATTCATGACGGGTGGCTGCAGGCAGGACAGGATGATGGGCTGTGTGTGTACTCACATCCTCAACACAGCCTCCAAGGACCATGGATTTCAAGCCATGGATCAATTAACTCCTGTGCACATGAAAAAAGCATGTAGCTTTTGGCCCAGATTTACAGAGATGCAACCTGCGACCTCAAATCTTCAGCAATGGTAAGAGAAAGATTGGCTGACAGACCCTTGCGATGTCCCCTCAAGGATGTGAGGAGCCACCTTCAGCAGAGCCAGAAGTACCTGCCATTGCCTGACACCAAGACATCATGCACATGCAAACACAGTTCCCTCTTAAAAATACAAACTGGCAAACTTTCACATTTAAGAAAAACTGAACTGCAGAAAATATTTGACTAACCTAAGTTTAGTGGGCTAGATTCTTTTTTCCTCCCCCCTAAGTTGTTTGACATCTTAAAATACTTAGTGTTTCCACTAGTCAATCCAAAATTAAACCATAGTGCTCTAAAAAAAAAAAAAAAAAAGAAATTATATTTCTTTTCTGAAGCAAATAGTCTTTTGCATTATAAAATGAGTTGGAAATACCATAAAGCAGATTAAAACCAACACTGAAGTAGCATCACTTGGAGACCACCTCTGGAGAGTGCTTAGAGATGCTCAGTGTGACACAGAGCTTTACAGCACGAGTTAAAAGAAGAAGACCCAAGTGCTGTACACGGGGCACTGTGCTAACTAATCCCTCCTTCACCCAGAAACCCGGCCTGAGCCTTCTACATGCCATGGAAAGGAGGTAATGGGAATAGTTACATCAAGACTCGAATTTAAACCTGTTTTAGAGCACCCTAATTAGCGCCGGTGCCTACGGCGTTCTGGCTGGACGGCCAGTGAGCTGTTTGAAAAGCCTGGGTTGAGACAAGGCCTATCCTCAAGAAGGTGGGAACTTGCTCCCCGAGCCGAGGTCCCCATCAGCGCAAAGGCAGGTGGGTGGTGCCACCAGCCTTCCTTTGTGGCCGACCGCAACTGCAGCAGAAGTGTTTTTTGAACAAATTACCACCTTCTCCACATTGTTCCCTTGTTCTCCCCACCAACCCTGCCCATCCCATCCTTCACGGTACCCGTTTCACTCCACCTCTTGACTTTTAATAGCTCGGCCCTCTCTGAACACAGCTCTTACCAAAGCTTCCTTCTGTGTAGAAGACTTTGGGTTTTTCCATTTCATTTGATGGCTCTCTTCTACAGTTCAAACTGAGCCAATCAAAACAACCAAGGCAGCTGTAAGTAGCCCTTGCCGCTATCGCTAAGGTATTTACCTTGGCACTTGATAAAGGCACTTGAGAGTTATCACCAGATTTTAACCCCTGCGGTGCCCGCACAGCTCAGGCAGTTCCCACCTGCCCGTCCCAAATGAGCCTGGAAGGTAAAAAGCAAAGCAAGAGATTTGCACAAAGCAAAATAAGGGAGAAACCCAAGCCCATAGAGGTGTTATATGACCAAAAAATGAAACGAGTCCCCTTCTGTCTCATTCCATCTAATGGCTTTGGGTCTTACAGTACAACTACGCACCTCACTTTAACGAATGCAAGCTACCACTTGCTTCTTTCTATTCCTACCAAAAAAAAAGAGCTTATCTCTTGACATTCAAAGGGCTGGAGCACCTCTCCTATTGAAGACAGACTGAGAGAGCTGGGGTTGTTCAGCCTGGAGAAGAGAAGGCTCCAGGGAGACCTTACAGCCTCTTCCAGTACCTGCAGGGGATCTACAGGAGAGATGGGAAGAGACTCTTTACCAGGGAGAGGAGCAAAAGAACAAGGGGTAATGCTTTTGAACTGAAAGAGGGGAGATTTAGATTAGGTATTTGGAAGAAATTCTTTGCTGTGAGGGTGGTGAGACACTGCAACAGCTTGCCCAGAGAAGCTGTGGCTGTCCCATCCCTGGAGGGGCTGAGGGCCAGGCTGGATGGGGCAACCTGGTCTGGTGGGAGGTGTCCCTGCCCAGGGCAGGGGGTTGGAAGTGGATGATCTTTAAGGTCCCTTGCAATCTGAACCATTCTGTGAAAACATCAGTAAACTTAGCAGCAATCACATGTTGTGAAAGCAGACACCATGTTAGAGCAAACAAATTCCCTCCAAAGCAAAAGCCAACTAATTGCGTGTCCTACATAACCACTCTGTTCAAAAAAACCAACAACAACAACAAAAAAAGCAGAAGTTAATTGCATTTTAATATAAAATCTTTACACCTTTGGCAGATGAGTAGGTTATTTCACAGTTTATTATAAAACATCTTCTGCTATCATTAACTGAAAGTTAATAATTTTCTGGTGCGGTGGCTTGAGCGCAGGAACCGCAGTGACACACCAACAGGAATTTTAAGTTTCTGCATATGGCAGCCAGAAACAACATATAAAAAGAGTACATAACAAATTAGAGCTTTCATTTCTCGAAGTACTGAGCTTCCCTTTGTCACCAAAACAAATGGCCCAACCCATAGATGGGGGAACTTTGCTGGAGTACAAGGCCCAAACGAAATGGCTAAAGGGTAACTGTAGGTCTGGGTTCTCAAACTGTTTTCAGAGAGAATTGAGCGTTTTGATTGATTTTTCCCCTGTGAAAAAATGCATATATTTTACACATTTAATTTTTTTTCAAAAGCTAAAAGCAGACCAAAAAAAAAATAATTATATTTTTCAAGTAGTAGTAGGGTTCTTCAGAAAAGACAAGTTTGAGGGCGGTTTGGTGTTTTTCACTTTACAGAAAGGGCTCTGTAAATTACAGAGATGCCACCTTAGTCCTGCTTGATGAAAAGACTGCAGATGCAAGTATTGATTTAGACATTTAGCCTGTTATGAAAATATTTAAGCCAGAACTTGCTGCAGAAAGACTTCCGAAACTGTTCCATCGTCCTGTGTCCTTGAAAGGGCCCCAGCTGCCTTCCTCACCGAGGCTCATCCCGACAAAACACTCCATGCTCAGACGACACATTTTGTCTCTGTGTGTTCTTAATAGGCTTCCGTTTACCTGCTGGAGCACAACCTGTCACTTTGGCCACCTCAAATGCCTGCAAGCCTCGATGATATTTTTTTTCTACACCTTTTTTGAAGGCAAGGCAGAGGAAAGTCAGCCAGAAGGGTTCAAGCATCAATACCCCACTGGCAGATCCTCTTATGAGGGAACAGTTTCCTGCCAGAAAGTTGGCTCCAGCCACTACAAGCTGCCTCTCAGAAGTCAACTTTGTCCTACTTTGCTTAGTGTAGTTCCTTGATAAGAGGTCACAGCAGCGCTGCAACGGGCGCAGAGTTTGAGAAACTTCAGGTGCTGTTTGGTATCAGCGCTCATCACAAGGTGCACAAAGAGGAAAGATGAGCATCTAAGTAAAACAAGCAGAAGAGATGGAGGTACACCTATCCCTTGCTGAAACAGCGAGAAAAGTACAGGATTTTTCAAGGGTGGTCTGGGAGTTTCCTTTGACGAGCAGCCCCCCCCCCACGCAAGAGCACTGCAAGCTTCCTTCCTTTTAATATAGATCATGGAATCATAGAATGGTTAGAGTTGGAAGGGACCTTGAAGACCATCAAGTTGCAGCCCCACTGCCCTGGGCAGGGACACCTCTCACCAGACAAGGCTGCTCAAAGCCTCGTCCAACCTGGCCTTGAAACCCTCCAGGTATTAACATAGTACTTTGCACAAGGATTACATTTGCTATATCTTCGTACCGAGTCAACTAAGATAGCACTAACTTAGCACAACTCTCAGGACCACACAAACTGCCTCCTTGCTTTACACGGCATAGACACTTGGAGAGAAAGCAAGTACTTTTTGGTCCCAGGGGCACCTACTCAGGAGTCTGAGAGTCTCCATCACTCTTTGCCATCGTGGTGAGTTTTCCTCAATCATCCTTCCAAGGGCCAGTTATTTGGACCTCTCTTACCCATTTTTCTCTCTGTAGCTCTGGTTCTCCTGGAGAGGAAACTTCACCTTCCTCAACACAAGGGCACCAAGCCGCATCTCCTCAAAGACCACTTTGGATGGGGGCAAAGAAAAGGAGCTGTATCCTACTCTGCCTTGCAGTGAAATTTTGATGAGAGCACACAGACTGTATTTCCAGTCACCTAAAAGGACTATTTGGGGGGATCACCTCAGTTCTCCCTCTTCTTCCACCTCCAATCAAACCTCACAAATGGCAAGCAGACCTACCATGAAACAACATATTTGGCTCCAGGGTTCTGATGATCAGAAGGGTAGTCTGCATTTCTAACACCACACTCATTTACACGCCGCTCGGAAATTCAAACGCATTCAACAACTCTTCCTCCTACTCCTCCTCCTACTCCACAACACCCAAGTAGGAGCTCGCTGCGCTGAAGAGCAAGGTCAGCTCTGCCACGGATTTCATACCAAATCACTATTTCAATTTTACTATTTTAAGCCAGATTTGACATTCTTACACTCACGCCCACCGTCTGGAAGCCCAGGTTTCAAGGCAAAAAGTACAGAAATAAGGTTCCAGCCTTTGTCTCATTTGGCCCTTGGAATTGTAATTTTTCCACAACAGACAACTAAATCGCAGCTACAATTATAAATGTACCTCTAAAACAAGAAACACACCGTACACATTAGGGTGTCCCACGGTGAGAAAGGGTCTTTGACAGAACTAGAATTTGCTTTCTTGCATCTCAAGTGCAAATTTCTCTGGAGAAAAAAAAAATCTGGCAAGAAACAAAACAAAAAAAAAAACTCTTCAGCAATGAAATATTTTTAGTACACAAACAAACCAAAATATTCTCATTTGCACATGGCACATCTTCATCTCCTCTGACATTCTTTATTTTTATCCTATATGACAATGCTACTCACAAACTAAATAACCAAAAAAAAAAGGAAGAAAAAAAAAAAAAGGCAGGCAACATTCCTGATGCCAGCTGCTGAAGATCAATAGCTATTTCCCAAAGTTTATGGCATAATTAAAATTTGTAACAGGAATAATTTTCCTTTCAACCCCTCAGGCTAAGCCTAGAATTATTGACTAAGTCAAAGTTATGGAGTGTAGCTTTTTTTTTTATTTTATTATGTTTATGGATAATATAAAGGATTTTATGGTTTTTACATGTAATCTGGTAAGTATAGAAACAGTAAATAGGAAAAATTCTCTGTATCAGCAAAGCGAGAGTTATAAACATTTTGTTGTTTAGGTATGTAGAGAACATGGGTTTCTATAACTTGCTGTTAGTTAACCATCAGCTACAGACAGGTGGATGGCCAGAATGTCCACCAAGAACTGAATTTAAATTCCCCTGGAGCTCGATGGCCAAGAAGCCTTTATCCCAGGGAAGGCGTGCAAGGCACCAGAGTCTCCAGAGCGCCAGGACCTGCAGTAATATGTAATTTACTGGAATAATGGAATGGGTTTATATTTCTAACCTGAAGAGTCCACCTATGCTTTCTTCCACCCACGGCACACTGAGAAGAGACCTGAAGAGAGAAAGGAGAGCAGAGGAGAAGAGAGTGCAGCTGATGGAAGACACCTACACGTCACCTCTACGAGGAGAGAGGAACAAACAATTCTGCCACACGGCCCAGGTTGCCGTGATTTGGCTTTACCGTAACTCGCAGACTTTCAGGTCAAATATACTCAATTTAGAAGTGAAAAGACGTATATTTGTTCACTGTCAGCCCTAAAAACTCAGCCTCAGGCGGTAGAAATCTAACTGGATTGCTTCGTGCTCGTATGTCTCAATCAATGCTAATAACAACACAGGCCAAATTAATCTGATCCTCGGACACCAGTGCAGCCCCATTACTTTCATCTGTTTTCACAAAAAAAAAGATATAACTAGAAAACCTTGGTTGGTTAACATTTCTGCTGATGAAGCACAAGAACAAATACAGTCTGACTCAGCCCCTCTTTGCGGCGCTGGCAGGAATAAAATGCAGAAAACTTAATTGTGTTATGAAGGCACATAAAGCTGAGCTTACACAGACAGCAGAAATGCCACTTTTACACAAGCGCTGTTTGAAGAAAAAGATGAATCTATATAAAACTTGACAAAGCCAGCTATTATAAAGCTATGCACAGCACTGTGGATTCACAGCAACGTTCTGGCTAAAAACCTCAGCTCCGCTCTCTACGCCGGTTTCTAGAGGGATGGCTTTAGTTAACCTGAGGTTACGCTTTTTATTCTCCTGAATGCTAAGGAGGTCTTTGATATTTTACCAAAATGTAACCAGAAACATGAAACTGGTCAAAGGCTGAAGCAGCTGTGGCACCAATCTGCCAGCGTGGCCACCTCGTACCCATGTAGGTCCAAAGGCACTACACAGACCATGCCCGTCTTCCTTCAGAGAGAAGAATATGTGTCCTGGTTTCAGCTGGCACAGAGTTAACTTTCTGCTGGCAGCTGGTGTGGTGCTTCGCGTTGTCTTTGGGATGAGAAGGATGCTGATGGCACACTGGTGGTTTAGGTTGTTGCTGAGCTCTCAAGGCCTTTTCTGCTGCTCACACCATCCCACAGCCGAGTAGGCTGGGAAGGCACAAGCAGCAGAAAGGGGGGACAGCTGATCCCAGCCAACCAAAGCAGTATTTCATACCATGGGTCATTGTGCTGACTATATAAAGCTGGGGGAAGAAGGAGGGAATGTTCAGAGTGAGGTCACTTCTCTTCCCAAGTCACCATTATGTGTGATGAAGCCCTGCTCTCCTGAGGACCTCCCTGCCCACGGGGAAGCGCTGAATAAAATCCTTGTTTTGCTTCGCTTGCAAGGTTTTCGCTTTACTTGAATTGTCTTTTATCTCAACCCACAAGTTTTTTTCTCACTTTTAATCTTCCGATTTTCACCCCCACTGAAATCGGGGTGGGGAGAGAGCAAGTGGCTGCACAGTCCTAGTTGTCAACTGGGGCTAAACCACAACAAGAAGACAGGTCTCCTATAAGCTAGCAACTGGTTTGCAATGGTTTCTAGCTACTTTCCCGATGTAGATCGAGTAAATCTTTCTTGCTTCTTTAACTCTTTCCAGAAGACCATCCCAAATACCTGAATCTGATAGACCCTACCACCGCCAAGAGCTTATTTCTACATTTGCTAGAATTTCAAAGTTTGAAGCAGCTTTATGATCAAGATTATGAGGAAAAGTTTTCGGACACTTTGCAAGCATCATCCTTTTACTACACATCTACTACGTTTTCAATTTCAGTTCTATTTATTGCAGCAAGATGTTGCTATCTTGTTTCATTTTCAGGCACATATATTAGGATGCAATCATCTGCAACAGACTTTTAAGAACTGGAAAGGATTGTAACAGCAAAACAACAATAATAGGGAGCAGATTGGGAGCTGGAAGCCTTGGGTCCAATATCCAGTTCTGGGGTGGATTCTCACCAATAGAGAGACATTCCCTGTTATCATGCTTCAATTTCTGTAGGTTTTTTTCTGAGTTTTAATATGCTTATGCTAGTGAAGATATTTCTGTCGAACTGAAATCCCAAACCCGGACTGATGAGCACATAAAAACTGGAAAATCAAAGCTTTTTTAAAAAAATAAATAATAAACTAGCATACCTGTGATAAAAGAGTTTAAAGCACCTAAAAGATGTTGGAATGACTTAAACTGAAGTCAAAATGAGTTCTCTGTGCTGATCCAGCTGCTGATGGCTCTGCAGGACTATTCGAATCACGTATTTTTCACAGCATCGGGACAGTGATCAGAACATACTTCTCCAGCTCTCTAGATTCACCACTTTGAAATGAAAGCCACAAATCTACAGGAGGCAGCAAGAAAATGAATTATTTTAAATTACCCATTGTTACTGTACCCGGTTGGTGAATAGAGCCAATCTGTGTAAGAAATGCTGTCACAGGAAACCCTGGCTATTATCATTCAAAAAGACCCAAGAAGGGACCCGATGATGTTCTGCTCATAATTGTCCAGAGAGCAAACAGGAACTCAATTCTGGGGACTGAGGTCATCGAACGCAAAGTGGGGAGGAAGTGTTTTTACAATGGAACTTTGGAGTCACCACCTCTTGTTAGAGCCCCAGTTAATAACTGCAGCTGATTACAGCATTCATTAGCATCATTCAGAAACCTGCTCAAAAACACAAACCTGAAACATTACTCCTTCATACAGCCAAGTAAGGTGGGTAGACCTGGTGGCCAAGAAGCCTTCTCTCATTAAGAAAAGGAAGCTTAAGACTGAAAGGATGTTGTTCTGAAATTACCTTTCTGGCACATGAGCTTTTTAATTCATAGAATCATAGAATCGTTTTGGTTGGAAGAGACCCTTGGGATCATCGAGTCCAACCATCAGCCCCACTCTACAAAGTTCTCCCCTACACCAGATCCCTCAACACCACATCTCATAGACTCTGAAACACAGTCAGGGATGGGGACTCCACCACCTCCCTGGGCAGCCCATTCCAGGGTCTGACCACTCTTTCTGGGAAGAATCCTTTCCTCATGTCCAGCCTAACCCTACCCTGCTGCAGCTTGCAGCCATTCCCTCTTGTTCTATCGCTAATTGCCCATGAGAAGAGACCAGCACCAACATCTCTACAATGCCCTTTCAAGCAGTTGTAGAGAGTGATGAGGTCTCCCCTCAGCCTCCTCTTCCTCAAACTAAACAGTCCCAGCTCCCTCATTCATTCCTCATAAGATTTATTCTCCAGGCCTTGCACCAGTTTCATAGCCCTCCTCTGCACTTGCTCCAGCACCTCCAGATCTCTCTTGTGCTGAGGTGCCTACTGGCCCATGCAAGCATCCCATGCTCCTTACACAAGCTCTCGACACCTTCTTATCACCCTCCTCAGCCAAAAAAGTAGCAGTTACTTCTTTCAGATCTGGTCTGTAAATGTTTCATGTGACTACATGTATATTCATCTAAAAATCAACATCAGAACACAAGAGCAAAGCCTAAAGAACACACCCTTCGGAGCTGATCCAAAGCCCAGATTAATCGTGGAAGGAATCTGAATTTGCTGGAAATTATTTTAAGATATATTATACCTATTTAATCATATGTTTGTATGAAGGATACATATAATGCAACCCTCTATAAAAATGCTTTAGATATGCTAATAAACAGCACAAAAGGGAGCCCTGAAAAAAAATTAAATTTTCAGAGGAGCATATTAATAATGTTCCTCTCATTCTCACTCCCTTACTGTGCCTCCCAAAAACTGAAATAAGCTGCTTGAACTCCAACTTGTCAATTTAGCTCTGTCCTCTGTGGGTCAGGCAGAAAGCACACACTTACACACACTTCACAAGCCAGCAAACCTACTGTGATCACCTCACCACACAATACAGTGTAAAATCTATTACACCTTATGCACAGTATCATAAAATTAAAATTTACAGGAATTACATCTTTTGGGCCTAATATTGTCATCTCTCAAGTAAACAGTACTTTATTCACGGGAAGACTGAAAACAGCAACTCGTGTTGCTGGACTCAAGATGGACATTAGGAAAGAATTCTTCCCAGAAAAGGTGGTCAGTCACTGGAATGGGCTGCCCAGTGAGGTGGTGGAGTCCCCATCCCTGAACATGTTTCCGAGTCTATTAGATGTGGTGTTGAGGGACATGGTGTAGGTGAAGCCTTTGCAGAGTGGGGCTGATGGTTGGACTTGATGGTCCCAAGGGTCTCTTCCAAGCTGAATGATTGTATGATTCTATGTAAAGGAATGGATCTTGACTCTAAGCAAAAAATACAAACCCAAACAACCCAACAAAAGCAAAAAACACCAACCACAACAACAACAACAAAAACCAACCCACAAATCAGAAAAATACAAGATATTTGCAGATGCAGTGCATTTCTGAAGGGCTCTCGCTCGCATGACGAATCAGTTCATGGCTGGCCATCAAAGCCCTTATTGTTCTGGGCTTTGCTCTTTTCAGTTGTCACACCCAGGCTGCCAACCTCCTTGGAAATGCAGGTCTGAAGCATTTACAGGAGTAGGAGGGTAACGACAAGACCGAACCAAGAGCTTATTTATTCTCTGAGCTTCCTCTACGCGGTGCAAAACCAACGGTGCCGTGTACAGCAGAGTGACCTTCCATTCACTGATGGACCAGATGGCGAGAATCACTGACTTCTGCGAGCCTCGAGCCGCCTTCACCATCTGACAGCTCTTTGGTGAAATCAAATAAAAGGTCTCCACGTAGCCTTTAGCGCAGAAACCGAATCATCACAAAACCATTTATGTCGCGCCCTTAGGAAAAACAAAACCAACCAAAAACACCCCCAAAAACCCCGCTGCTGGGAGAAGAAAGGAGGGAACAGGACCAAAAGCCTTAGATCTTCCAAAAGGGGGTTTTCACGGCCAAACTGGGACACGTGGGAATAGAAGAACAAGGAGGTTTGTGCACCTGCTGCCCAGGCCGTATCTCTTTTCCCACTGACTAAGTGAAGCCAGCCTCCAGGGCTGTCAATCTGGCACCTTCAGTAACTCACACGAGTGCAAAGTTCTCTAAAAATAAATAACATGAAAAAGAAAGGCAAGTTCTCCCACTAGCAGTGGTTTTGACAGGTATCTTGAGTAATGTTAATGTTGGAGTTTTTTGATTTGGTTTTGTTTTGGGTTTTTTTTTCCCTCCCTGAAAATATACTAGTTGAATCACCAATTATTTTGGACAGTTTCTAAAAACAAGCACACATGGAAATAACCCAGTACATCAGACTGATGGCAACTGAAAAAAATTATACTGGAAGCGGGGGGAGAGTGTTTGCATGCATGTACAGACAGGACATTTGTATTTTAAAAAGGGTATTGCTGTGCAGCACTACTTCTTGTCCCATTTCCACCAATACAAATCAAGAGAAATTCCCTTTGACTAAGCTCACTTACTCTACTGGAGAAAAGGCACAGATTAAGTCCAAATCCCAACCACAGTTCCCCGAAGACCTGTATAAAATCCAACGGGCCTGAAATTGCTTTACATCGCTTTTATCAATATGATTGCCAGCAGTGAAATAGCTTGTCAGGTATGGCATGGAAAATAAGATCAAAATTAGGCTGGATATATTTCTGAACAGCAAACCCCTGTAACCTCAAGTCAGATCCCGAATGAAGGAAGAGAAAGAAGAAACACCACCCACTCTCTCATTGCCAAGCCAGAAATGGTGCTTAGACCTACACACTGCTCAAGACTACTGTCGCTTTTTCAAAGTTAAGATCTGGATCAAAACTGAATTTACTAGGTCTTTTCCAACCTTGGGGTTTCTATGATTCTATGTTTTCTGTCTAGTACATACACGCTGATTAACACACACCACGAAAAGCAGTGGAATAGACGTTCTCCATGAACAAAACCTGCTCTGGCCTTAACAGAGTTAATCCCAGTTAACACAGGTCCGAGATGCGCATTTGGATCCCAGTAAGACATGCTTGCACAGCTATAAAGGATAACTGCAGGGGGAAAAAATGGCAATACAGCTACTCATTGACTAGAAAGTTAGCATTTCAGCTCTCAGAAAACCATTTGAAATTCTACAATAGCTTGAGGATTCTCACAAAAGCCAAAATAGATACAAAGCTTGATCCCTTGCTGGTATGCAAAGCAGGAGAATGAGGCCAGGAAGAGACTGGTAAAGTCGAGCAGAAGAAAAGCACAGGTTGAATGTCGGGGGGGGGGAAAAACAAAACACCAAAAACAAAACACTGAATGCTAAGAAGATAAAATAATGGAATAATTCCACAGGAAGATAATATTTCCTGGGACGTTAAAACTGTCTGATGGAAGAAAAATAGGGCTACTGGGGAAAACATTCTTTCTCAAAGCAAAAACTTGACATTAATGTTGCAAAAGAAGGACTAAGCAAGATTTACGAATTGTTGTGTTCAGGCTTCTGCTGAAAATTTCCAACACCTAGGACAGACGATTCTGTTCTTACAATTAGGCACACAGGCACGGTGAGGGCTATTTGCATTCCTCTGTCGGCGTTACCTTAGCAAGGCCCACAGAAGGACAAAACAACAAAAAACAAACAAACAAACAAAAAAAACCCAAACAGAAAACCTAAAAAAAAAATTGGGGGGGAGGCAACAAACTGAAATAAGCCAAGAATGCAAAAAGGAGAGGATATCTTTCATCTTCCTGCATCTGCCATGCCCTGCTCACACGCAGCAGGTGCTCCGTTTGCGTAAAACAGTTGTGCAAAGCATTTCCCACCCCCAAAAATAACCCCAAAATATTCCCAGAAGATCAAACTAAGGTACAGCCCAGCAACCTCAGCACCTGCAGATCAACCTGTGTTGCCAACACAGTGCCAAATGCTTCCAAGATCTTATCAGACCTTCCCTTGCCTTCCTCAACTCATGCCACCTTGGCTTGTTTTTTAAAAAGACAAACCAAACCGAAAGGCAACACCACAACGTATCGCAGAGATGGAGGGATGAGGATTTCCTCCTTTCCTCAAAACACATGCAAAACCACATCCCCTCACCTGGACGCACAGCCCAGGCTGCAACCGCCACCGGCCAAACGAGCTCCTACACGCACAGACCTTCCCGCTCCCCAAGACCTTCCAAACGGCGGGGCGTTCTGCAGGTGGCACGTCCTTACCTTGCTGGGACGGACTGGGGACGCCAGATTCGTTCTCCCCCATTTCTAGAACAGGATTGAACCCGTCTGTCTGTCCCCCCGCCCCCCCGTTATGGAGCCAAGGCGTTCGGTCAAGTTGACTCGGTCGCTGTGCGAGTTTTGACCTCCTGACTTTCGGCTGCGGCGCGGTAACCGTATACCCGACTTTCTTCTGTGAATAATTAGTACCCTGCTTCCCCAGCTACCTGGGCTCGCCTGACCTGTTTCTCTATAAACTGACATCATATCCTTTGATCTCCTTCGATTACCATGTGCTTCAGGGCAAGGCTGCTTTTGTCTCCTCTCTTGGACTCTCCCACCCTTTCCTTTCACTTTCGGGCAGACAAAGATCTCCAGAGTATTTCTCTTTCCCCGGCAGGTGTTCTGGTTAAAATGCCAACAGAGAGTTTGCAACTGATTTTAAAGATAACCCCAAATTTGCATTTCGTAGGGTAACTAAAGGGTAACCATCAAGCTACTCTCTGTGGGAAGGGAACTCTGCAGCCCCAGCTCTCCGACCCCGCAGACCCGGTGCCTTCTTGGCAAAAGCCCTGCAAAGAACCCGAAACCCAAACCCCAAACATCACCCGTCCCCTCTCTTTTGCAAAGATTACCTCCAGGAAAGCCCTTCACTCGAACACTCTCCTTTTGAGATCTTTTTGACTGCGCAGCAGAAAGGGCTTAGGAATAAAAGAAAGTGTTATTTCTCATCTCTCCCCCTCCTTCGCCAGCACAAAGACACAAACTATTAAGATAATCTTATCCAGCCAGACTTCAAGTTGAGTTCTAAGAAAATATTTGCTCTCTTCTGCTGTGGAAATCAAATGACAGGCGTCTGATGCATTTGAGATCAATTTGTTGAACAAGTACACCTGCCTGCCTACCAAGTTTGTTTTATTTTAACATTTACGTTTGGAACCGCCGGTGACAAAAATCAAAGAGAGAAGCCGCAGCACGATTTTATAGGAGCAAGGGCTGACAAACCAGAAGAGATAATCACAACGCTGACCTCCAGTTTCATTACATGCAAAATGGTCTATTCAAGAGCATCAGAAATTATCCTAATCCACTGGAAAGTAAATCTGTATTGAAAAACTAAATGTTTTTTTTTTTATCCTTTTTTAAAGTAGCGAAATAATTATTTATTAGAAGAGAAATACAGAGGTGTGGGGGGGAATTGAAGATAGCTTTTCAAGATAACTCCAGCTAGGTAAAAATATACCTTTTAAACTATGCTAATTCAAACAAAAGTCTTACTTAGGAATAAAACTATCCCCACAGACAGTAGCCATCCTCAAGCTAATCATCACATAGCAGAAGTAAAAACTTATTTATATCCTTTAGTGATTCACCATCAATTATATTAAACCCCTTTCCTCATCCACACATGCAACGAGCCTTTAGCCAAGCTACATCTGAGCTTTGCTCAACACCAGATCAGACATCTCAAACCTGAATCATCTGAACAGTCGATTCCAGAAGAATGTCTCACTTGTTTCACAAAAATACAGGAGTTCACAAGAAAGAGCTGATGCTTTTATTCTTGCCTGATTATCAGATTAGTCGGGCTAAAATGACTCCTCCAGTCAAAAAAGGATCCTTCTCAGGAATGCAAAGACAAAACCAAAATTATCTTTTATGTTTGAAAAATGAGCCTTTCATTATTTTATTTCTGTTAGTTTAACTGAGATTCTCCTAGGCTTTTTCCCCATAATCCTCATTCTCAGCTCAGAGCCCCAAATTTGCAATGTGAGGTTCCTACACTTCACCTGCCTCATCCTTCCCCGAATCCCCATGACCTGAAACCTGCCCTTGCCCAGTTCAGAGTCAGGGCAGGGGGATGAGACTCCAGCAGATGCCTGGGGAACCTCCCAGCGACTTCCAGTTCCAATGCTGAACATCACCTTGAATCCATCTACTACGTTTCCACTTGAAAGTAGATGGGAAACATTCAGCTGAACCATCCGTTCAGTGGATGGAGAACTTTTCCAGCTCAGTTCTAATGCAGCTTCTTCTACTTAAGGACTAAAGAGACTAAATTAAGTCATTTTCACATGCAGAGAAGGTTCTAGATACGCCTAATCTTACTCTCCAAACAGGTCCCCAATACGAGAGAAGATGTGCACCACCCTCCTGAAGCTCAAAGCTGACTAAAAGCATCCACCACAGGAGGAGAAAAAAAAATATCAGGGGACTGGTATTTCCTTCTCAGCTCTCAAAGAAGAAGCCAATAACAGCAAGTACAACAATTGCTATGGGTCTGATTTGGGAACTGACACCTCAAGTTGCACAAATCCCTTTCCTGGGGGCAGTGGAAGAACCTGTACAGAAACTCCTCCTTGACCATCCAACTTGGAGAAGTCAAAAATTTAGTGCTGAGTTCCTATATTCAAACAAGCTTGAGTTGCTCTATATTTAAAAGGACATCATTAAAAAAAAAACAAGTTTATTTATTAATGAAGTTCTGCAGCACTAAGCAAAATATATTTGGTAATTAACTGATGAGACAGAAATGTCTAAAGCACTTCTATCCTCTCCAAACACAAACTCTCCATCTCTTGAAAAACACAAATCTTTAAATAACCTACAATATTATAACTTCTAAAAAAATGGGAGAAAACATGATTAGTTTTTGCCTCTAATGCTGCATCCTGTGATGTCCTACCCTATATAAGGAGAGATACTAATTCCAAAGAAGCCAGAAGTCTAAGGCAACAAACACCTATAACAAACTATTTTCTTAGCTACTGAGTATCAGCACCGTCCTTAAAGACTAAGATTCTGATTTGAGGCTTTTAGCACCTACCAGAGTATTTTGTAGTTTAAGTTCTAGCATTTTCTCACATCACCTTCTGTTAACTCTTAAATATTTTTAAGAATTCAAGAGATGAGAGTGATAGTACTGAAAATACTTCGAGACGAAGCCTGCAAAGTGGGAATAGCGCAAAAAGGACTGAAACTCAAGAATTTTCACACTCCCTCTCTCTTCCAGCAATGACTGATGGTGAGAAACGGCTGGATGGGTTTATGTTCTCCTAAACCTGTTTGTTGTGCTCACTTGCAGGCAACGATTGGAACGGAGCGCTCCGCGAAGGTGGAACTCCGCGTTCATTCGCTCTCTCTAGAAAGGCCCAAATGTGAAAATTCAGCAGCAGGTTTTTTTGTATATTTAGAGTATAGCAACTACAGTGCTTCTTGATTCTAAGGATCAAGGATTCTGCATTTGACAGACAATGCATGGAAATATGATTTAATGGTGAGAGCGATCAGGGCTACAGAATCTCAGGGATTAGAAGGGACCTTGAAAGCTCATCTAGTCCAATCCCCCTGTCAGAGCAGGAGCACCTAGAGCAGGTCACACAGGAACACCTCCAGGCAGGTTTGGAATGTCTCCAGAGGAGACTCCACAACCTCCCTGGGCAGCCCCTGCCAGTGTTCCCTCACCCTCACCAGGAAGTTTTTTCTCATATTTAACTGGAATCTCCTCTGTTCCAGCTTGCACCCATTACCCCTTGTCCTATCATTGGATGTCACTGAGAAGAGCCTGGCTCCATCGTCCTGACACTCACCCTTTCCATATTTATAAACATTAATAAGGCCACCCCTCAGTCTCCTCTTCTCCAAGCTCAAGAGACCCAGCTCCCTCAGCCTTTGTACGAGACAAAAATGACAGATCTTATGCTGTGCACAGAGTCCTGTCAAAGAGATCGCTGCATCGTACCGCGACCATCAAGGATAACTCCAAGCCTAAGTCCAAGGGGCAGAGATACTCATGTTCAAGTTTTTGATATTGGTGGTGTCTGGGGGGGTGGGGTGTTGTTTGTTATTTGTTTGTTTGTTTGAACGTGCAACATGGCTATTTTATTTTTCCATGGAAAATAGTACAATAAGAGGAACGGCATTGTTTGGTTAGCCTCCAAATTACAAGCAGTTGTTTAGCCTACAACCTCAATAAAAATGGGCAAAGGAGGGAAAAAAAAGGAATTTTCTTCTACAATTAAAATTTTAGGCTCAACATTAGGAAAAAAAAATCTTCCCGGAAAGTGTGGTCAGGCACTGGAATGGGCTGCCCAGGGAGGTGGTGGAGTCCTCATCCTTGAATGTTTCAGAGTGGTGTTGGGGAACATGTTGCAGGGGAGAACTTTGCAGAGTGGGGCTGACGGTTGGACTTGATGATCCCAAGGGTCTTTTCCAACCTGAATGATCCCTATAAAAGGGATTAAATGCAAGGTTAACTAGTCTAAAAAATCACAGTGAAACAGGTTTTCAGTGTTTATACAACTGATGTACTAATGAAGGAGCAGCTGAACGCCCGTGGGCAGAGAGGGTGCAGGGACAGAGCTGAGCCCACCTTGCCAAAACGGGGAGTTCACATGAACTTGAACTTAAACTGCTTTCCTTTCTCCAACAAAGCAGCCTGACCAGTGAGTAAAACCCAAGGAAGACTTCCTCCATTACAGATGAGATTCTCAGCCCACATCCCTCTGCCTTATCCAAGTTCTATTTCCAGTTCTAGTTGGTGCAAACAGTTTTTCACCAGTTACAAGGATTCTGTGGTATAAATCTTCGTGCAGACACAAACATCGCCACTTTGCAGCTTAATGGGAAACAAAAGTATATTTGTTCTCATTTATTTCTAAGCACTAATTACAGCTCGTTACAACTTTTTGTCGGAAAGCTACTTCCCATCAGAAAAACATCACTTTGTAGAAACAACTGATTTTATGGTCAAAAAAATCTAGCTTTAATGAGCCTTCTATTAAGAATGTATCACAGGTTCAAAACTGGTTTTGAGTTTTGTTTGGGTTTTTCTTTGGGGGGGGGAGGGGGGGGGAGGGTTGTTGGGTTTTTGATTGGTTGATTTGTTTAATTTTTAAAGAGACCAAAAAAGGCTCCAAGCCACGACACTGTAACTCACAACACACTATCACGGGCTGAACAGAACCAAGATTTAGGTCTTCCAGATCCAACAGAAGGTGTTTCACCCCCTTGGGTGCTTTGTTGGGGGGCTGCTGCACAAGGAGCAATCTCGGTCTTCAAAAGCACATCCAGCAAAATGAGTAAGGTGTAGCTCAAACTTTCCCTGATCCCTTGCTCAGGGAGAAAATCACACACCAAAGGAATTTATCTGAATGCAGAATAAAACAAGAGTTGAAAACACCTGTGGAGTTCTCATTACTTTTTGTTGCTTTTTTAACAACGCATCCATTATTTTTCGCACTACCTGAATTATGGATAAATAATTCAGGTCCAAGGCCTGTCAGTCCTGACATGAATGATGAATCTAACACAGATAGAGGGGGATCTAAGACTACAGTGCAATTTGTGACCCCAAGCCGTAGCTTTATAACCATCAGGAAACAACTCAATGTCTCTCTCTCCACTCGCAGGTCCCGATTTGGAAAGTTGGAACAAGAACACTTTGACAGCTTTGCCCACCAGAGGGATTTTTCCCTCCCCAGAAAACAGGTGTTTTGTCCAAATACCGTTGCTGAAGTTTCATTAAATATCTTTTTCTAATCAGTTCCTGCTCCTCAGTTTTCGTTCCGGAAGCTTTAGCAACCAAACCTGAAAAAAGCCCTCGTTAGCAATCAAACCCAGCAATGGCCTCCTGATTCACTTCTACTGCTTTTAGACTTCCTGCTTGATGAAAACACAGATGAGTATTTAGAAAATAAATAACAACTCAACTTCGGCAGCAGAGAGATGGGCACAGGGAAGCCAAAGCAACAGACACACTACTGCAAAGCCAGTTTGTAGAAGACAGACAACAAGAAGAGATAGCTTCTCCTTTTTCCTTCTAATTTGGTTTGGATTTTTTTTTGGTATTAAACAGAATCAAATCATGCAAACAAGTCTAAAGAACTGATGCATGGAAGATGACACTTTATAATCTGGGCCTGCATATTACAGTAATGCAGCATATAAAAGATCTAGTAAAAAAGGGTAACAATTTCTCAGCCCTTCAATCCTCTTGATTATTTATAAAAGCAGTGGGATTAAATGAGTGCTTTTTAAACATGTGGTTTGTATCACTTAAAAATCTCTGCACGATTTATTTCTGCCACCCCTACTTTTGATGGATCTTGTAGTTCTAATTGAAAGCAAAGCATAAATTGAATGACAAAAATAAGCAGCTTAAAAAAAAAAAGGAGAGCAAAAGAAGAGTGAAGGAATGAAAAATGTTTTCTTTTAATATTTGTTGGCAAGAGAGCTAATGTTAGAAATGCTAACTAATGCTCACTCCATCTTGCACACCTAGGAAGTAAACCTTGCTACTCTAAGATCACATTAGGAAACAGAGTCTAAAAATCTGATACAGGGAACTAAAACCTGATTGGCTTTAAAAAAAAATAATGAAAATTGCACTATTTTATCCTTACTCTACCCTTTTACAGAAAGCAAGTCCTTAAAATGCTAAAATGGGTGACCTTGAGTTTAGATTTTGGCGAGATGAACGCTTGTCTCCAGCACATCAGGCACAGCTGGGAAGAGTTGTGGTTTAAGTAGGTCAGCTTGCATTCCAGCCACAGATGTAAGCCTGTGTAACAAATATTCTGTATAAAACACAGGGATTTAATACAGAGACGGATCTCCAAGCCAATGAGGACTTGGACTCTGAAGTATTTTCTACCCCAGCAAATACTGAGAAAGAATCAGGGAAGAATCTTACACGTGAATCTTCAATCACTGAAGATTGTCATAAAAACATTCAGGTTGGAAGAGACCCTTGGGATCATCCAGTCCAACCATCAGCCCCACTCAACAATGTTCTCTCCTGCACCAGATCCCTCAACACCACATCCAATCTACTCTGAAACACAGTCAGGGATGGAGACTCCACCACCTCCCTGGGCAGCCCATTCCAGGGTCTGACCACGCTTTCTGGGAAGAATGTTTTCCTAATGTCCAGCCTAAAGAAGGCTGTCCCAAATATATATATTTTACAGCTCTATATAAATATCTATATATTTTACAGCTCTTCCATCCTAACAGAAAAGCTGTAAAATATATATATGACTATATAAAGATAGATATATATGCATGTATATCTTCTAGAGAAGCAATACTACGCTAACAAATTACCTCACTTTTTGAGGCTGCCACATACAGTGGGACAGGAAATGTCACCAGTTGCAACAAAACTCAGCTTTGTCGTCTCACCACCCAGGCTGAGCGGTGACTGCACAGGAAGGCTGACAAAGGCTTTTGCTACACACTTGTTGACACTTGAGGGGGCATATTGGTAAAAAAAGGGTCACCAAAATGGTATTCCTACACCCATTTATTGCTCCTGTAGCCAGCAGACTTGCTGCCTCCTTGTGTCAGGCATGGTCTTCTTCCGAAGATGTGATTCCCACGCATCCTGAGGTTTAGCCAGCAGAAAGCTACCTACTTTTTCCTATCACTTCTCAGTTTTCAGCTACTTAAAAAAAAACAACTAAGTGTTGATCAGCTCACGAAGCAGCACAGAGCACAGGAAGAAAACAGCTTTTCTTTGGTGCTGACAAGCTGTCGGGTGAGCCCAGCCTCTTCCAGCTGCACTGTGCCCCACGCACGTACACACCAAGCCCAAGATCAGTGGATCCGTGAATTCACCGTCTCCTCCTCTCCAGTGAGATACATTCACAGCCCTCCACAGATAAAAAAAACCTCATGAGATGTGCTTTAACAACTGCTCTGCAAAATCAGACTACGTAAACTGAGGCACCGACTCCGGCCAGGCACACTGTCTTCCACAGCAACGCGTTTCCTTCCGCCTCAGAGGGACTGAATTCTTCCTTTTTTCCCCCAAACTAGTTAGCTCAATTTTTTACTACAAGTAGCTCTCTGTATAAAGCATTTCCTATGGAATAACACTTGCCATTGCTGTTTGCACCTCTGAATTATCTAAGCAATACTGCTAAAAAACAGAATGAGCTATATTTTTCCAAAGAGCGTAAAGGACAGCAAAATCTTATTCTCCTCAGCTCAAGGTGGGGGGGGAGGGGAGGAAATGTAAAAACAAAAAAGAAAATGAGATAAATTATTTTTATATTAGCACTGTTTTCTATTTCTCCCCAAATCCGCAATAAAGTTTTATTTTTCCCAATTGCAGTAGTGGCGATGCTCTCCCGGAAAACACAGCTGCTGGCTTGGAATTTACTAGTACGCAGTTATTGCATCGCTTAATACATTTCTTCACGGTGCTCTGTGGTTGGGTTGTTTGTTTTTGGTTTTTTTTAA
>VZTM01010860.1:11950-24707 GCA_013400555.1 Jacana jacana | reverse complement strand
ACATGTTGGATTTGGTTTGAAAAGGATGTTGGCAAAACACGTATGTATGTGGTCATGGTTGAGCAGCCAAGGCCTTTTCTGCTCTTCGCATGGCCCCACCAGCACTCAGACTGGGATGGCACAGAAAGCTGGGAAGAGGCAAAGGTGACAGGTGACCCTGACTTACCAAAGGAATATTCTGTACCCTACGATATTGTGCTTGGCATCAAAAGCTGGGGAAGGAGAGGAGTGGCAGACATTTGGAGTTATGGCGTTTGTCTTCCCCCATAACTGTTAGGCGTGGTAGAGCACTGCTTTCCGTGGAGATGGCTGAACACCTAACTGCCAATGGGAAGGAGTGAATGGATTCCTTGTTAGGCTTGGCTGCCGTGCATGGCTCCTGTTTACTTGCTAAACTGTCTTTCTCTCAAGCCATCATGAGTTCCCTCACTTTTACCCTTCTGACTGTCTCCCCATGCTGTGTGGGGGAAGTGAACGAGCAGCTGCATGGTCCTAGATGCCAGCTGGGGTTCAACCATGACAAGGGGCCAGGTGCAGGAAAGGCAGAGCGGTGGTGCACTGAGCCTTGCTGGGAAAGACTGAGGAATGGGTCCCTGTCTCCTGCCCTCATCCTCCCTGTTGGCTTGCTCCCCCAAAAAGGGCCAAGAAGGACAGCACTTTCATTTTGCCTTGCATAGGGGAAGCTGAGCAGGCACAGCTTCCCATCTGCCCCCTCCCAAACTTGCTGGCCAGGCTCAGTCAGAGAGAGCCATGCCCAGGGCCACACCACAGGCAGGATACACCAAATTGTTGACGCCAAAGGAAGTTGGAACTGGGGGCAAGTACTGAAACAGCAGGTGGAATGCCATGCTCTGCTAGAAAGGAGAAAAGACTGGAAGGATTGAAGGATGGCAGGGTGAGAGCAGGGAAGATTAGGCAGAGTGGTGGGAAGGGGAGGATGGAACCTTACCAGGCTGCGAGGAGCTCAGCTGTGTTGAGGACACAGTTGATGATGGAGAAGAAGCAGGCGATGGCAGCGGGGTGGTTTTGGCTGTGGAGGGTGCGGACGACTCCGAGGCAGGCCCCTCTGTTGGAGCACTGGTGCTCAGGGATGAGGGCTTGGGCCTTAGGGTGGTTGGGGTAGGAGTTGGGGTGGTGGCTGGGGCTGATGTGGAGGAGACTGTGGAAGTGGTGGCAGGGGGCAGCCGAGTGCTGAGCGAAGTGCTGAGGGTCGGCAGAGAGCTGGGACCTGGGGAGGTGCTTGTCGGAGGGAGCTCTGTGCTGCTCATTGGAGTGGCCTCTCTGGAGACAGAGGTCTTGGAGGTGCTGCTCGCTGAAGTGGTGGCAGTTGTCTTCTGTGTGGTGAGAGGTGGCACAATGTGTGGCACCGTTGTCTTTTTGTGGGTGAAGGCTGCTTGGAAGAAAGCATATTTTATTTGATGGTCACTGGTTAATATAGAAAGGTATGTTACGTGGCAGTGCTGGGTAGAACTTTTTTATTGGATACTGAGGAAAACATCAGGACCGGGCCCAACTAATTCCATTATTTTTAAAGTTTAATTAATGGAGACGTGTTTCCCTGTGTGACCCATTCCATCCTGCTTTTTCTGAGTGTTGCAGGCTTTTGATGTTTTTCAGGAATTTCTTCTACCCATTTTTCTGTTTTTCCTTCCTCCTGGAGCTCTTGAGAGGGGAATTGTTCCCGCTACTTTCATGTGAGATTCCACTGGTGTACAAGTGGTCTACCCTTTGCCTGTTGCGAACAGTGCTGGAAAGGATCCACTGGGAGAGCGGAAGGTACTGAAGGGACAGACATAGGCCATGGATGGCTCTTATTGCTCTCCTGACCAAAGCACTCACCTGTTACTACTTTACTAGTTGGAGTCTTAGCTTTGGTTGGCTCCCTTGCTACAAAGAAAGGGACGAGAGAAAAGAATGGTTGAGTCTTGGGAAGGATTTTTAGCAAAGCATGTGTGGTGTCTCCTTAAAGGAACCTGTCTTGCTCAACACTAAGACAACTTATGCACGTGGAGCCTAATTGATCTATGTGAGAACTTTAGCCTTAATTTGAGTGCACACCTTGCCCACCCTCCGCTGTTGTCTCTTTTGCACCCAGGGTCAGCATTGGCTGACGAGGTGACATTTGTTGATCAATATTGTAAGGATTGTGCCAGGGCCTGGACGTCCATTGGAAGGATAGCATGTCATGTGTTCTGTCTCTCACCTCAAACTGTCCTGAGATGTAAACTAGACATAAGTTTCTGGGTTTGCCACCTTCTGTTCCCTACACTGTGCATTCTCAAGGTACCACTTTTAAGGGATGGTCTGTGTGTTATCTTGTTTCTGATTGCTAGCTATATACAGATGTCTGTACCCTAATGAAGGCCTGTGCCCCAATGAAGGCCTGTGCCCCAGAGCCAAACCCCTGAACAGGCAAGGGAGGAGGATGCGGTCAGGGTCATATGCAGGATCATGTCCGAGGAACTGCCTGGGTCCCAGGAGTCCCATGTCGAGGGCAGTGGGAACTGAGAATGAATAACAAAACTGAACCCTGTGTGGGATGTGCTGTTTAGGAGAGAATGGTGGGAGCTGGAAGGAGCAGGCAGAGCAGTAGGAAAGGCAGGAGAGACCCTTACCAGGATGTGTTGGTGTCAAGGACATAGTGGAGGAGTGGGAAGAAAGAGATGAGGTTGAGGTGGCAGGTAAAGAGCTGGGACTTGGAGACATCCTTGTCAGTGGAACTTCTGGGCTGCTGGCAGGGCTAGACTCTCTCAGGACAGAGGTGATGCTGGTGGATGTAGCAGGGGTGCTCTTCTGTGTGACCAGATGCTTCACAGCCTGTGACATTGTTGGTCTTCTGTGGGTGACAACTACAGAGAGAAAAGCACAGGCTGATCAAGGATGGGAGGGCAAGAGCGGAAGGCAAAGGTACTGGGCAATTCCCAGACAGGATATGAGTGGGAGCCAAGAAAAGCAGGACTGGACGCACCGAGTCTTACTGGGCAAGAGGGAGAAATGCATACTCCCCCCAAAAATATGCTAATGCATACTCCCCCCAAAAATATGGGGCAAGAACTGGGCCTGTAGTGACAATTCAGCACCCTCTGCCTCTTCCTGGAGTTCCTGAGGAAAGAAGAGCCTCCCTGGATGTGCATGTCTGCCCTCCAAGGTGTTCCAGACTGGGTAGGAACATCCTCTGGGAGAGCTGGGGTAAGTCTTAGGCCAAGGCAATCTCTCAGCTCCCTCTTACTCATGTACTGGGACTTGGTGGTGCAGAGTGGCTTCTTGGGTTCCCTCACCCTCTGTAACAGATTAGTAATTGTTGGGAGCTGTTAGGGTTCCTAGTTAAAGTGGGTTGTAGTACTTCCTCAAAAGAAGCTGTAATTGCCACCACAAGAAGACCCAGATGCATACAGCCCAACAGTGCTTTGTGGGAGATGCATGGATTGGTAAAGAGTCTATACCTGCCCTCCTACTACACTAGACTTTACCCCCTACACTGTCCCAGCCTCTGGTGTTTGATTGCTAACCTAGCAAATCATGTTTCAAAGGAAGTCTCAAAGGAGACTGGCATATGGAGTACCTGACATCCCAAAGTGTAATTTCCTTTTTTCAATATTTTTTTGGGGAAAATTTGTTGCAATGGCTAGAGGGAACACATTATGGGCATCTGTGAGTTTTCAAGAACTCACGTGGAAGCATAGAGAGATTTTGCTTAAATTTGAAGGAAGTATAGAGTATGGCCTTGAAGAGAAATGTTAGGTTTAAAATGGTATTTAGATGTCAGATGCTTGCTTCACTTGCAAGAAACATAAATTTCCATTTTTACCACACTTCTTTAGTTATCTCTTCCTTTCCTATATATTTGCAGTGTTAATACAACTAGCACAGACACTTGGTTTTTTATAAGGAATACATTGACATGCCTTGTGTGTGGTGGCTTCACCTGGCAGATATCAAAAAGTGATATTTACCTACTGTTGTTAGTTCAGGCTCGCCAAAAGTTGTGATCTGAGATGTGGTTTGAGTAGGTATTGAGGTGGTGGTAATTTCCTTTTCGGTAGTGATCTTGAAAGGTGGTACTTCTGTCTCTGTTGAAGTAGCAGTTGATGAGGCAACAGGTGTAGGCTTTGGTTTAGTGGTCATGGTTCTTTTTCTTGTGGTAGTTATGGAAGGGGTAATGATGGCTGTAGTCATGCTTGGTGTGGTAAAAATTGATGTTGTATGTTCTTTTGGAATAAAGGCAAATAAACAATGCAATTAATTAATTGAATAATTGAAAATAGAAAAACTATGAAGCTACCCATACTCCAGAGACTTAGTTATCATCCTTGACCTTGTGAATACTTTCTATGTAATTGCTTGTATTCATATTCTCAAAAGCTTGCCAATCTTTTTCTACTTGTATTTGTTTTCTATTGTCTCATATATTTCTTTGTTCTAGTTTTCTGTATTTTTCCTGTATTAGATTGGTTTTTATATACTTTTTAAAGGAAGTTAGGTTTGTTGTCACCTATTGGCTAAAATCTGTATGGATTTTGCCTGAATGGCAATTTCATTGGCTATTCTTATATTCCAAATAAACCACAGTTTCAGCTTTCTGTAATTTGTATTACAAAGCTAAATAACATCTTACTATAGGACTTCCCTTGTTTCAGTGCATACATTGTCTGTCACAATGGCAGCCTTTGAATTTGTGCTTTCACTCCTGTGGGACCTCTTTTTAACTTTGCTTTCCCTGATAGCCTAGGCCCAGGATGGCTTACTAGTTGAAGTGCATGTTGGTAGGAAGCTACATATTTTTACGAGTCTCCATGAGCAATAGAATCAGGAAGTAATTTATGTTGGAGGAGTCATCCACCTGAGAGCAGGACTTCAGAATCCTAAACAAATCTGCTGCATTGATACCCATGTGATTCTGCTTTGTAGCTTGCTTACATTATTTGGAGTTAATAGACTGGATGCTCCTTGGATGTAACTGTATAACTAAACCAGCTGTAGAAAAGAGGTTGAAGCTGACCTAATAAATCCAACTGGAGCAAAGCTGGCTCACTACTTATAGAACTTCTACTGTGCTTCTCAGGTTGATTATGCAAGTGATTTTTTCTTGTATTTTTAACCTATAGTCTTTCTCTTTCCACACACTTCCAGTCTGCACTTCAGAATATTTTTGATTTACAAACTCCTTTCCAGAAGCCTGCTTTGCCTGTTTAATGTTTTGGAGTCATATTCTTGGGTGTTGAGACAGCTTGCAACGCTTTCCTAATAGAATGATATCTCAACTATATAGAGAGTGAACTTGCTATAATTTATTTTAGACAGTAACACTAAAAACCTACCAGTTGTTAACTTTATTGAGACAAGAGGTGATGCTGATGATGTTCTTGGAACTGTGATTTTTGAGGTTATTGTTGGATTTGTAGTCTCAGTTGATACATAGGCTGCAGAAGAAGAACTACTAGGTACTGTTTGTAGGGTACTTGTGGTATAGCTTCTCGTTACTTTAGGCTGCACTGTTGTTACTAAAAGAAAAAAAAAATTAAAGGATAAGAAATAGTTCTTGATAATCTATTTTCAACATACCTATATAAATTGAAAATTATTTTTTGAAGTAAGAACATTGTCTTAAATATTAGTAGTATCATATTAAAACCCATAACATTGTAGAGGAAACATATGACAGAAGTTATCCATCTTCCCCTTTGCTGTGATGTAAACAACAATTCTTACAGAAGTTTATACATTTTTTTTCATCACCTTAAAGTGAATTTGGCATAAATACTTATGCATAGGAGCAGAGATGGAATTGCATTTTATTATTAACACAGCTGAAAACCTAACATTTTTTCAATACCACCTGCCTTTAGGGAAATTAATGGAATTTCTAAGAAATTTAAGATCAGTACATATAGATCCCTTTCTTGGATTAGGCTGTAGGGGTTTGGTGTATTTGGTCATACATTTCCATGAAGCTCTTAAATTGTTAAAGTGCTACACAGCCAGTCACCACTAAGAACTGTGATGGGATTTTTGAGGGATTTTGTACATCTTGGAATCATAGACTGGTTTCTGTTGGAAGGACCTTCAAAGGTCATCTTGTTCAATCCCATTGCAATGAGCAGGGGTATCTTCAACTAGAGCAGGTTGCACAAAGGCCTGTCCAGCCTGATCTTAAAGATTTCCAGGGATGGGGAATCTACCACCTCTCTGGGCAAACTATTCCAGTGTTTCACAACCCTCACTGTAAAAAATGTCTTCCTTATTTCTAGTCTGAATCTACCCACTACAGGCCCTGCTAATAAATCTGTCCCCGCCTTTCCTATAAGACCCCTTCTAGTATTGAAAGGGCAACACAAGGCCTCCTTGGAGCCTTCTCTTCTCCAGGCTGAACAAGCCCAACTATCTCAGCCTGTCCTCATAGGAGAGGTGTTTCGTCCCTCTGATTGTTTTCATGGCCCTCCTCTGGATCTACTCCAAAGGGGCCAATATCTTTCCTGTACTGAGAGATAGTCACAGTACTACAGGTGAGGTCACACCAGAGTGGACAGAATCACCTCCCTTGACCTGCTGGTCACACTTCTTTTGAGGCAGTCCAGCATACACTTGGCTCTCTGGGCTGCTAGTGCACATTGACGTGTCACGTTCAGCTTTCATGCACCAAGTCACCCCAAGTCCTTCTTGGTAGGGCTGCTTTCAATCCCTTCATCCCCCAGCCTGTATTGTTACCAAGGATTGCCCCAACCCAGCTTCAGGACCTTGCACTTGGTGCAAAGTTCAGCCTCCTGAGGTGCACATGGGCCCACTTCTTGAGCTTGTTCAAGTCCCTCTGAATGGCATCCTGTCCCTCAGATGTGTCAACTGTACCACTCAGCTTGTTGTCATTTGCAAATTTGCTGAGGGTGCACTTGATCCCACTGTTCACTAGAGACAGGACAGAAATCCTTATTCACTAACAGAGATATTTCATCACTGATATCTGGAAGTGCCTAAGTATATTCAGGAAATGCTGTTCTCTCAATAATTTTTTTTGGTAAGGTGTCTAATAAATATTTCTGTGGAAATAAACACATATCAAGACATATATCAGTGTGTAAGTACTAGTTTGGTCAGCTATGTAAACTAACCTGTTGAAGGTGAAGACGTTTCTGGTGTGGTACTAGTGCTTTCATGTCCTGTTGTGTAAAGGTAGAACAGGTCAAGTTTGTGAGTGCATATTAAAATATTCTCAATAAAGCAAGTTTCATATTGGATTCTAGGGATTGTGTTAATTAGTGAGATATTCCTGAAAGTGATTAATATTACATATTTCAGTGGTAAACTTCACATCAAAGGACTTAATAACAATCAATACATCTCATCATAATAATGAACACAAGTAACTTTTTACTACTTCTCTTATGATTTTTAAGCTTAAGGGCACCTCTATTCAGGGAAGGTGGAAAGATGCTTTATGTGTGTGTATGAGATCACTAGCCGAGATCCTAGTTACACAGGTTAGAATCTGTAATCTGATAAAAATTATTCTTGATGTTTTTGACATCTGCACAAAAATCACAGCTGTGCAGACAGAGTCTATCCAAAACATTTTTAATAGGATTTTTATTAATATTGAATAAGTTTTCAATTGAAGTAAACTGTGTAGTAATAAACCTTAAAATAAAATAAGTTTAAAAAAATTTAAAATCTCTAAAAAGATATTTGCTAAGTAGAGCCTATTAGCTAGGTCTGAGCCTATTCTATGTGTTCTCTTTTTAAATATAAGATGTTGAATATATATCTGAGACCCACAGCTCTGCTGGGCCAGCCCCACATGCAGATAGAACACAAATATACTTTCAGGAAGATCCACATTTTGAAAAATACTCACATTTTAAATGAACATAACTTTTCTTGTTGCTACCTAACATCAGTCTGGTTCATACAGGTTCTGTATTATAGCATTTCCTACCCTACACTACCCTAATCCTTCTTTTAATTAAGATCTTTTTATTCCCATATTTACCAACTCGAGTTTTACATGCTAGCAGTACAGTAATAGGTTTAGTTTGAAGCAGAGAGTTATGTTTGGATGAACACTATTATTACCATAGAATCACAGAATACTTTGGGTTGGAAGGGACCTTTTGAAGGTCAACCTTCCTTCAATAATCAGGGCCATCAACTAGAGCAGATTGCTCAGAGCCCTGTCCAGCTTGACCTTGAATGTTTTCAGGGATGAGGCACCTAACACCTCTCTGGGCAATCTCTTCCGGTGTTTCACCATTAATTGAGAGGTAGTAGGAAAAATACCTTATTTGAGAAAACGCAAATGTTTTAGTATTTTTTCCAGTTACTGCAGAGAAAGAGAATGAGTTTATGAGTTGTTGCTTACCACATGGCATGCATCTTGCCATCTCATGGTCAAAGTATTCATCATGAGAGCAGTTGTAACAGCCTGAAAAAGAGGAACAGAAGTTTGTTTTACATTTCTCAGAGAACAACATTTAATTTATAATATTTATAATCTATATATTACATTTCTGTTCTTAAAAAAGCTGTATTGATTGCAACATCTTCTATTCAAGCAAGTGCTTCCAATGTCATTCTCAGAAGAAGGGTCTGCCTATGTAGTAATTTTTTTGGCTTCTCCAACTCTATCCATTTGCCTAATAAGAATATTAACCGATCTCTCTACATGTTTTTGTACCTAAGTACAGTGTATTCTTTTCTGAGCAAGTCAGAAAATTTCTCCTCAAGATAGGGTAAGCTCAATATAAAGCTAAATGTAGTACGGGTACTGAATTGATTATGTATTTAAAGTGGCAGTAGGAAGGTAAAGATCAGCAAAAATGTTCAAAATTAGCACAAATGAGAACACCATTTTTTAATGGTAGTAAGACTGATTTTTAAACAGCATTGAAGATAATTACTATGCTACTGTTTCCTGGTTTACACTAGTATAGCTCCTTACCTTCAATGTTGACATATTTGTAGTTTTGATTTGGACAATTACAAGGCCTGTAATGCCAGGTGCAGTTGTTATTGTTGTAACCGTAGGAATAAACATCACCACTTCCTGTATTTTTATGAGAATTGTAATACTCACAGTAGACAGCTAAAAAACAGTAATAGTAAGAGAGAAATGAGAATATTTCAAATTAATGGCATGCTATTTTCAAAGGACTAAAGGGAAGACATAATCAATAAACTGTTTGGATCAAAAATTTTGTCATTGAAGTTTTTAGCTTCTGATGCAAATTGAAATTTAAGTTCCAGTGAGGTCAGTTTCCTTTTTGCAAATGCACTATGCAGGCATTTCCACAATTTTTAATGCATAATGTAGTGAAATGTTGAAAAGAAACCATCAAATCTGACAATTCTAGCATTGATTTATAACACATCCCCTTTTTTCCTCCAAATAAGGTGTTGATTTTTTTTCCCTCTCTTACAGTGTTCTATCCAACACAGTTGTCTCTATTTCCTTGACATCCACACAGTAAGTGATTTAATCATAAATGATATACCATTCTGAAATGAAACACTTTTTTTACAGCTTTATACTCCCTATGCTGACAGGATACAGTGTACAGTGGTAGCATAAGAAACAGTTTGCCTTCTGTGACAGCATTGTTTTCTCTCCCCTTACTCCATCCTAAAAAGAGATATAATAGTTTGGTTTATTTTGCATAAATAAAAACTGCAGATTTCATACTCCAGGTGACTGAGGCCAATGATTCTTTCATAAACAAAATGCATTTTAGGAGGTACTCTTTAAGCATTTACCTATGTTGCCATATTAATGATCATAGAATCATAGAATCATAGAATCATTTAGGTTGGAAGAGACCCCTGGGATCATCAAGTCCAACCATCAGCCCTACTCTACAAGTTCCCCCCTACACTAGATCTCTCAACACCACATCTAATCTGCTCTTAAACACAGTCAGGGAGGGTGACTCCACCACCTCCCTGGGCAGCTGATTCCACTGGCTGATCACTCTCTCCGTGAAAAATTTTTTCCTAATGTCTAGCCTAAACCTACCCTGCTGCAGCTTGCAGCCATTCCCTCTTGTCCTGTCGCTCATTGCCCGTGAGAAGAGACCAGCACCAATATCTCTACAGTGCCCTTTCAAGCAGTTGTAGAGAGTGATGAGGTCTCCCCTCAGCCTCCTCTTCCTCAGACTAAACAACCCCAACTCCCTCAATCGATCCTCATAAGCCTTGTTTTCCAGNTACTCAAGGTGACTGAGGCCAATGATTCTTTCATAAACAAAATGCATTTTAGGAGGTACTCTTTAAGCATTTACCTATGTTGCCATATACATGATACTTACAGTAACAATAATATTTTCTTAAAGCTATTTAAAGAGAGCTTAAAGAAACTTACGACAGAACTCAGGGGTCCTCCAGTCAATGCAGATACCTTTATCTAAGCATGCCATGGCATATACTGCAATAGCATCACACATACATTCACAGTCCCCTCCAATGTCACAACCACAAGAGTCTCGAACACAGGCCTCATAATAGGGCATACGATTCACCTGCATTAGAAAAAGAAGTAGGATTCTAGGAGTCTTGTGTGCCTATTTTTTAGGAAGGTGTTTTTGCCTGGGCTAAACAATGTGTGTTCCCTTAAGAGAGAGTGACTAGTAATTCTACTGAACACCTGGCAAAGCAATTGCAGTCCCATGTCACACCAATCCTCTTAGCAAGAATGGAGGTGTCTTCACATCCAGAATAGAAACTGATGATGTTTTGCCAGATATGTAATTCTAAATTCATACCAGTCCTGAACATATCATGTGCAGTCAGCTAAAAAGAATAAGCCCCCCCACATTCATTCAGGCACAAATGTCTAAGTTTGTCAGTTGTACACCTTCCATAGATAAGCATGAGCACTGCAGCGTTATCCCCATTTCCCGCTTGTTTTCACTTCCTGAATATGGATATTTTCCTACAGAAGGCCTAGTTCTGATGAATCTTATGATATTTTCATTTCAACAAAGCAGGCAATTTAAAACAAATGGGGTTGATGATATCTTGCTCTTGGGCTGATCTGCATCTTCTACATAGTGCTGTTCATTTACTGATCAGAACAAAGGTTTTCAGGTTTTCCTTAAGTTTTCTTAAGCCTCTAACAAAGGCTAAATGTTTTCAAAAGAGTAAACAGAGCATCGATCTGTAGCACACATCATCAATAACCTGACTGATTTCTGCTACCTTTTCACTCTGAAATTTTTAACTTACCAGTTAATGCCATACTTACCTTTTGTGCCTACAAAAGTGCTGGTGAAGTGCAAATAGGAAAGGATGGAGATTAACATAAATGAGAGCCACAATATTTATATATATATAATTTATTAAAACATAGCCATAAAGCGGTTTATATATATTATTAAAGCATTTTGAGGAAGAGAAAAATCAAGTGTTGGAGTGAGCAAAAACCAAAACCAAATCAAGTTTTACCTTATTGTGACAGGCAGAGAAGACCTCACTGTTGATGATGGAACATGTCTTTTCTGCCCATGCTTTACGATAAGGGTTCTTGCTACAGGGATCCACTACAAAGTATACATCCCCACAGAGAGGATTCTCTTTCCAAGAATTGACAAATTCCAATTCATTTGATGCCACATATTTGCTTCGAGTTTCAAAATCATCCTTCATATTGCCATTATAGTTTCCACACAAACCGCATATAGTTTCCTATATTAAATGAAAGCAGCAATGTCAGTTCAGGAATTTACAAATACTTGCCTTCTTTTTCAATTACTGACAGTTTCCTGTGTTCTAATAGTGTCGTGATCTACAATACCCTCTCATACATTCTTAGGATCTTGTGCGTGAGGTTCTGTTCATCAGTGAATGATTATTACTCCTCTAAACTGCAAACTGTCATCATTTAGAGATCAAATTCAACCATGCAGTTGTATAAAATACAAGCACTTCACTGAAAAGTTTCCTGAATGCAGTAGGATAATCACTTAAAAATCAGACTCTAGTGAAGATCTCTGCCTTTTTGGAGATAATTATGGTTATTAATTGCTAAGTGCATCTCTGAAAAACTTTTGTCATCAAGTCAAGGCAACTGTCATCAAATGTGCAGTTCAATCTGAGTCAAAGGACAGCTTACAGAGGAAGTTATTCTGCAATACCTGTGTTTCTCTAGAGATCTTGATGAAGAAGTTCATGTGCTTATTCCAGATAAGGGTCATGTTGTATTTTCCGGGGATAGTGATATCAAACATCAGGTGAAGGGCGTTCTTTTTCACATTATATCGTACTCCAGGGTTTTCCCCAGAAATAGTGAAGGTTTCATCTCGCAATACAAATGTCAAATTCTGGAATGAAATTTATCTGGATGTTATAACAAAGCAAGTTTCAGTATTTTCCTTACTCTGCATCACTATCATAGGTTTTGATCAGATGCTGTGTTATTACAGACTGTATTGATATTCCCACTTATTTTTAAAAAGTCATAGCAGTCAGGTGAAGTCCCTGGAAACTGCAAAAAGGGAAACATTACATCCATATGTAAAAAGGGTAGAAAAAAGGACAAGGAGGTGATTCAAGACAGCCAGTAGCTAACAGTAATTCCTGCCTGACCAACCTAGTGGCCTTCTATGATGGAGCGACTACATTAGTGGACAAGGGAAGAGCTGTGGATATCATCTATCTGAACTTCTGTAAGGCCTTTGACATGGTCTCTCACAACTTCCTTCTCTTTCAATTGGAGAGATATGAATTCGGTGGGTGTAGTGTTTGGCAGATGAGGAATTGGTTGGATGGTTGCATC
>VZTM01010859.1:68216-80013 GCA_013400555.1 Jacana jacana | reverse complement strand
AGTCCCTACCAGCAACAACAATGACCTGCATTATGATAATATTGTTGAGTGCTATCAAGCATAGAAATCAGAGCAAGGTACTGTGTGTGGTAAACTATCACTGCCCCAAAGAGTTCAGAGAGAAAAATTTTGAAGAAAAATAATAGGATCAGTGTGAGGGAAGTCTGTGCAAACAGACTGGATAAAGTGATGATTTATATTACGTGGCTCCTTCCAAGCTGGCTTCCTTCCACTTTCCCTGTGCCTTGGTAACTGGTTTGGGGTGGATCAGCTGCACTTCAGCTTTTCCTAGCCATCTCTACAGTGTTTCTAGATAACTGCATATTTGAACAGCTAAATTCCATTGCAATTTATATGAAGACTTCTCATTTTCTAACAGCAACAGTTTGGACTTTTTTGGCTGCTCTTTCTTTCCATATTAGTGTTGTCCAAAGGAAGTTGAGTACACCCCATGGAACCAATGCAACACATTAAACGACAATTTTTCTTACTTTCCAATATGCTCATTAAACATGTTAAATAGTGGAACATATTAAGATAACTTGAAGATGTGGAAGGACTGTAAATAGCAAAAAAAAAAAAAAAAAGAATTTACACTGGAAAGATCCTCCCTAATTGAGTTGTAATTGGTTAGTATCGATCATTAGTCCTTTCTTTTATCAGCATGATGAAGATAATGATCATAATGATGACGATGAGACAATGTGCACCATTTGGATCACAAAGAAAGGAGGAAAAACTGTTTAAATATTTCACAATAATTCTTCCTTGAAAGTGATACAGACTGAACAACATCTATTACTCTCAAATTCACAATAGAGCTTGAAAATAAGCTGAATTAGCAAAATTGCATTTCTTTAGGTATACTTGTCCAAATCTACTTTTAAATGATTGTCCCACTCTGTAATAAAATAGAAAGGGGTTACGTTTTGGAGAAATGCTTAAAAAAATGTTATTTGCTACCTCAGTCTTTCAGCAGGAAAGCAGTTCTTTTGGCAGTTAACCACTCCAAAATCATGTCTCGTTTGAATAAATTAACATATTTTGTGGCAAAAATTAATTCCAAGGAAGGAACAATAAATAGGAAAGCAATTTAAATTGTGTATTTTACAGGGAAGGAAAAAAAATAAAAAGAAACTCCAACATTGTCATGCGTATGACAGCTCAGCTAATTTGATGGGCTTTGATGTTAATTTAGGGTTTACTTTAATTTCAAAACATATTTTTTCACTTAATAAGGGAAACAAAAGAAACTTTCAACCAGTTTGTTATCTGGGAATGTTTTGGCTTCTCAAATGTGAGAACATGATTGTTTTTATTTCCAGGAGGAGATAATAACACTGAAGCAATAAAAAAGAGTCAAGGCAGCTTGCACAGCACAGGAAGTTCACAGCCAGAGACTTAATTTCCCACACAATGTACTGTGCAATGGGCCCATTAACATAGATGAATAGGCTCTTTAAAGGGTTTTTTTTCCAGATATGCAGCTGCCGCTGAATGGTGCTATGTTAATAAGGTACTCACATGCCTATTCTTCAGGTACTCTGGCATTCTCTACCTAGGTAATCTCCATATAGGAAAAGCTATTAGGGGTCGTATCTCCTACCACACCTTCAATTATTTTAACACCTGCACTGATAATCCAGGCAAGGTAAACTGGTAGGGGGCCGAGGGTCTAAGTCCATCCTCTTGCCCCCCAAAGTCACATCTCGGGGGGAGGGGCTGCAGGAGAAGGGGGAAGAAAAAAAAGTAAAGTCACTTTTACTACACATCAGTGGGAACATTCTGAAAAAGCTTTCATGCCTAGGAAATTGTTATTTCTTCAAACAACTGACAGCCTGCAGAGGAAACTCTAATGGAAATCCAGCTCATGCATTGTTATGCATGGCCCTCATGTAGATACATGGGGGTGGATTAAGTTAGCTTCCAAAGGGTCTATTGTGTGCAGCATTAATTTGCAGTGCTCTTGATATTTGAGTTTGAAGGTTTTACAACCTTTGTGTTTACTTAGATGCACTATATCCTAGGTTTGTTTATTTCCTTCTACAATCTCTTATTACCCAGTAAATGTTACATTTATCTTTATTAACTTTCAATATGTTGCTGTAAGTCACAGAGAAGGAAATAATTACAGCCTCCTTGAGATGTATTAGTTTTAGAGGTTTGTGGTTGGTTTCTTTTTTTTTCCTCTTCCTGGTCAGTTCTGACTTATCCATCTGTTAAAACAGTGACCATCTTTATAAAGTCAGTGGAAAAAAAAGTGTAAGAACTGTGTCATTTATTATTATTATATGACTATTAAATTATAAAGAAATACAGTATGTTTCCCTTGTCATATATTTACAAGTAAATAAATCAATCAATAGTCTTCCAAAAGACTCTGACACTAGTGCAATTGCCTCTGACTACACATTGTTAAAAGAAATAAGAATCCACCTATCACTTTTCATGGCAAGAACAATCTTTCCACTTTTTCCTCAGAATCCATTACACATTTGTCGCCACTGCATACAGCTGCTTTTCTCCCAATATTAAGATGCAATATACAAATTAGACTTTTCCCAGGCTACCTTACCATGTGTTCTTGTTTTCCTGTATAGATTCATATATACTGTAGACAGGCATTTTTGTAAATTCAGCTTTCCAGTGAGATTTAAGTTCAGGAGATCCTAATGGATTTTTATTTGAACTTGTCAGGGATGTCTAGAAGTGTTAGTTTTTCAACACTGAACTAAGAACTCAAAGTAACTTGTATGTTCAAAGGAAGCTATGATCCTAATCTGAACTAAAGGGCTCCGTTGAATAAAAATACCTTATGCTCGAGTAACTCAAGTTATGTGTGGCTCCTTCCCCTCCCCCTTTATACGGAAGTCAGTCAGTTAGACATTTTTGTATTTTAATAACACAAAAAGGTTTCTTGTAGAAATAAGTGCTTGACTTACAGTAATTAGGGTCTAAGTAGTATCAGGTGCATAGTTTACTTAAAAACCCCAGCACTAAGGGAAGACCTCTTAAAACTACAGGAAGTTTTGAATTCAGGTTTTGATGCTACATAATGGACAAGAGAAAAGAAATTATGTTCTTTAGGGCTCACTCATTAGGGGCACAACGGCAGAAACAGCTGCCTCTAAGACCTGCTTGCTTGTTAGGTTGGGGGAGTCTATTTGTAACCTGTCTCAGACGGAGTAGGAAGAAGTGCAAACCAAATGACAGGAGCCACTGACCTCGGCTGTTGAAGAGAAGATCTTAATCCAACCTTTTGGGCTCAGGATCTTTTCTAATGTCCTAGGAACTGATAACAACGGGAATAGTAGGAACTGCATTTCACAGAACTGTTTGAAGTACTGTGGTACTACTGGCATTGTATAAAACAATAGCACAGCTTCCTCTGGAACATGATAAAAGTATGTGAAACCACGGCTTGTTTAGAGAGTATAGATCTAGTGTTTCAGTTCCCCTTGTTTTGTAACACAAGGACAAGGAGCGATAATAGAGAGATGCAAATTCAAAACCAATAGAAGAAAACCCTTTTTTTTTTTTTTTCTCACTTTGGATATTAGGCCATTGATATGCAATATCACGGTATTTCAGTGAAGTCAGATTAAATCCAACAGATTAAACACCAAAATTAAATGCTTCTATAATACAAGACTTTCCAGCATTACAATAGTTAAGTTGAATTACTGGCAGATAAGAAGAGGCCTGGATCTGAAGCAGTGGAGCCCTCATTTGCTGTCATAAAATTCTGGGTCTTTGACTGAGTCCTCAGGCTCTGCTAGAGATATGGTGCTGCAGTTTGTCTGCTCACTTCCCTAATACAATATAGCAACTCTCACTTTGCAGCATTCCTAATAATATCCTTCACCTTAAACCATCATTGGGTTGTATTCACAGATTTTTTTCTTTTTTTCTTAGTGGGAGATGGGATTTTTGTTTGTTTGTTTGGGATTTGTTTGTTTTTAAATGACAGATAGTTATGAAGTTTTTCCAAAACAGAGCACAGAACTAAGTAAACTAGATAAAGCCAATTTTGCTCTCATAAAAGCTTGTAAAGCTCTTATGGTCATAGTGTTCATGGCAGACTCCCACTGCAGACCTCCCCCAAGTTAACAAAGACTGTATTAAGAGAAAAATATTCCTACCAAACTAGCAACACCCATCCCTTCATTAAAAGTGAGATTGAGGGCCAGGAGCTACTGCTGCAATTAGGCAGAGATTGCAGGCTTTTTTTTATTACTTTTGCAACTGTGAAAACATTTTTGATCCCTGATCTCATTTCTGGAATGACAGATATTATTCTGTGGGTCTTTTGACAACAAAGTCTTTACAGGCAAATGAAGCTGCCTCCTATCTGTATATTTTTTGAACATTAACATATACTCTGTGTGTATGTATTTCTCTATCAAAGAGACTATTTATTTAATATATGAGGTATGAACTTACTTAACTTAGTGCATGCTGATTCTGTACAGTATTTTACAACCTCCCCATATTCCACAAGAGGAGTTACATACAAAGAGTACATTATACGCCTGAACTGGACTCCTTTAGTTTTTATCTGTGCCTTTAAGCAATCATTCCAAGAAACATGTGATCTGAAATGCAATGATGAATTCTCAAACATATTAAAGGAGGAGACTGAATAAAATACTGAGTGAATACCTGGAGTTAACTGTGGTAGGGAGGAGACGGAACTTGGCAGTTTCCCAGTCAGGGAATGAGAAGGTAGCATGAACCTTCAAAGCAGCTTACTCTTCCAGGGTCTCTAAACACAAACAGTTGACCTGTGGAAGCTAGAAAGAGAGGTTAGAGGAATTGTATGTCAGAAGAAGATGAAGATAAATTAGGGTACACAATCTGTACAGCTGAGGTGGTAAAAGACATTGTTCAAAGCTGAGGAGTGGTCAATCAGAGATTTGTTACTAGCGCAGGAAAATTATAAACAAATGATTGGAAAGGAGCTAGTGGAAGAAAAAGTTTAATAAGAGAAGCATTGTAAAGAAAAAGTAAACATAAAGACTGGGAAGCAGAGAAAATAAGGTCTCAAAGCAGAGGAAACAAGTAGAGAATAGTAAAAATCTGTACAAATTTGAGCGCAAATTGTGGGAACAGAGTGCATGGGTGACAATGAAGAGCAAATGGGGTGCAGTAAAAGGATACCTACCTCATTTGGAGAATGATATTACTCTGTCAAGAGAAAGGAAATCCTATTTTTCTTGGATGTGAAACATACAAAAAAGCAAGTACTCCTCTGTCTCTGATTACGCTCTTTTGTGTTCATATGGCCACTGCTGTTCATATGAGGTCATGAGCACCTTGTTAATGAGGATACATTACCTTGGAAGCCTCTCAGGCACTGACCTGTTGAGCAGAAGCCTCTTCTGGGTGCACCACACTGCAATTGTACCATCCTGCAAGCTGGGACTATTTGCGATTTAACCAAACAGAAAAGTGGAAGAATAACAGAGTGAGAACAGCCAAGCAAGGGGAATCTTATGGAGGACTTTCTGCTCGCCAAAGATGTCAGGGTGGTTGCACATTTTGCTTTGTTTGGAGTCTGGATATTACATTACACACACACACACAAAAAAACCCCACCAGGCTCCTAGTGATTACTTTGCTCTGAAGGCCTCTGCATTGCTGGCATGTACATCTATAGGCTTAACTACAGTCCTGCCTTCTCCAGTCTTCCTAATGGTGAGCTCTGAAGCATACCTTGTTATTAGTCAGATGGGAAGGCTATAGGACCACAATTCCCTATATTATTTTTATGCTTGTGTTTTAAAGGGCAAACAGTGCAGCCTCAGACTTGAAGCGGTTGCAGGTTTTGGGATGTACTCTGGTAAGTAAACTCAATAGGTCGATTTTCACTCGGTTTTGCATCCTGAAAATTTCATGTCTATATGTGCAAAATAGGTCCAGGCTTATTTCCAAAGTCAGAACTGCTTCCACACACACAGACCAGGACCAATTACCCTTAAACGGGAGCTCATTTCCCTATCACTTTACTACATATAATGGAGTATTGGTCCCAATTACCATTGGTGTCTAATTGTACCTGACACATCAAAGGCCCCTGGTGAGAGACAGTCCCAGCCCCATGCACTTTAAAATGCAATATGGGCAAAATTCATACAAAATCCTTGCATAAGAAGAGGAAGCCTAGATAACTAATTTTCTTCCTTACTGAAGAATTCTTCCATAACTCGATTTCTTGGGGACTAAAAAAAAATTACAGGATCACGGGTGTTTTTTTTACTTTATTCCTTTGTAAATACAAACTGACACATTAACAGGAGAAGGAACAGTGATCCCAGCAGACTGCATCTTTCACACTAGAGTCTCTATCTCTACCACTCTGCTGCTCCTGGAGGCAGCTCTTAACTGCAAACTCCAATGTGATGTGGCTCAGAGACAACCAGACCCGTTGCTGAGCACCATGATTTTTTTGCAGCAACCAGGCAGCTTGTTTAAACCACCACAGAGCAGGAGCAGAGCCTCAAGGATGCCGAGGTAATAATTTTTATATTAAATATCTGGCAAAGACATGGGCTACAGACAGAGAGAAGGGACATGGAGGGTGGGAGGAGCTGCAGAAAAAGACTTTGGAAAGTGAAGAAACAGTCTTTAAAATAAATCCAGTGTTTCTCAGGAAGGTGTGACACTGCAGCAAGACTGGAGACAGAGTGGGGAAGGCAGGAAGACTGCGCATCTGCATTCTGCACATCTTGTTCTAATATGCTCTTTTGCCTTTATCTTTATTTTGTTGTTTTTCAGGCCAGCTGTAAAGTTTTGAACAAGGCTCCCACTGCCAAAGCCAACCAAAAAGACAGAGTACTCTGATGGTGCTTCTTATCTATGGATATTTTTTTTTCTATTTTCTTTTTCTGAGATGGGCTGCTAAGGAAATAAAGCCCCATGTAATTTTCAGCAATGACAAGTGAATCAATTCTTTTGCTTAAAAAAAAAATAAAATCCTTCATTTTCATATTTACATATTTAATTTTTGCTCTTGCATGTACGTTTCTGTTATCTTCCAGCCACATGTTGCTATTTGTCTCTGTAGTGGAGGATTTCTTTTTTTTTTTTGACTGTGGGCTATGTGAAGCCTGACGTGCATGTAAAAGATCCACAGGGAAAAAAACCCTCCAGTCCCCACCGAACTAAAGAAAGCTGGCATGCCACACGCTTTGTGAGAATGCTCCACACTCACCACCACCTCAGGGTAGTATGTGGTGCAGACGTGCAGCACCACATACCTACTGACCAACATCATGTGGTCATCGCAAAGTCCCAGAGAAGACCTACAGACATGGGTGAGGAGGGATGGTGGGAGGCTGAAAAAAATTAGCAGCTGCTGATTCTTCCAAAACTCGGCCAGATTTGGGCAACTAAACACTGTTTAGCACTCAGGCAGCAACTATGTACAACTGCCAGAAATTGGGTAGAAGGAGAGCTCTGAGATTTATGGGACCATTCCAGGCAATCTCACTGCATTTAGACTGTTGTTTATGTTAGTCACCCTTCAGCTATCCAACTTTCAATGAGATTCAGGCTCCTAGGATATTTGGGTGCTTTTGAAAAGGTTACATGCAGTCACAAGCAGGCAGCCAAGACCCCTGTGTTCAGTTAGAATTAGTGAGGGCCTCATTGTTATGATACATCCTAACTCAGTGGCAGCAGTGCTTGGACAGACATAATTTCTGGTGTGTCTGCTGGCAGACAAGATCTCAGACAGACTCTGGTTATGATTTAGTTTTGGTCTACACGTTCAAGGGCTCAAACTCCTTCTGCAGCCAACACAGAGACTGCCTTCAACAGGAGAGAGAGTAAATGCAATTGGTTTTCTGTTTCAACAATATTTTGGTTGTTTTGTCAGTGGACCACAGCCACTCACAGCCTGCTCCAATCTGCTCCCAGACTGCAGACAGCTCTGGTTTGTCCACATAAAATGTATGTAATAAATTTGTCCTGCAAGTTTCTCTTCTGCAGAGGGAACATACCTCCAAGCTCCAGCGACTCACTGCTGCTTCTCGTGCCATTTTGGGGCTGCAAAAATCCACCAGTGTTCCTGCTCTCCAGCAGGCACATTCTGCCCCTGCAGCAGGAAAGAATGTTTAATATAAGATTTTTCCCTCTGATGACAGTGATGGAAAGTGATACTCCAAAAATACAACAGTGCACAGTGTGTACTCTGCTGGCATTGATCTCCCTATCCCACTCTTTAGTTTTCTGTGTCTCTATATTTACAAGCCTTCCTCCCATGGCACCCAGATACCAGTCAAGTCGTCCAAAGGGGGTGGCTCCCCATGTGATTGTCAACAATTTATGAAGGCTATCTTGTTTTGGAATTGCCAAATTATGAACTTAAATAGGTTACAACTAAAACAATTGTGAAAGCAATACTCTGGAAAGGTATTTGGAAATTAAGGAAAAATTAATGGACTATCATGGAGCTTCCTCATCTCGAAAATGTTACTCTATCCACAATTAATATTGAATTGCCCCTATAAATGTTAAATATGATAAAGTAATCAGATTACTATTTCTATTAAATATAATAACTAATGGGAAGAGAAAAAGTGGGTTGTCCTGTGCTTGTGTGCAATTTGGGAATTTAATGGTTTAACTAGCCCATTCCTATGAAAATCCTGAAATTCAGCCAAAAGCACCATAGTATTACACATTTTTCTCCTGCATCTCTACTCATGTCCTATGGCAAATGTAACATTTTCCTGCTGGAGCAGTTAACATGAAAGGTCTTGATTAAGAGAAGCTTTTTTCTTGGAAAAGATAATCTGCCTTCAAAGTTGTAAGTTAAACAATCGAGTGGTCTAATTGATTGAACACTTACAAATACTTTATAATTAAATTTGTGCCAAACTATGTGAAAAAGATTTATGTTCCGCTTCCCCAAACTGTTTCTCTCTCATTTTTTTTGTGTGTTTGTGCATGTGTGAACTGAATCTTTGGGAACTCCTTCCAGTTGATGCATCATTGAGGTGGTTAAACACATTGCATTATGGCAGTCTGTCACATCAGTGTTTCACACTGAAATACCGGACTTGACACTTCACTGGAAAAGGAAGTCAGACGTTCCAAAATCTAAAGTTATGTTTCTTTTGAAACTTGAGATTCTGAAGACAGAATTTTCATGGACTTAACTCAGATTGCAGGGGGGGTGAAGAACAAAAAAAAAAAAGGAAAAAAAAGAAAGAGTTTTAAGTAATTATAATACAGCTTTTTTTTTACGTTAAAAATAATTTGTATGAAGATAATAGCATCTTCATGGTCCTGCTTGTGCTTGGAAACAGTCAATGCTCTGTAAATGCCTCTATTTTGGTGAACCTCTCTAAAGTAGTTATGGAGGACAATACAGGGGACAGAATGTGATTTTCCAGCAAACAAAATACAATGCCTTGTCATATCTTCATGCAACAATGTCTTGAATTTAAGGAGCCCTAAAGCTTTCTCTAGCACACAAACTCTTACCTGATTCTTTGAGATGTTGATGGAAATTTAGCCTACAATCAGACTTCTTGAGACACTGTTTCTTTCAACAGCCACGTGATTTAATATTCGGATGAAAACCTGGTGTATTTTCAGGCTGTATCTTGTATTTCCAAAGGAAAAAATGTGAGTCCACTGAAATACAAAGTTCAACTTCTACAGTTGTGCATAATATGCTCCATTCCAATGTCACCAACAGCAAGGGAGGTAAATGTGGGAAATAGCAGTTTTCCTATGTCTACAATAAAAAAAAAACAAACAAAGCCCAAAACAAAAAACCAACAAAAAAAGACAAAAAAAAAAGACATCAGGGTATCTTTGATTTTTGTGGTCATTTCATCATGGGAAAAAAAAGTCAAGACTATGAAAAACCATGTTTAAATATTGTAGTGCCAAAGGGCTAGGAATAGGACCCAGAAATTTTAGGTTTTTAGCTTTAATCAGCATACAATAATGTGGATGAGTAATTAATATGGAAACAAGGGTGAAGATGGATTGCCATGGTTTGGAGGAAAAAGACTGCCATCTGGACAATATTTCCAGCTCAAGATTACATGCAAGTAGCAGTTATTTAGTGTTTGTCTGTAAAAATGGAGGATATGCAATATATTAAGTCTAACAATAAAAAGATGTTTAGCACTCTTAATAATATCAGAGAATGCTTGATATTATTAGTTTTTATTATATATGCACTGCATGTATTGTTTCTATTATTTTCATCTAAAGTTTTTCAGAACTCAATGATCCTTAAGCACTTTGGGGTTAACAATAACATTGTTAAATATCTCAGATTTCCTACACTTTGGCATATTTCACAGAGGTCTCATGCAAAAAATGACAAGTATTAAAATAATCTTAAATCTTCAGTGGATTCTAAAGAATATCTGTTTCTTGTATACCCCATGGCACCCTAGAACCAAATGTCATGTCAGATCATTCTCTTCTTCCTTCATTCCTTCTCTGAATTATCTGCAGATGACTCTTCCTCACCAGCAACAGTTTTCTTGTGATAAAGTNTCACCAGCAACAGTTTTCTTGTGATAAAGTCCTGCCTGTTACAATGTCCACCACAGATCTGAGTTTATATGATGCATTCAAAGCCTCATGGGGTTCTCTAAGATTTACACAGCTGTGGCAAACAACTTCAAAATTAACCACCTGACCTTCCCAAAAATGCTCAAAGAGCTCAAATTCCTTATTGCAGACAAAAGAATCAAACACATTTGAAGGCCTTAGGGTCATGATGGTTTTCTAGCTATCAGGCATAGAAATACCTCCCTAATCTGCTTTTTCAGAGGACTCCATTTCACCAGTGCCTTTTTATCTGCTCTCTGCATCTTCCATCTCCATAAAGCAGTCATTGCTACCAGAGGGGCAATAAATGGCCATTGAGGAAAGAGTGGTTGCATTTATCCAGAAGAAAAAGAGGTGCTATATTAATAACAAATTCACAGCTGAGAGCTAGTCTCAGACTTTGTTATGAGCAGAATACCAACTACAATCTTTTATGAGCTTCCATGAAGTTGCAGATACCTCTTGTGTCCTAACTTTAGTCTAATTGCCAATCCGCTGCAGGATAAGGCCTAAACCTTTGTAATATTAGGCATTATATTCTGATTTATAATTATTACAGTGAATACATTTGCCACCTTCTACCTCATGTCAGGATTCATTTTGCACGAATTAAATTCCTGGGGAAAAATGTACTTTTTCCACAGAAATTGATGTTCAAGATAGATGTTGAACTGAAGAGCAGAAAGACGAACAGTCTTGGAGTGCACCAGGGACCAGCTCTAGGGCTGTTCTGGGTACAAATATCTCCTTAGAAGAGGAGAATCTAGCAGGCACTCAGTATATATCCTTGTCAGCTTCGACACGTTCTATGTAAGCTAAAACACAGCAAATTCATACAGTGGGGTTTCATCCCTTAATGGGATGCAGTCCTTGTCCAACTCTCATCGGCTCAGTAAAATAGCGCTGTTTTCTTTGCCAAATTGCCTTATAAGGCCACAGCAGGGTCTGGATTTACCCATTACCACAGGGTTTAATGACCTTAAGCACAACACTGAATTACACCTCCAATTGCTATTTCCATCTGATTAAGCACTGAAAAATGCAGAAAGCTGGGTATATATATACAACACTGGTAAATGGACTAAACACATTGAGCCATAGCATGCAGTATTTAATCCTTGTTCAACACTTGATTATTTACAGAGACATTCAGAAAGGGATGCTTTACTACAAAGCTACAGAATTGAAAAAGCTGTTCTGTTAAAAAAAAAAA
>VZTM01010859.1:56398-68163 GCA_013400555.1 Jacana jacana | reverse complement strand
AAAGTTTGAAGAAGTTTGAAGTACTTAGCAATAAACTTTTAGAAAATCTTCTGCCGAAGTGTCTCAACAAGCCAGTACCCACCAAAGGCGCACCGAAGTCATGATCCTGCAAATATCCACTCAGGAATGCGAAAAATGGGTTCAAAGCTTGGCTCTTAGCCATAACCTAAAGCAAAATAAATGCAAACCTCACAGAGCTCAATTTGCAAAATAATTATCAGTTTTACCATTGTGGCATAACTGGCTGCAGTTCATTCAAATGTTCATCAACTACTCTAGAAGTTTATCTAAAGTGGGCATCAGAGTCAGTATGAGATTCAGTGAAAGTGATAGGTAGGGTATGGATGTAGAACAATAGTACTATTTTTGAATTACTAAAATAGAGCTTTGAGATATAATAAGAACCAGAGCTAAAAGTTGAATGGCAGTTTTTTTGTTTTGTTTTGTTTTAAGCTTTCATGTTGACCTCTGCTCCACACAAACTTAAATCTGTTTTACATCAGAAGCTGCAGGGACAGAAGAGTACATGGGAAAAGCACATGTCTGGGAGTTTAGAGAGGCTAAATTTTTTGAGCTCCAGTGGGACTGATGACATAACTAAAAAGCAATAAACAACAGGTGAGAGGAAAGATTTAAATATAAATAAGGACACTTTGAAGCCATAGGTTTTTATTGGTCGCATTCACATTTACAAATCAAAGAAAAATATGCAATAAGAAACAATCCAAAAGCCATAAAATACCAAACAGGGAAAGAAAAGATATTAGAGAAGCGTAAAGGGATGGGATCACGTTGATAAATATTCTCTGGACTACAAAAATCAACTAAATACCCTATTTTCTTTAATTAAAAATCACTGAATTATTTAATGATATCTGACTGAATTAAATATTGAAGACGCATCAAGATCTGCCTAGCGGTGTGATTAGTGCTTTATGTTAAGATCTGCCCATGTGGACATCAGTTCAACCTCCAATTAGGTAAGTTATTAGAAATTCAGTCCCACAAACAACTCAACACGTACTTACTAATTGCTTTAAATGGTTAAATATTCTAATTCATACAATTCATCCATTAGTAAGAGACCAGACCTTATTTTCTTTTCTCAGCAGTCAATGTATACAAAGAAACTATGGCCCTTTAAAGGGTCGTGGTTTAACAGATAGCATTTACCATTCTACTAAAGGTGTTGCTCACTCCTTGTCCAGGGGATCAGAGTTCAAATAGCAGCACATTCACTCTGGATAAAAGTGGTGGTTGCAGATAACAATCTGAAAAGCTGAAACCACTGAAACATGATGGTTTGTAGTTAGAAAATATTTGTGTGTTTTACCAGAATGTAACCCATTACACTGCCAACTGGGAGAAATAAAAATCCAGTGGGAAGACACGAAATTAGATCAGAGCTCTTTCAAACGAAAAGAAATCCAGTCTTGCTGAACTGAAATGTGATCATTCAGATGGCATTTCTATCAGCTCATTCATTTAAAACTCAATTTAATGCTATGTTAGAAACTTTATCTTAACAAATGCTAATGCCTATGTGCCACTCGGCTCGTAGGAACAGACCCATTAGCAGATCTGAGCAAACAGTCCTCTACAGGGAACCCACAACCACACATTGTGAATGGAGGCACGGATTCACTCCACCAGCTTCAGGCAGATAGCTGAGCTACTGAAGTCTATAAAAGGTGTCCTACTGGCTTGTGCAAGATATGCGTTTCCACGGTTGTCCTTGACAGTGACCAAAATGGGATGCCTGGGAATTAGAGCAAGAAAGGATCAAACATTTAGTAATATTTACCCAGAAAAGTCTGCCAGCCTCCAAAAATTTTGTGCTTTTGAGGCTTCCTATTAGAAGTCCTACCTGGATATCTTGTCCGTGCACTTCTCCAGTTGCCCCCAGAAAGGATCAATAAGTGCAGCCTACAGGCTCACAACTGTCAGGAACTTCTGACCCTTCTTCATACCTTTGCTGCATTACTTTCTTGGCAGGCAGAAGAATATAGTCCATATATCTGTCCCTCCCGTAAAGCACGCAAAGTCAGGATTCTAGGCAACCAAAGCTGGTCCCCTGCTCCCTGGAGGGTGTTCACACACCTTCAGCTCATATTTAAGGATTCACATTGTATGGGCTGAATCATTCTCCAATATTTCTTTTTCCTAGAGGAAAGAGGGAGCCTTGATGACCATTCTAATCTAAGATCTAATTTAGATGCCAGGCTGTTGTTTTGAAGGAGACAGAGTTAGATTCAAATTTTACTAAACTTATCTGGTGAAGATCTGAGTGTGTCTGTTTAGCGAGATGGAGAAATTCATGCTATTAATGGTTGCTATTTGACAGTGGATTCTTTTTGTTACATGAAATGAGAAAACACAGCCAGTTCATTATGAAGATAGTGAAAGTTATAAGCCGGTATCGGCTGAATCCTACAAGTGCATGTGGGGAATGTAATGTATGAAAATGCAACATCAAAGAAAGATGAGCAGGGAATGGAAAGCAGAGAATCAGTAATGAGCCGAGTCAGAATGAAGTCTAAGATAATTGGTTAAGGATTACAGCACTTGGGAACTGCTCTCTTGCAGCAGAAGTAAAAATTGGATTGAAAGGAACGGGACACAGTCATTCTGTAACCACATTATAATGACCAGAATAATTTCCTGCATTTTTTGAGTGGAGAAGCTAAGGTTCTGAACAGAGCTATCAATGATTGTCTCGCCTGGAACAGCTCACCCTAGTCTGGGACCAGACTCAACCCAAGTCATTTTTTGCCCACAAGCTCTTTCTAAATATTTTTCATATTAACTCTGGGGCTGGAGAGAACTTAATAACCTGTCAGTGTGAAATTATTAACTCTCTTAATGGCAAAGACATGGAGTGAGGTTTGTGGCCCAGTCTAAGTTCTTGCTCTTTGTGCAGTGTTACATAAGTCAGTTGATCAATGGTGCTCTGATGATTTATTAACGTCATGCTGCCAAAGAGAACTCATGCTGAAACTTAAGATGGATCAAACTTAATTTTAAAATCCTGAAGTGAACATCATATCTTTCAAGGACTTATAGAATTGACTGCATATTTATCATATATTAGCACAGAAAGCAAAATACATGTGAGTAATAAGGAATGTATCTCCAGTTCAAAGCACTGCCAACAGCACTAATAGCAAATTGTGTTTTATCATGTTTTCTTGCAGTTCCACAAAAATGGCTTAATATCCCAGTGTCATAAGCAATTCCTGTTGTGTGCTAAGTACCTTTGTTTTTCAAAAGGAGGAAAAAAAACCCTAAATCTAATTTTATTTGGATACGAGTACATTCTTTTATTTCAATTAAAACAGTCCAAATGGCATGAAATCCTTGGTAAATAAAACTTGAGTATTATTAAAACAGCCAAAATAAACCACTGCAAAATATAGTTTTCTTTTCTCATGAAAGATTCACGATGCCACATTGCCCTAGTTAGTATCGTTATTTCTAAAATTTGATTCATTATTTATGCTTAATTCAGGGTGACACTGTACCCCAGCACAGATTTATTTAACAACTGTCTGCTACACCAAGCAAGGCTGCTGTCCTCCTTTCCCATTACATATACACATACATAAGCAGCACTGCAGGGGAAACTGGTCCATAAACAATTAGTACTAAAAATTGTATGGGAGACCAGGCAGAGCTTGTATTAAGAGGATTTGATTACTTACACTGTCATCAACTTTGGTGTATTTTTACAGTTCAAATCCACACCTTTAAAACACATGTATATATTAAAGAGAATTGTATGAGGATCCTGGAGCCACAGTAAGAGTTCAAATATTTATTTCTACACTTTGGATTTACACAGGATTTCATCTGAGATGTGTACTGTTTGATAAAGATGGTTAAGTATTATCTTCCCCATTTCACTCTTTAAGAGCCTCAACCACAGAAAGACTGAGCTGCTTCTGAAGCTACCAGCAAGATCTTTTTACACTGCAACAAAATGCTCAGTTGAACCTTAAGGCTACATCCACATTGGCAAATAGTGGAAGTCAGCTGACACTGAGGACCAGGAATCTACATTATAAGCCTTTGTTTTTTGTTTTGTTTTGTTTTTCTGCATTGGACTAATTCTTGTTTGGCCTCACAGAATGAGTGCCTGTTTGTAGCTGGACTAGTTTACATACCCAAGATAGTTTCTCAAGGTGAACAAAAGCATAAACAGTGGTGACAGTCACAAGATTCGCTTTAAAAGTGCATTCCTGATTCAAGCTAAAATGCAAAGGCAGGCTCAGCCATTGCAATGTTGGCTGGGCAGAGCCTGATTCAAAACCCCATGGAGCCAGCAGTGAGAGGAGGAGAGGAGATAGGGTCTTTCCAGAAGCTCCAACAGAACCAAGGTTTTGGGCCACTAGGGGCCGTTGTTGGTTGCCATGCTCCCTTGGTTATGTCTGCACAGATATGCTCTGGGTTCATATTCTGCTTGAAAACATGCAAAACTTGCATCATATCACACATCAGGTTGTGCATTAAAGCTATCCATCTGAACAGTAGTCTTCCAGAGATAAGAATAATCTTCAGGTGATGCCAACAATTTGTACTTACTGGATGTGTGTGGTGTGCTGTTGGGCCCAGCCACTCACACAGTCTGCTGAGCAGCAAGAGAAAGAGACTCCAGCTCTGCTGTGCTCTGTGAGCTAACTGCTTCAAGAAATTAGTTCTGAGAACTTTGCTAATACTTTTACATGAAAAGACAATGTATTCTCCAGCTCCCTGATACAAGTATCATATTATATTCTCATATCATATCCAGTGAGACTGCCTTCCCGTCCCAGATTATCGTGGAGTTTTCCATGTTTCCAGGATACAGAAGACTATGAAGGCAGCAAAATTTAGACTTCCCAAGTAATCTTCAGCAGGTTTTCATGTTTGTGTGTGGAAATGAACATCGAGCTATTTGTTAGCAGAGAATTGCTCTATCTGTGATGCAAACAGGAACATTCTTCCACTGTTAGCTTTGCTTTGAATACACAGAAAAAGGAAAAGGATTTTCAAGCTAGAGAAAGAGAGAGGTCAAAACATTCCAGAAAAGCTCTAGAAAAATTTCTGGAGGAATATGGGTTTTATGGAAAAGGTTTGAGACAGTAGATCAGTTTGTTTACACTGTTTTGTCTTGAGGGTTTGTCCATCATGTGAACATAGCATGCCCCTGATTATTTTGGCCTCAGACAGTTATAAGTCTAATGCAGACCATGAGAACTCTGGCCCTGAGCACTGTCCCAATATCCCAGAATTCCCAAGGGTTAGAATGTTTTTTTGAGTGATCTACTGAGGTTTCCATGTGGATGCAAGGTTTTTTATATGGAGATCCATTCTAAAGCTGGTTAAGGTACCTATTCATTATGTAGACATAGCTGTTAATGCTTTTAAAAAATAATCAAAGAATACAGAAATATCATTTAAAAGTTGAAGAGGATTTAGTACCAAATCTCTAGTTCCTTATGCAACCAATTGTTACCTTGTACCTCATAAAATATAGTAGAGCAGTTGAAGTTGATCTGCAGGCACTATAACTTGTACTTCAATTCTACCTAAATACAAAAAGTAATAAATTACAGTGAGCGATCCTTGCTTTTTAACTGGCATTCCAAGTCCATTTGCCTTTCTAATGCATTTTGAAAAAGATAAATGTTCAACACTTAAGCTGCACGTAAGCTTCTCGCTCCTTTATATTATTTCCTATAAATAAAAATATAAATGGTTGCGGTCATGCAATTTGATCTTTAAATATATGGTACTATAAATCTAGTCATGATTCATTTCCTGTGAAAATAAATATGACCTTTTCTTTTAAGACACAGGACAAAAAGGTTCTTTCTTAAGGATATAAACACCTAGTAATCCAAATATCCACTTAGCCGGAAACATAAAGACATTGCTTTTGGGCATGGGTATCGCTTGGATATATGCTCTCTCCATGCCAAACAGGAAGCAAGCTCTTAGAGGGAACTCATTGGGACAGAACAGTGTTGTCAGCCCAGAGTGCCACATCAGCATCAGCTGGTACCTTGTGTTTATTTCAGGCAAATTTGCACTCTGTACATCTTTCCTGGTGTTTTCTTGCCATTCTTATTCATATTTCTTAGATTTTCTTGTCTTCTGCATTTACCTTTTCTATCACACTAACATCAAATCTCCATTTCTTATCTGACAATGTCTCTACTATCTTGCAAATCAACCCCCCTTAAGTTGACTCTTACTCTCTTCAAAGTGGCAGTCTTCTCAGTCAGCATGCTCCTTTATCTCTAAGGCTGTCATTTTCTGTAGTAAACCCCAAGAGAAACTACGAATTTCCTAGATATGCCCTAGGAAAGTCTCTGGTGTCTGCCTTTTTTTTTTTTTTTTTAATATACCGTAGTATATGGCTGCCACAATATTGGTATATATATCAGGGAGTCACTGATTCACAGGAAATCCCTCAAGAAAATTCCTTCAAATTCATTATTTTCTCCTCCATACATTAAAATGACATAAGTTCTTTGAGTTTAGCCATTGCCACTAGTTACTGTCTAAACACTCTCATACAGGGATGTTTACTTTTCATACATAGGGGTGTCTGAGGCAAAAGTAAGCCAAAGAAAAATAATGAAAAATGTAGGAAAGGATTTTCTATGAACAGAATCAAATAGATGTTATATACAGGAATGTCTGTATTCTCTTCCAGTTACTTCTCTATTTTGAACTTATGTCCTCTGCCTTGCAATTGAAACTATTCTTTCCCTTTAACTGAAGTTGCCAAAATATAGTCTTCATCAACATTGATTCAAGACATCATCATCTAAAACAAGGTGATAAAGCTGGTATTTATATCTATCAGGGGACTGACTACAGATGATGGCAATGACCATCTCAAAAGGTATAATTCTCTGCCACAGTGTATATCGGTATTTTTCTTAATTATTTCTGACATTTTACCTATTACTCCAAGGACTTTCTCAGAGGGTGGAAATAAAGGGGAAAAATGGGTTTTGTGCTACAGATGAAGAAATACATCTTCTGTAAGTAATTCCCAGAAGAAATCTTGGAAATCTTATGGGGTCAGAAAAGAGGCAAGAAAGTAGCATTTTTCACCTTTGCTGAATTGGCCATCTAAACTTACAGTAGCACTAAAGCTGAGTGACTTATCTGCCACCCCTTAGCAAGAAGAAAAGTGAGGATAAAGAAGCATAGAGGGAAAAAAAGAAAGCATAGTGAAAGTATGAAAGATTTTGATCTTCTAGCTACTTATCTCCTATTTCCCCATAGCTGATGTCCATTCACTTCTGTTATTAGAAATCACACATAGCAAAAATGAAGAACCATACAACTGAAGTTATGGCAAGGATAAAAGTTCACCAAGTTTAGGACCAGCAAACAATGTTTGAGAGTGACTGGGAGAACAATTTTCCATTTGAAGAGCTGTACAGATGCAATAAGAGCGGCAAATGATCACCATTTACAGAGAATACTAAGGTAGGATCAGTGACGGGCTGTCCACAAGACCAAAAGATGCCTTGAAATGAGCATGTGAAAGAGCTTGTTATACGTCACCAATTTTGATGTGAGTTTGAGACAGGATGGACACCCGGGTTACAAAGAGCAACTCTTAATGTAGCCCTAGAGAAATTTCAGGTACAGTTGGTTGCTCAGCTTAATGACACCGTTATTAAACTCAAGATAAGTAAAACTAAAACAGACTATAGCAGACACAAGCTTCCTGTTCTTATCTTAAAAACCCGCAAACATTGCAGCTGTCCCAGAGCAATACACCAAGAACTCATCATCTGGTTTCCAGCCTTGGAGCTGGTTTCTATACAAATAGTCTTCTCTCACCCTCTGAATACTCCAGCACTGTGTGTTGATAACCCACCAGTATGAGCATGGTGAGCAAAACATGAGTTTCACATAGCTACTGGAACTATTTTGCCTTGTGTTACGCTGATACAACTCAATCTATCATAATTTCTATGTATAGAAATGCATTCCTAGGTATTAACAGCATTTCTAACACAGGTCACTATGGACATACCAGGAGCACACAAATTACTCTGTATCTAACAGAATGAAACACACACATCTTTCAGATATTCACTAGTCAGGTGGTTTGGCCTTAATCTACACTCACTCAGAAATGAAAACGCCTTTTTTCCTCTACTTCTAGCGTTGGCTACATGGTGGCCTGCCTTTAAGAAGGCATTTACTGCCTACCTCTGAGAGATAGAAGAGGAAGGGTGAGTGATTTTCATGCTCTGGCACTCATTGTAGGCTGTTTAATTTGTCAGGACTACTAGGCCATGGTTTTGTGCTTTGACAGGTTTTTGTTATTCCTGCTAATCCCATTTCTGTTGTGTAATGTGCGTGGCAGCATCTGGTGACAACAGAATAGAACACCTAATTGTGAATGAATACAGAGCGCCCTGTTCTGCCACATTGCCTGTTGCACTATTTTTGCATTTTTATGGCTGAGGGTGGGCTTCCAGGAGCTGCAAAGCAGACAGCCCATCGTTGTAATCAAATTTGCCATTTGCATGTGTGTGTTCTCAGCAGCCTTCGTACTTCTGTGGCCTCCAGGATTCCCCGAGTTTGGCTTTCTGGCTCCCTCTTCTGAGTGGAGAGGATGATCGTATGTATTTATTGAAGAGCCTCTACATATTCTAACAACTAACAACTTCTAACAACTAAGTCACAACACTAAAATGATGGGTTTAAGTGCATTTGGATGTCATTAAAAGCAGTGGAATGTGAGGAGGGCCAATGCAGTACCTGCACAACTGTTGCTGCCCTCACCTGTAGTGTGGTTTCATTCACGTGCTGGACGCAAGGATCAGCAGCTGCCTCCAGATCTCCTCTCCGTATGAACACCTTTTTTTCCTGCTCCGCTCCAAATAATTTATCAGTGGCTCACTGACTTCAGATGCTATTCCACTTTGCCACTTGACATCCACTAGGCATAGCAAGCAAGCCCAGGAGCTATGGGCTACGGTCAGCATTGACAAAGCTTAGCACCTTGTAGTGATCTTGCACAGTGATCATAAAGGTTCCCAAAATGCACAACTACGATACCTATTTTTCAATAGTGGCCCTGTGGATTTTTGGGGAAAGAGTTCAGTTCAATGTCTTTAAAATCTTCTGAGAGCAGATTACTGATTTAATCAAGTTTATACAAATACCCTGCTGGTAGGGTACTGATCAGGGTACTCACCTGAGTTTAAGCTAAACTGGTTCCAGCTAACGTCAGAATTGCAACCTAATGCTGTCAGTTTCAATAGACTAATAAACCTTTCTGACAAGAGGACTTTACATTATTTCATTTTAGATTCTTGTCAGTAACAAGCACTAGTATTGCAAAACAAGACTGACAAAAATTCCCTGCCCACATCAGTCTTGCAGAAACTTTCAAAAGATTAACTAAAGCAAAGCTCTAAAAATCCAGTGATCTGAAGTACATGAATGACAACATCAAAAAGAAAAACTTTAAGGAGGGAGTCCAGACTTTTCAATTAAAATGCAAGCTTCAATTTTCTCCTGGTAACACTTGGTACAATTTTCCTCCCAGTAAACAACACAGCTCTTCTGTATTTACCACAATAAAACAGAATCAAAACACAAAACCTGTTGGATGTGGCAACCAAAAAAAGATCTAAAGCTGATATAAAATTACTCATACAGTTTTCTAACTCCGTTGTCTTATTAAACATCCTAGTTTAATTTACTAAGTTTAAAAAAGGTGGTCAAATAATGCAGTAAATATGAAAGTGTTTGAGGACTTAAAGCATGAAGCAGCATACAATTCACATATGAAACTAAGATCTTGTCTTATGCTTTCTCTTATCTGCTACAGTTCAATTCTAAACCGAGTTCTAAGGAAAAATAAGATAGTGTGAAAGCAAAAATATTTATGTACGCTATGCATACAAAATAGACAACCAGGGGAGAAATGTTCCTCCTTATCAAAGACTTGTATTAGATGTATCCTTCTTCTAAGCATCCGCGGACAAGTTCCCCCAGAAAAGATGCCTTTCATCAATTGTGGGAGCTGTTATTCGTTATCGTCATCTGTTTATAATCAATGAGAACAGTTGGATGCTCAGCACTCTTGAAAATTGAACCAATTATTTAGGTCATTAGTTTTTAACCTTTTTCTATTTGTGGACTCTTAAGCATTTTCCAGTGGATGTGAGGCGCTGTTAGAAATTTTGCTCATGTAGATAGCTGTCACTTTCTTCAGCATTTACAACAAACTATCTAGAATTTATCCCTTCTCTTTCGTCCCTTATGAAAATATCCTCAGATTCCAGGCTGAAAAAAACCCAAACCACACTAGTCAAATATATACATTTTTAGCTAAATTAATAAATGAAGGCTATGTGAATCACAGTGTTTTCAAACACCTTGATACACTATGCAAGTAAAAGTTTATCAGTTTGTGTCTAAAATTCTATGCTATCTTGATTACAACCCAGGGAAGGTGCCACTCTGCAGACATTCCTCTCCTCTGGCACAAGCAGTTGCTGCTCTTCCTTGGCCCTCCCAGTTCCATCCTGTCCCTGGCTGCCGTGAACTGGCCTCCCTCATGTGTCAGCCCAAGTTTCTCTTTTGATCAATAAATTGTGTTGTGAGACACATCTTTTACTCAAATGCTGCCAAAAATTACTGTATCCCAACAGCATTGCTTGTGCTACAATTATCAAGACAAAGTTGAACGTGGTTCTGAACAGAAGGAGAAGAGCAGGGATAAGCAAGCAACAGACAGCAACAACACCCTAGATTAGGTCGTAACAGCACAAATTAAAATGTTCGTTACATACAATATTTGATTTTATATTCCCAAGCATACATTAGAACTGGTGCAGGACAGATTTGGGCTACCTTGGGAAGGAGTTCTGGCTGAGGTATGACCCCACCTAACTTCTGAAGGTATCTTCCACTATCACTGGTGATCAGTAGCAAAAGAAACTGCTCCCAGCCCATGGGATTGTTTTGCTTGCATACAGTGTTGTGTCAAAGGAGAGTTGCTATGACAAATCCAACCACTTATGATGACACTCTGAGTGGAGATTTGTTTGCAAGACCTGAAAATTTTCATAAGGTCATTTTACTGTTTATTATAATTATCATTATTGGGATATACAGTGACTACATACGTTTGATCGTATCTCCGTTAGCCTACTGTACTGCAGATGTATTTGTACAGCCAGTGTGCCCAGCATTGAAGGAGTTGCATTTAACAGAGCAGGCTCTTAAGTTTCCAAAGCAGCTCAACCTCTGGCCTCAGCTTAAGCAACCAAGCAGTGTGCCTGGGTCAGCTCCAGTGTGGCTTTGGTAATCCCTTGTGCAAACCCCCTGGGAAGTGCTCTGAACCAACAAACTCATTTCACATGTTGGAAGCCACTGAACAACTAACAAAACTCTTTAACAAAGTAACTGCTGAAAAATTCCCTAAAATAAAAGCCGGGGGGGGGGGCTGGGGGGGGAGAAGACCCCTCCTGGTTTCAATGAAAAAAATTTAGGCCTGACTATGGTAGTTAAATTAAATCTATTTGCTTTTTACAGAGTTCGAATAGATGCTTTTTAATTATTGCTAATTGTTTAAGATATTGTTGTATACCCCTGAAGATTTAAACTGAATAAATTGAATTCCTTTAAAATCTCTTTCAGCTACAGGCAATACAGTAAGAAGCCCCATAGGTACGGCAATAAAAATAACCATAAAGACATAAACATTTAAATGAGGAGAGCATGGAATACTT
>VZTM01010859.1:1421-56327 GCA_013400555.1 Jacana jacana | reverse complement strand
GAAGAGAAGAGAAGAGAAGAGAAGAGAAGAGAAGAGAAGAGAAGAGAAGAGAAGAGAAGAGAAGAGAAGAGAAGAGAAGAGAAGAGAAGAGAAGAGAGAAGCAAGCTATGTGTTTTGGAGACACAAGAACCAAACCATGAAACACACATTTGAAACATTTAGGATGACTATGAAAAAGGTCTATGTTCACTTGTTAAGGAATGTGCTAAGGCAGACTAAAGCATATGAATGGCCCTTTCACAGGTCACAGATTCTATTCAATTCTTGGACATTGTTATTATCCGACAGAAATAGATGGGCCTAATTAATATTCTGAACATACCTGATAGAACATTCTTAAGGAAATCATCCTCTGGTGGTTTAGGTTTGTTGTGTTTTGGTTTTTTTTGGTTTTGTTTTTTGTTGGGGTTCTTGGGTGTAGTGTGCTTTTGCTTTTGCTTTTGTTTTTAACAAACAGCAGACATTACAAATAGCATCTGGTTAAAAAACTATCAACATAATTTCAGTGTTAAAAGTTTAATAAAGAGTCTACTTCTGAATATATTTGTTTATGCAAAGACTTGTTGTTTTTTTATTTTTATTTTTAATTTTAGTAAACAGTTTTGCCATGTAGATTAAAGCTGAACTGCACAGTCATTTTGCAAGTAATTATATTCTTGGCACTTTTCTGAACATAATATAACAATTACCACAGCAATTGCATTTTTATCAGAGCACTCCAAGCATGCAGCAGGTTAATATCAGTGTTCAGCGACTTCAGATAATATTTCTAAGATGCTAATGTTTAGCAAATTTAAATGAGCAAACAGCTTCTGATATGAACTGAGTTCTGGTCTTTTAAGATAATGTGGTTATATGGGGGCTGATCTTATATGTAGTTGGGCTACTGTTTCCCCTACAAAATCCTGTTAGACTTGATGGGAGCCTGTGCAAGCAAATCCAAATGCAGGGCCAGCTTCATGGCAAGAACGATGGACTCTGATTACAAAGTTAACTTTTCAAGGGGCGTAATGCACTGCACAGATCCCGGCTCTGCCACTGCCTGATGTTGGGCAAGCCCTTCTCTCATGCAGCTGGCCCATTTACATTGTGACCTTTGGAAAGCATGAGTTATCACCAAGTGTCTGCCTGATACTGCCCTAAAATTATGCTATTAATCTAATCTAATTATGTTATTAATTAATCTAATCACTGGATTTTAAAGATATGCAGTTTAGTTTCAGATATTTGACTCCTGCTGAGTGATCTCAAAAAGAGTAACCTCATTTTTTCTAGGCTCTGTTCCCCTCACAACTGACCCTTGTGGAGTTTTCCTGTTGACTTCACAGAGAGTAGAAGTAGGCCCAGAAAATGGATAATCGCCCGGAGTCATCTGAGCTGCATCACTGCATTTCAAATTCAGGACACTGCTTCAATACAGCGACTTGTTGTTCTCATCTTAAATGTCTGGATGGCATACAAATATAGATAAAAGTAGATGACTAATTATCACATCTATTCTTAAGGCATGCAGGGAGGGAGGCAGTAAAGAGGAGGGGAAGTTTGTGGGTTACTCCCACACATAAATCCTCTATGTGTCACTGGGTGAATAGACACTACTTTAATCTATTGTGCAAAGCTGTTTTATAACAACAATAAGCTAAAACAAAGAGAAACTATATTAGAAAGGCAAATATCAAAATACATCACTTCTAAAATGCCTTCAGTTAATCAAGTAATTCAGTCCCATAGTACACCCAGAAACAGGAGTCAAGTGTTTGTACTGAAACCTTAATATGGCATATGTGAAAAAAAAAAAAAGTCCCATTGAAATAAATAAACCTATTCATTTCACAGACAGTGAAAAAGAGACCAACTTTCTTTGTCTTGCCACTTTAGAGCCCCTTGATAGCATTTTCCTTTTTTATTGTCTTTTAGATATAGATGCCCCTCTGCTTAAGTATCACCAAAGCTACTAGTAACAAATACCTAAATATATAACAGATGCATAAGTGCATCTTGGGATAAATACATTATGGACAATTAACTGTCATCATACCCCTCAATTACATTTTCACCCGCTCCTGTAGTGTACACCTGTGGCTTGTTAGTAATGCAATGTGTTGTAAAGCAACTCTAAGGTTCAAAGGTAGCTCTGCAAAAATCTGTTTTCCTCTTTTCTTAAATATGCATTACACAAAAGTGAAAACAGAGAAACAACCACAAGAAAAAAAGAACACTACCTTTTCTTTTGCCAGCTGGCACTGTAGACGAAGTGAAATTTTTTCATTTTCCTGTTAGATCACATAGGAAAGAGCATTTGCATGAAATATTAGGCCTGATTCTGATTTCAGTAATGGAGAAATTAACCCAGAGAAGCAGAAACTGAAATTCACTTTGGCACACTTTGTAACATTACTTTAAATGCCACGTTTCTCAGCTGTGAGGGGATGATAAAATAATCAGCAACAGTATTTGAGAAAAATTTATAACGCACATCATTTTTAGTCAAAATTAAAACAACTTTTTAGAAGCACAACTAAAACACACATATCTAGGCTACTGTATAATTAAGTCTGCAGCTTGGCAAAATGGATATTGGTATAAGTTAAAGTAGCTATTGAATATCCTTACTATAATCATACTTAAATCCATAATAGTTACTGGAAGGATTATTTGTTATTAAATATGTGAGTGGCATAAATCAGCAAGCTCTGTATATGACTTTGATAGAGTGTCTGTAAAGAAAAATATTAAGCAAAAATATACTGTACAAATGGTCTTGTAATTGTAGCTGGAGGCAAATCCAGGACAGAAATATCCCTCTTTTTTGATATCCCAATAGCATTAACACATTTGTGTTACAGCTTTGTTTGTTTATGCTTTAGTCTGATATTGTCAACATTAAGATTTTTTTTCTTCCTATACTGCATTTTTCCAACCTTAGTTACTACCTCCTTCATTAAATACCTCTGAACTGCTTCACTCCTTGTTCAGGGAGGGAAATAATATAGACCATTAGAAGCTTTCCTGAGCTTCACCATGAATGGCTGGCTGATTTTTGCAAAGGTGACATTGACAGCTCCACTGACTTCCGTGCTTTACCAATACAGAAGGAATCCCCCCAGCATCTCTCATGCTGGAGTCCAGACAACCCACTCTCCATGTGGCGGAAGCACCCTGGCTGGGATATCTGTCCCTGCAGGCTGTTGCAGGCTCTGCCTTGCCCCCACCGCTTCCATCCCTTCTGGATGGTGCATCCAGCAAATCACATGCCCAGCCATGGTCCACTGAGTGAAGCTACTCTCACACAATTACCTCACTGACCAGGAGAAGGAAATACCATCATTCTTTAAAATATCATCAAGACTTTCTGCATAGACAGGGCATAAGGAGTCATACCTCTGGTAGGACTTACCAGCTACATAGTCACTGCTTTCCCTCCAACCTCTGTACCTCAACCCAAGGGTTGAATCATCTGAGTAAAGCTAATTTAACTCCCAGAGAGGGGTTTCTTGTCGGCTCAGGGACATCGAGATGTTTACCTGCTCACCAATAAATTTCAGCAGAGACTCTTCCTTTCCATTTTTCATTTTGCCCAAAGAAGGCATTTGCCATTTCAAATCTTCACATAGCTTTTCTCATTTTTGTATTTAAAAGTCAACAGTGTGGGCACCAGTATAACAAGCACTGGTGCCAGCTGACGCTACTATAGCTTTTGGCAGCTTCCTTTAATTGTGGTGTTTGTTCTTTGCTTGTCTTTTAAATGGTCAGTGAAGCCAAATGGAATGACAGGACATTGAGGTATTCACAGATAACATTCAGGAGCTGGGTTTTGTTCTATGTCCTGAGGGGTTTACCCAAGAGACACTGAGAGCCTGGATGCTGGCCTGCACAATTAATGAAAAATATTACAGGTGTTTATTTATAGGTGAGAATCAAATATGCCCGGCTTCACCAACTCAGGGACTGTTAAATGGCAGCAATTTAAATTTGTTCAAGCAGACCTGCAAGGAACTGTGTCAGCTGGCTAAATGATAACAGCCACTGGCCAGCCAGCATCAACTGTGATGAGTTATATCATCTCACTTTACCAAATCCATGGTCTCCAAAGAGTTTAATCACAGTTGGATGACACAAAGCCAAATAATAAATTGCCTTGCTTAGCAGTGACTGTCAGCTAACTTACCTTTCTGCAGTCACGTGTGAACAAAGTATCATAAAGCAGACCCTAAGTGGGTAGAAGAAAGTCCAAAAGCAAAGACCTAAACACAAATATTTGAAAAATGTTAGCACTAACTACAGGAAAAATGCTTGGCAGAAACAGGAAAGGACAGAATTGTTAAATTCAGGAAAACCTTTCTGGTACATGCTGCATGCACATCCTCTGATATTTATTGCCTCATTGCATTTTTAAAACACCTAGGGAGGACCAAAGAACAGAAAAATGCCTTCCAAGGAATAATCCTGCATGATCCAGGAACTGGACTGGGTGACCTAATAGGATGTTCTCATTCCTAGCAATTTTTTCCTTGAAAGAGTTTTACTGCTTTTGCTAAAATCTGGTGCTATTTAAAAAAGAAAGGAAACAAAAGAAAAGTCTGTTCTTCATGTCTCAGCTCTTTTAAAAAATTTTTATTATTAGAAAATATATCAAAAAGCATCTAATTAAAAAAAAAATCTTCAGACATTGAACTGCAGTATCTGAATTGCTTTAGGATTCTAACTAATGACGATAGGAAACACCCTAATGTCTATTGTCTAAGCACTTCTATTGACCAGCCAGGGCAAAATTAGTAACATTTACATTGTTCTATAAATGGCCTGAGCAAAATCTCATAACAAATCTGCAGTGTGGTCGGAACTCATCTGTTGTTTGCACTTCCTCCTTTGCAGATAAGACAGTCTCAAAAGACAGGGTAGGCTGAAGACTGGTTGAACAACTCTATAAGTGAAATCTCAAGACTCTTGTCATTCTAGCTGTCTAAATTACTTAAACAGGACTCAGAGGGATTTAAAGGGGAGAAATGACATGACAAACAATTATATTCTAACACACTATTTATAACAATGCCCTTTCAGATTATTGTTCCACTCAGACCGACACATTACTGTAATCCCAGGGATGAATCAAGGGACTTAGAGTTAGATCATGCACAGCTTGTAGGCATAAAAAAAATACGAATAAAGAACTGACATTCAGGAAATATAGAGCGACTCAAGGATAAATTCTGTTGGGATGAGCTTAATTTATCAATGTCAATAACAACGGTGAACACATCGCAAGGATACATGCATATTAATTGAAAATAACTCAGATTAAATCACTGCAGTTTGACATTTTGAGATAGGCACTTTATCTTTTCAAGAAAGAGAGCACTATAAAATCTTTAATCTGAAAACACATCTTAATTGCATGTTATCACCTCCTAATTGCTTCTATATTATATTAAACATTTTGCTAATTACTAGCCTGATCATGGTGTAAATAGCTTGAGGCTAGAGCTCATAACCAGCTGAAGACAACTGGGCACAATGAGGGCCACAAAGAAGTTTATCACTTCAGTGTATTATCGCGGACTTCCATCATTATCAGTGTCTATCACTCTTTATCTCTGCTTCCCTTGTGAGATAAAGAAGTGAGGCAATAATGTAGATCAGAGGTTGGGTTGCATTTCAGTTAATCCATCTATTTCTAGCTCTAGATTTCTAATATTCCCTGGGGACAAAAGTTGTCTGCCTACTGCTGTCACTAATCTACTGCTTGAAGACTGAGGCCAGAATGCTATTTGCTCTACCACAAGGCTGAGTAATGGAGGTGCTCCTGGACAGCTGGAAGTGCGCGCTGCATCCGAAACCAAAGGACGTGGATGAAATGTGTTGCTGTGAGCAATCTACCCACTTAGCTTCAGACCCTGAGTAATACACAGACGATACACAGGGAGTGTCTGAGGCAGCAGCTTGTGAATTCATCAGGAAAGAAAATTATTTATGTATAGGCAATAAAAATGCTCACAGAAAACTGCCAGGTGACCCAGCAATGCAGGCAGCTGTTCGGGCAGCAAAAAATAATTTAGGTAGAATAATCATTTAGACAATTACTGTTACCTGAAATAAGCTAACCAGAACAGCATTTTTAGGGTTGGGAGTTTGTTTTTTTTTTTAAAAACCAACCAAACAAATAAAAAAACCCCAACAACAATTTTATCCAAAATCACATTAAAGAATTAAGTGACTTAGTGGGTTCCAAACTGCAAGGTAAATCACAGCTTTATAAAACATGACTTGCATTTCCCAAAGAAAAAAAGCTTATGCAGGAGCAAATCAGGACCAGGTAAAATAGCTTTCCTCAGTGTCCCCCCGGCAGAATATAAGTTTAGCCAGTGCAAGGAGGAGGTGGTGACATGGGGTCTATGAATTTTGCTCTCTGTGTTTTGATTTTGATTACAGCCATGTTGTCAGGAATTGCTGTAAAATGCCAGAGGCTCAAGTTTGTCTCTTAATAAAAACTTACTTTTTTATTTGTCTTTGCATTGTGGCAGCAGCAAAGGATCTGTATCTGGAGCTTCATTTTCTAGATGGAAAAAACTCACAAATTTTACTGAGTACAAAGTTTACAAGTCAGGTAGAAAGAAAATAGACTGCAAAGGAGGGAATATGAAATGTAGATGAATTTAGGGCTGACTCATGACATGCAAAAACAAAGCAGTCTCAGCTCCAAACTCTTTTTCTAGTGGAAGACCATGTTTCACGAAATTGTACAAAACCAATTACCAGAAAGAAATGCTTGAGTCTGAAGAAACCTTCTACCCTCCCCACAGGGACTTACTCATCGGTGGTGTAACAAGGGACCCTTTCTCCAATGAGACAAGGGGTACTGTCACTGTTTTGCCCTTCCCTTCTAGATTTCCAGTCTCACACCTCCAGGACTCAGCTATGGGTCAGGTTTTTTTCCACACCAAGGGCTATATCACTCTACCTGAATATCTGTTTTTCAGGAGCATCATAAAATAAGTTAGAGAAGTGCAGTGAAATAAGAAGTGCCAACGCTGGCCCTTTGCACTCTCTGTGTCCCAGTTGTGTCTGCTGCCGCACGCTCTGCCCACGTTGTGGGATCCATCTCTCTCCTCCCCTATGGCTGCTGGGAGTCTCTGAGCCACCCCCATCTCCCTATCGCTCTCCCATGGCTGCAAGACCCCTTCAGTGACATGAGCTTCAGTGTGACATTGACAGGAATCTGGGGCTGTGAAAGACTTCAGAAACTGGGCTCTTTGTCAAAATTTCTCTGCTGTGAGCATGCAGAGGAATGAAATACAGTGCAGCTAAACAGAAAGAAGCAATGATACACAGCTGTTTTTTAGGTAAGACATTTTAGGGAATATTCTGGCTTTTAATGAGTGCACAGCAAAAGGCCCTGGATTTATCTCAGCTGCCAGAATCCTATCACTCTTTCAGGTTCTTATTATCTTTCTTTATTTCCTTCTATCTTTGTTTCTAGGTTATGTCTGTTTAAAGCATCTCAGCACTTTCTTCAGCTCCTAAGCAGTCTTTATAGATGCCTGGTTCTCCCCAAGAATTCCTTAATTTGCCATCTCTGCTCCCTCTCTTACAGTTGTGGGAAAGTGTGCTGTGTTCTCACTTTCCTTTGTGTCCAAAGCGAGGAGAGGGAGACATTTCCCAGTGGAATAAATATTCTGCCATGACAGGTTGGTGCAAGGAAGGGCCCCCTATGTGGTGGTAAGTGATTTCAAGAATACCTTGTATTTAAACACAGGGTTGCACATAGCTTAAAGGAAAGCCTGTACCACATAACACACGATGTCCCTTCCACAGGCTCATTCCTACAGCTGTATTTTACGCCCACACTACAGATGTGTTTGATGATATTTGCTTGTTTGTGTTTTCTCCTCTGTATTCACATATATTATCTCCACAGCCACTAATTCTTGATATAAATGATGCTAAGCGGTAAAGTGTGGTCCATTAACTTGATTTTTAAAAGTATCTAAAATTTACGCAGTGATTTAAATAATAATATAAATTATATTAAGTATGTGCAACAGCAGAGGGTACGGCCTCCTAAACAGAATGAATTTCTCCTTGGAGAGCACTGATTAGTTCATTTTTCCTAATGAATCTTTTGTTATAGTCAGAAGTTCCTTCTTTTCCCCCTCACTGTCTCACTTATGAAGCATGCATATGTATATATGTATGTTCCATTTATATATTTGATAGCTAGATTAAGTAATATCCTACTTCACCTCCAGAAAGGGCACAGCACTTCTCAAGGAGGTAGCTGCATTTTCTAGGTGGGGGAAACTGAGGCCAAGGCAGCCCATCCATGGGTCCTTGACCTGCTCGATCTATGGGCCAGCCACCTCCAAGCACATAATCTGCTGCTAAAATAGAGTCTGCACAAAAGTGGATGAATACTGCTGTTTCTCTCAGCGAAATTTACTAATGAGGCCTATTAGAAGGTGTTACCCATTAAGATCGCTGTAGCTATTATTGCTCGCGCTCTGTCAAAAAAGTGCACCAGATGGCTTTGCACTGCTTTCTCCAGTGGCTAGTGATGCCCCTCTGCTTCGGCTCTCCCTCACTCCCTGTGTTCACACCGTTCTTCCTCAGAGCAGGGTGAAGGAGAGAGAAGTCCCCCCATTCCCTCACACATGCTTTACGTGCTCCTAGAAGACAGGCTGCCATCTGGCCTAATGAGCTTTGAAACAAACTGCCTTTAAGATAACTTTCCTTTACCTGCAGTGACGCTCCTTTGGCGGTTGTTTACCAGCACCCTGGTCATTTAGGCTGCGGTTTAAGATGCATCACGGTTGTTGGTTTTTTTCCCTAGAAATATCAATGTAGGTAGTGCTTTCCAATAAATGGACATTAATTCATGCTAAATTACAGTGGGATTCCCAAGAAATTACATATTACATCCACATGAATACTGAAAGAAATCATTATGATTAATGGTATAATTTATATGTGCATGTTGATGAAAGAATCATAATCTAAAGTAAATTAGTAGAGATTTATGTACTAATAATTTTGTTGTGCTCTAAGGTCCAGACGAAAACCAACTAAGTGATGTTGCATTGACAGCCAGTTCATATTAGCATATCTTAAAGGGCTAGTACAATAGTATCAAATAAACAATTTCAAATGCATATTAATTCAATTTCACCTTTGTTTTTCCTCCAGAATCTATATTTATGGCGTTGCTAGGAAGAAGTTTTCATCCCTTTCATTTTCACCTATGTGCCAAATAGTTAATGTGGGTGAGATGAATGAAAATATTTAAACATAAAATAACTGACTTTTAAGGGAGGAAAGTAAATGAACTGACCTGCTCCAACCATGTGCTTCTGAGTGTAAGAAGGCCTTGTGGCCGCATGCAGGGAAGAAGAATTTCATGCCTTTCCAGGCAGCTGGTGCAGCTCTCCCCAAAGCCCACAGTGTCCCAGGTCAGTGCCCAGGAGAGTTGCGACAGCACCCTACGCATACCTATGCACATCACCTATGGTGTTGCAGACAGCCCCAATCCACTCCATTTCCTCACTGGCTACCATAGATGCACAGCACAGTCTATCTTAAATGCAGGCTTTACTGCTTATCATAGAATCATTCAGGTTGGAAAAGACCCTTGGGATCATTGAGTCCAATCATCAGCCCTACTCTACAAAGTTCTCCCCTATACCATGTCCCTCAACACCACATCTAATCTACTCTTAATCTTACTGCAGATAATTAATTCATGGCATTTGAGGAGCACAGAGGCCATGAACACAATTCAGGTTTGCTCTGCCATAGAGGAAAACACCAGCAGCAGCACCTTTGGTATTGACAATATTTTTTAAAGTGCTTATTGCTTAAGCTGAAGCACATTGAAGCTGAGGGTGGTGTGGGCCTTTTCAAAACTCAATGTGTGTTGCAGAGACCATGTACCAGTGTCACACAGTCACCTTGTGGGGTTTGAAATGCCGGTTGATGGTAAACATGTGAAGTGCATTACTTAATATTCCAAAGAGAGGGTTGTGAATAGTTTTACATTAATCACTACAGCAAATGTTTATAAAATGCATCTCTGTGTGTAATCACTAACTGATCTTACCTCTGAAATTCTTATGAGAAATAGAAAGTGGAAGGTAGTTTAAATTGTCCATTCCAATTGATTTTTAAAAACAAGGATAAGTCACTGACTAGCAAAATTTGCAAAAATATTTTCCTAGGGTGCTCTTACTATATCATCTTTTCAAATATATTTTAAAGAATTGGTATAATCTAGTCAAAATAGTCTTATGTTTTTGTAATAAGCTTTATCAATCTCAGATAGGGCTCCTCTCCAAGGAGTTCAGAGCCCAAACTCTTTGCAATTTCCATGAAGAAAACATCCCCTGAGCTATGTGTCTGAGACCGTAGTGATGTGAGCCAACAGTAGCCCCACTACTGTACATTAGTAATTTATGGGAGATCCAGAATGTTTCCCCCTGTATTGTCCCCTTTTTCAGGTAGATATTTTAACATTCTGCTGCTGGGTACATACTTTCTTTGCAGCACAAAACTGAATATTACAAGCAGTGTTTTAAATTTTATACAAGCTTGGATATATTTGCTCCTAACAAAGCCTGTTGGAGGATTAACTCTCTTCTACAGGGAGCCCACTGTCAATCTGCAAAGGGGAAATTACTAATAACAACATTTCTAATGACAACCAGCCTGTGTCTATGCATTTTACCTAGCTACTACTTATGGAACCTGTAGCCACCACTATCCATTATGTAGAATACCAAACTAATTTTCAAAATCCTTGCTTAAACCTTAATTCAAGGGAAAGACCTCTTGATCTTACAAAAGGCATTATTGCCGGAGATTAAACTGCTTGATGCTATGTATTGTTCTAGCTGTAGTCAAGAGGGAATATTAATTGAGATGTTCCATGGATTACAGTGTGTATTCTACAGTGGTTCACATGTTTCCTGGTGGTCTTTCCAACAGGAATAGCACAAATGAGGGGAATAAGACGGATCATTTTGAACCTTAGTTGCTAAGCCATTGTTCTGTTGTGCACAAAAGGTAATGCTTGGTTGATTTGCTTTATTTCTGAGCTGTTCTGATTTTTTCCCTGTGCACCTAATCTCTGCCACTTCCTCTATGAGTCATCAGCAGCTGGACCCAGTGAAACCACAGGAACTAGCTCCTGGTAAAGAGCTCTAATGGTGCTATTACTCAAGTTCAATTCTCTTTAAGCCTAGTAAAGAAGCATCATGAGTCATATGGTACAGACAGGAGTTCTTTTGCATTTGCTTCTTTATGAAAATCAAAACCCATGCTTTGCTTTTTTCGGAGTGATTACAATGAGTGTCTCCTACACCTATCTCATTCTGCCTGTCCCTTGCAGCAAGGATGAAATGTCATTTTGCTTTCAATTCCTCATTACTTTCTCTTGTACTTACCAGTTGTTCTGCCTGCCATTTAAAGAAAGTTCTTAAAAATAAAACAAAACAAAAACTCTCAGCCATTTAGCTCTCTCCTTTCTGCTCGTTTTCATTGCACACAAGTGCAATGTGATTCACACCTCTGATTCAGCTGATTTGATTAGTTGTTGCTGCCATACACCTGCTGCTGTCACGGCAGTAGTCTGTATTTGCGGCATACATTCCTGCTGTCTGACAGAACAGGTGGATATTGTATAGTAGATTGAAAAGAATGGTTTGAATGGTAATTGTTCCGCATCCCTGCTTACACAAACTCAGCAAAAGTTTGGTCTATGAAATGAGTCTCATGATTTGCTTTCAGTAACTAGGGTGGTCAGACACCTTATTTTAAGCTAAAGCCAAATTTTTAACTGCAGAAGACAATATCCTCATCAGATGAGCTTTACAGTGAGATAGCTGGAAATTTTTCATAATCTTTATTGATTTCTGATTCTCAGGCATTTCTATGCAAGACAATTTGAAGGCTTCAGAGAGCTCTGGGGGATCTCTGACTCTTGGTAGGAGATTCTTTCCTCTCCTTCAATTAAAACAAGTCATTCTTAACATTTAAAAATGGTCCTTATTGAAAGAATGTCTCATAGTTATTATCCTCTCAGACTAGCGTTTTGCCTTCTGATGAAGTCTTGCATGCTGGCTGTAGGAACTTTACTGAATTGTAATGCAATGCTGCTCAGGGACTGATAGTCTGTGACAGCCGGTAACACTGGGCAGCAGAAAAAGAGACAGGGATCATTGTTCAGCTTATTGAATGGAGAGAACTATATCACAGGTGAAAAAGATCCTCTTGCAAGTGAGGAGTACCTCTGACCATAGAGGTCTTTGAATTATTTTTAAAACATGAAACAGGGAAACCCTGAGATCCCATTTGCTTCTCAAGTCAAAAACATGTCAGCAAAAAACTGAGGGAGAGTACAAGTAGCATTTAACTGGGAGAAAGAATTGGAGAAACCAAACACACAAATATCAAACTTCCTAAAGAGAGGGGAAAATGAATCTGCAGCCTCTAAATCAGATCCTTTATTTATCAGCACAGTTGTATTTAAATGGATTAAGAGCTCCGATACAGGCATTCCCAAGTTGCAATCCAGCCACCACAAGCGGTATGCAAATGTCTGTACTGTGACACATGAGCCCATGTAGAGCTGCATGTGTAGGCTCCAGTCACCACTGCTGCTGATGGCAGTACATGGCAAAAAAAGTTTTTAAACCGTAGTCCTAAGAGATGAGCAGTGTTCCCTTTCATGCAAGATACTAATTTTTAGGCAAGAAGTACGTTTCATCTAAAGTACACGTTATTCCTCCGGTTTGAACAGAACCAAATGTTTTGATGTTTTCATAAGATAAATGCAATCTAAATACCAACTTAGCAGCAGCGCCAAGATCTAGAATTGATCACTTCTGCCTAAACACAGATAGTGCTATTTCTCTTGAGGTATTTCTCCAACTAGCTATTAAATTAGTGGCAGATTATAAATCATGGTTGTGTGGAAGAAAAATCCAATAAATATTTGAGGCCAATATTGCACACATTTTTAATGTGCAATTTTTCAAATACGCACATCTGAGTTACTGTGTTATGGAAGAACACATTTTTCTAAAAGTAGAGAAAAAGCAAAAGCAGATAAAATTTTAGGCAGACTGTGATTCTACATTTTGGAAATAGCCACAAAATTTTATGGCATCTATTTCAAATTAATATTTCATTAAAGCACTTTCATGTACAATCTTTAGAATGATTAATCTGTTGCTTTTGTTCAGGTTTTACCTTGTATCTATACAGCCCGCATTAGTGTTTAAAAATTGTACTACTGACGATTTTTCAACTCTCGGGAAGATAGGATTGAACCAAAGAGCTTTCCATTTTCATCCAGTTCTAACAGATGTATTTGATTTATAGTAGAAGCTGGCTTCATATTCTTAAAAATGTTGTAAACAATTTGCAGCTGCTTGATTTTTTGATGCCATCATAAATATTCATGATAATTTTCCAAGATATACAAATATAAGGTGACCTTAGACTAAAAAAAAATCAGACTTGGGTGGTATAGAGCATTAAGTCATTGCTTTTTCACCTTTCTAAGAATTACAGACAGCTGCAAAGTCTGTCCTCAACATCACATGCAGGGCTTCTGGCAAACACTTTTCCATGTATTTTAAACAGAACCAATGAAAAGCCATTGCACTAAAGCTGTGCTCACAGAGAGCCTGATAACACAGTTTGGCACAAATATAGTGGCTCCGCAAGAAGTCACTGGGTGTGTAATGAATAGCTCTGAACACTACTTTTAATCACCTTAGTACACATTTGTCAGCGTATAACTGTATGCAACAAACAAATTCATTTTGCTCACCGCTCAGATAAGTTCCCTTTTTCTCACCCCCACCCCAAGATTTTCTCTTTCAGTATTTCCACACACTACCTATAACAGGTATGTTTCTGTTTCAGGTAAATTTAAATTTTACACTTTTAAGACTAATAATAGAGTGTATATAGAGACAGTAATTGCATCAATACCACAAGCCAGTCAGATAAGCCAGGGATGGGATGGCAGGGGGTCCTGACTAATATGAGAAGATGTAAGAAAAGACTTGAGAAGGTGAAGTAATTCCACCCAGGAAGAGGCACAGGACTTTGAGGGGGTTGGATCTTCAGTGTCATAAATTGCTTAAAGTGATGCTGAATTACACCAGCTTGCCTTAAACATTTGGGTCATCTGATATGTAATTTAAGCATGGCCTATGTGACCCAGATTTCTTATGATACAGCTTGGCAAGTAATGACTAAAATGACACATTAGTGACAAAACCCAGGATTTGTCCCAAAATTCATAGAACGTATTTTCTACTAAGCACTATATCCACAACACCCCTTTTTTTCTGAGGTATTCACAAGGTTTAAATTATAGGTAATATTTTCATAAGCACACATATGATTTAGAAATCCAGGCCCCATTTTTTAAATTGAAGTAAAATGTTTAAAGTGATTTCAAAGGGATTGATGTGATGAAACGCTATAAAAAAATCCTACTAGGCTCCTCTTACATTCAGTATCTGACCATAAATGCTTGGATGTCCCTTTGAAGGTCAGTGAGATCTAATATACTAAGCATCCAAGCTGCTTTCAGAACTGTGAATTAGACCCCTAAATAACATAAGTGCTTTTGAAAATGAGATCTAGCAAAATGCTGTAGACATGTTGGATTTTGTAAGGGTATCTGAAAGACTTACCTATAAGTTTTAACAGGTTTAGGAGCCCTTGACAAAAATCCATATTTTTCATGTATTGACATCTGAATGTAAACTGAGTACAGTCCTATAAACAGAGAGAATAATCTAAGTTGATCTGGTTTTCAATGTTTATTACTATGCAACCTGAAAGAAAGGGTAAGAGAAATCCAAACAATTTCAAAATAAATCCCATGTACTCAGCAATGTCCATGTCATCTGGTCCACCTGAAACCAAGCAGTGCAGTGAAAACTGTGCCACCAACCACCACCACATACCTCATCACCACTCCGTCTGCTTTCAGGCTTTAGAAAACAAGTATTGAGACTCATGCCAAGTGCCTTGAAAACGTTCACTCCAAATAAACAGATGAAGAATAATTTGCTAAGAGGAACTGAAACATGATTATATTTTGATGCATTGCTGTATTTTTTTCTGATGTGAAGGCTTTTAAGAGAAGACAGTGACAGATGCATTATACATTCATCTGATTATTCATCTTTATAGGATACAATCATAGAATCATAGAATCATTTAGGTTGGAAGAGACCCTTGGGATCATCAAGTCCAACCATCAGCCCTACTCTAATATTAACCCTACTCTAATAATACAACACACCAATATGAAAAGTCTAAATTTTCTTTTTCTCCCTGTGGCTTTAACACAATTTTTCTTAGGTCTATAATGCCCGGAGAACTACTGTAGTAAATTAAGGAAACAAATTTGACAACTAGGTATGCATTTTCCAAGCCAATTTATTGGCTGCCGATATGGGAATTCTTTGTGACAGTGAACACTATTTAGACAACAGAATAATCTAAAGAGACTATTCATTGTTGGTATGAAAGTAAAGGAGTACCTCTGCCTAATTTTCCATGAAAAAATTAGTCAGGTCAGGCTCATTAGTGCTGAGGATTCTCTAGGATCCCGAGGAAGGATATATTATTTGTTAATGCGTTCTTTACCATATGTAGGCAACACAAAACTCTTGGGTAGATACGCACTCAAGATGAAACCATGCCTGGGTACCTTTATGATTTTTTCCCTTAAAGCACCTAAACCATACTTTTATGAAAGCCCCTTTTGGAAATGGACAAACTGTGCACACAGCAATTTTATTTTAAAATTAAAAAAACCCAAACATTTTTAAGCCTGATTCTCAGCTGATCACATCCTTTTTACATTCCATGGACATGACATGTCGTTAGGAAATGGTGCTGCTCTTGGTTACATTGGCATGTCATGTTATAGTACATTAGAAAATATGATGTGCTGACATAACCGTGCATGACCATTATCCAAATGACATGTTAAATCCTGGCAGTTCAGAAAGAGGCACATTTGGTTCTCAGGACACATATTCTGCATATATTGTAATCTACACATGCAAAGTGTAAAAGATTGGAAAAAACACAAAGGAAATAGTGCAATCATGAGTCAAATCATGCTTTATTCAGTGTTCATCTAAATTCACATCTCAGTCTCCCCTATATTGCACATGCAAAGTATTAAACACAGTCCCCAATTGATCATTTATGCAAAACAAACTTCAACAAATACAAATAATTATCTTTGAATGCTAGAAGATAACAGAATCACTTTTTATTATCTCCATAGCTGTTACAGTTGATCTTTGTATTTTATTTTTTCTCGACTTTCGGTGCACGTTAACATCTGGGTCTCATCACACTGTCCGGCATTTCAACAAAGATGATGTCACTGGTGCCAAATACTTTGACAAACATGGCTACTGCATAAATCTAAAGAACTGAAACACCAGACAAATTATGTTTACGATTAGAGACAAAATGAATCGTTTGTACTGTGAGTCTAAGTATGTTAAACACAGACTTTCTTTCCAGAGGGAAGACATTGACTGAAAACTGTAAAAACAAGCATTTTTTTAAATTTTTTTTTTTCTCTGAAAGTTTGGAGGAGCTCTTGATCTTTCCGTGTCCTTTACGACCTTGGGGAAGGTTAAGTTAACCCTTTGAACAAACATTCCTACCAGCATCCAATTCACTTGAACAAAGTAACTTAATCACCAACTAAATTGAATTCAAACTGCTCTAGAGAACATGAACTGACATAACTTAGCTCTGATGACAAGGAAATGAAAAAGAGTGAATTTGCTGCTGACATGCACTGAGGGGCCCAAGCTCTCGGTTCCAGTTTTGGAGGCACCAGGCAGTGTGACTTCATCACACAGAAGAAGCATTAGGCCACCATTAACCAAGGTGCAAGTTGTGTTCCAGTGGTACAGAGACCCATGACACTGACTTCCTCCTGCCACACTGCTCAGAGGGCAACTCTGTGCAAGTCTGTCCTTTCCCACCCTGCTGAGGGAGCAGAGGTGGCAACTGCAAAGAATGTTTCAAGTCCCCTCACTTCTCCAGCCGCACAGTGGCGGAAGAATTTCTTTCTTCACCTTTTCTTCCTGTGCACCCATCCAAAACCTAGCAACCCTTTTCAAGGATTGTTTTGTTAAAGATATAATTCAAAAGGGAATTATTCACTTCAGTATTGACCACTCCCACCAAGAATTTATAAAAGCAGCATGACTTTACCAGTCTGACAGGAAAGGGATGCAGGAGACTTCAAGGGCAAAGGTTTATCAAGTAGAACTACAAGCTTTGCATTTCTCTGCCGCCAGTGTGTAACTACTGTTACAAGAATTGTGACCAGGTCTCTCCAATAAAAATGTAACCAAAAAAGATTATTAAAGGAAGCACAGAACCACCAGGTCTTGCTATCAGGCCTAAACCTGGCACTGCAGCATTTCCAAGGGCTGATAATTGCACGGGGAATTTCTGTGAAAGAGACGCTAATTTACCTTACAGCCAGCTTAATCACGCAACCACAAAAATTTGGTACCAATTGGCATGTACTTACAATATCTAAAAAAGATACATAAAAGTGCTACCGAGAAAGAAAGCTAATCGTCATAGCTGAGACCCTTCAATCTCTATTTAGAAAGTAAATATTCAACAGTAAGATGTATTTCGCCTAACACATAAAAGGAAAAGTGAAATTTTATATCACATATAAAATGGCAAATAAGTAAAAAAATCACAGCACAGCAAAGTGTCACATAAGGATTTGTGTCCTTTAATCACGCTGCTAATAAAGCTTGAATAACATTAAGTCACCTATAATTTATTATAGCAGACAGAGTACAAGTTCAAACATTACACTAAAATATGATCGACTTGGCTTTCAGCTGTCTCTGAAAGCATTCATCTGCACTTGATATTGGTGAATACTTTCACACCAGCAACTATTACTTTCAGCCCTCGGGTATAACATCTTGCACCCAGAAGTAGCAGGGATACATCGGTATTTTTTCCCACAAAGAGGAATATTAGCCTTGATACAAATACAATATCTCTTTATGCTTAGCTGTGCCAATACTTCCCTTTTGTTTTCTACCACATGCCTTAGTGTAAAATCTCTCTGATAAAAGCAAAAGGACAGGGAGTTTCATAAAATGGAATAATCCTACTGAACATGCAATCAATTAACTGAAACACAGAGAAGGATATTTTTTGAAAGCTCCTTACAGGCTCTAGACAAACTCAGTGAGATAACAATGGCAAATTGTTTGGCTTGTTAATTGCAACCAAATGTATGTCATTCTATCAAAACATTCTCAGGAGGATGTCAAAGACTCTTCTTTAAGTAAACATCTTGTGTCATCCTTTTGCTGAAGTCGAACGAGGGTCTCCAATAAAAATAGCACATATCAAGGACCCTCAAAGAGGTTTATATATATATATATATATATATGTATAATCTGATCTTTGGAAATGGAGCTTGAGAGGTACATTAATAATTTCACCCAGCTGGGCAATAATAATTCCTGCCAAAGGAATTATGTAAAATTACATAAACCCTTTTTAAAGACAATACATTTCAAGGAGACAAAGTATAAACTGAGTTACTTCACTTTTTTTTTCTTTTTTTTTTTCAGCTGTGTTCTATGGAAAGCATTTTAGTGTGTAAAATCTCTCTCCTTGTAAAATACTCTAAAAGAGAAGCCAAAATTCAAACCTGACTGTAATGCATAATACCAAAGAATTGTTATATATATTTGGCATATGGTGCAAACTACAGAAAAGTTTAGCAGTGAGAAATAAACAAACCACAACCAAATAAAAAGGCTTTTCACATCTGAAGCAGTTGATGAAATAGCAATGAACAGCTGAAGGCAAACACTTTTTCATCAAGGCATACTTTAACCTTTAAATACAACACATATCCCAGGGAACTACCAAATACTTAAAGATTTGATCATTCTTTAAATGTTAATTGCAGTGCTGGACTTCTTTGCTGAAAAAGGAAAAACAGTTTAAGCCTCACGTTTTTAGAAAGAACCCACACATTATAGCAATGGATCCAATCTTGAATTTACATTAGCAAAGCATTCAAGCACGTTCCTATCCAAACTTTACAGGAGAGCACTGTGCTTAAACAAGTAAGGTAAAATTAAGAAAATTAAGGATAAACACAAACAGTTTGTCAGATTTGTGCTCAATAATAAATAAATGAGTTTGCCCAGGATGCCCTAAGATAAGTTAATTTAATTCAAATAAACAGTAATGTTTATACTAATTTCAGTCACACAGAATAAAAATGTGAATAGAAAAGCTTGTGCTGCCACAGGGCCTTGGGAAGTGCTAAACCTAAAACTACAGGGAATTTCAGCCTTGTATGATGCTACAATAATTCTTGGCTGGGATTTCTGAGAATTCCCAGTATAAATTCAACTTAAGGAAATACTGCTTCATTACAACTTCATTTTCAGAATCAGAAAGGAGCTCCCTCAGAGATTTTCAACAGCAATTCTTTGAATGAATGGGCAAAATATTTTCCTTCTAACTTCCTCTAGAAAAACCGTCTTTTACAGGAAACTCACACAAAATTTTCACAATCTTGGAATAAATGATAAGAGATTGTTAGTTACCAACTCATTTCTCACAATTCTCTGTCAGCTCTGACATCTGAGAGTCACGGCTGCAGGAAAAGCTCCCAACTACTGGGTAAACTGAGCCATAAGAGGCTGAGAGTGTGACTAGCTGGAGTGTAAGCCTCAGGACGACAGGGATTCCATATTTTCCATATCCATTTTTATTCTCCTTTTCTTAATTTTCTTTTTTCCTCCTAGGAGAACAAACTATAAACCAAGAAGTACAGAAGCGCAAAACAAAATAGATCTTCTGATCCTTTTCTCCTTCAGAAATCTATCTGCAGAAAACAGAAGAAAAACCAAAGCACAACATAAATGTTTTAGCATAAGAACATCCAGGGTAGATGAGACCAAAGATCTCAGGATGGAATTCTGTAGAAGGCCAGACATTGCACTGTGCTGGCTCAAGGTCAAACCAGAAGAGAGAAGTTCTTAATGCCACTTAAGGACTTGCAAAGCCCCATGCAATCGCTCAGTCACCAAAGGCTGATCTAAAGGTCACATCAGTTTAGCTACGTGATGCCAAAGCATAACTAAAGGTAATGCCGTTCAAATCACGATAATTTTAGCTGTGATTTTTTTTTTAAATAAATATTTTTTTAATATTAATTTTTTGTATCCTGAAGGCTAATGAGTTGTTGATCTTGCAGAAGCACAAGCAGGTGTGATTTCAATAGGAAACTGAGTGGTATGTACAATGGGCAGTTCAAGACATGGCACTAAAACATATTAACAAGGAATTAAACCATAGTTAAGGACATGACACTCCTAGATGAAAGATAATAAACAGTATTTTTAAACAGATTTCTTTAAAATTTCATAAAAGAAAATCAGCAGCAAATGCAAGTCAGGACTAGAGTTGCTTTAGTTTCATTGGAGTTGTAGTATTAATTACATGAATAAAAGAATGGAATAATAAGAAATGGGTAGCTGAGATATCTGAGGGAAGAGAAGTATTTTAAAGTATATTTTCTGCTAGCAGTATCCAGTAATAAATTTAATAATTAACTAAAGTGGTCTTTTGGTTCCTCACAGATATTTTTTCAAGATCTGCTGTTTACTATTACTTCTTAAAGGCCTGGTGCTTCCTTTCAGACTTTCCATCTAATCAGAGCTATATGAGACTCCCAGGCTCAGAGGGACTATGCAAACATTGATCTCAGTTCCAGACTAACTGATTTTACAACCTGAGAGCTCACCAGGCATTTCAGGTTTTCAATAAACAGCAAAATTATAAGCATAACTTCATCAGAACACATATAATTATTAAAGTTTCTGAAAAAAACCAAAACACCCTCCTCCTGAACCTTATGAAACAACAGATGCAAAAGCATTTCACTTTTCCACAATTTTTACTGTATTTTCTTGTTGACATTGCAAACCTGTCTATAAGTATAAAATCCATGTAGAGTTTTGTATAAAAAATCAAAACTCTTTACTACAGTATACAAAACTAGATGGATTTACTAGGTCTGTCTACAGAAAATAAGTATTTATGGGCACACCGATCCAAACACAGGCACGTGCTCACACATCTCTATTTCCTACTGGCTCCAAAATTTATTGTGTCACAGTGGAATTACTGCAACAATTCTGCTATCAGCCAGGACTTGATTACCAAGCATGGGCAGAATTTATAACCTCCTGATTCTATATTCCTACAATATGAGTACATGTGTCAACTTTAGCTTAAAAAAACAAAAGAATTACTGGTTACCATTATCATTGTTGTATCTGTTACCTAAGCTTAGCAGGACACAAGGAAGAAGGTATATTTGAAAAAATTTCAGCCAGAAAGGGGGTCATAATAATAAACAACATGTAGATTTGTACAAAAGTATAGATTCTATAGATTTAAAAGGAATCTATAATCTGTAAACACACACAAACACATATGTATTTATCCACATATCACTGAAACACAGCCGTATTGCAATTAGGCCTTACAGCTACTGAGAACCAATACCAAAATTTACAAACATTTAAGAAAGAGTTAAGATCAGTTTCTACAAAAGCTGAAATAAAAACTTTTTGTGAAGTTGCTCTGGGCTGTCCCATGACCAAGAGCATCAAGCCTTTTTGTTTCCAAGCTGAAGTAAGGTGTGATACAATGCAACAGCCAAAAAATTATTAGAAGCAGATAGCAGTATTGTTTAACCTGTGACAGGACGATGCTCCAGTACGATCTCTTACCATAACTTCTTACATAAAGGTGGTCAAGTTGCTGTTTGAAAAGTCAGGCTTTTGGTCTTAGATTCAAGCTAGTGTTTGGAAGTACAAAAACTTGGGAACTACCACAAGGTAAAATGAAAAGTTTGTCAATGGGAACCGATTAATTAAGAAATAACTGTATTTTCATTATATTATAATAGAAATCTAACTGCCAATAAGAAAATCTACCTTAGGTGAGATCCTTCCATGCCTCCACATCACCGTAATCACCGTGTTAGAATTACTCAAGTAGAGAGCAAGCAATTTGAAATCATTCATTAAGACAAATGACTACAACCTTCTGCCTAAATTCATTCCATTTTCACTCCTTACGACATAAATTATTCCACTGCTTTTATTGCAATTAATGAGTCGGTTATCAGCCAGTATGAATGAAAAAGGAAGAATTGGGCCCTATACAGCCCACAGGAGACAGACTCTCAACAGTTGTTCTAAGCATTCTTTTGTCCCCTTTGCCAAAGTTTGGCAGCAATTTTTCATTCTATTTCTTTGAGATATTTTATATGAATGAGATGCAGAATTTCCTGGCTCACAGTCTGGAATGTTCTCCACTAGATCTTGGAAGGAATTAACACAATGATCAATGAAAGTTTTCCAGTTTTAGTTTATGTCATTAAAACAGCCTACTGTGATAAACCAGTCTGTGGGTTCATTTTCAGTTCTATCTGGCTGACAAACTATAGTCTGACTTGCAAAATATAAAGCTCAAGATCCAGACATAATTTTCTACCTTTCCTCTCTTCCTCTCCTCTACCTTCTTTGCTATATTTTGTTGTTCCTCTCGGAAGAGATTTTATCCTTTCATTTGTTATTTTCCATTTATGTGCAGTCCTTCATTCAGCCTGAAGTTCAGAAGGTAGTCCTCTCTTCATATTGAAATTAAAATGCAATTGAATAAATTTAAGCAATAATGGAAATGCCTTAACAATGTCTTCATTCTTTATCAAGGAGAAAAAATTATTAACAGGAGTTCTAGGCAGAAACTGCACTCTGCTTCCATCATGAATAACTCCAGCCTCTCCCTGATTTTCCGGGCTGTGTGCGTGAGTGACGGCTACAGCAGCCTTTGGCTTCCTGTTGTATTTTGGAACAGGTGAAATATTTCAGTTATGTTGTGTGGCCAGATTGGAGTCACCTGCCAAGACAGGAAGGAGTGGCATATCTTGAGGGCAGGTTTCCCTAGGAATTTAATGGGGTACCTGGTGCAGTTCTAAGTGGCCACTCTCTCTTAATAAGCCAATCCCATGTTACATATGGGATTCTGGATCTATTTTGCAGAGTTTTCAGAAATGGCAAAGAGAAATGGTTTCAGCAGGAGATAATGGGCTTTATGACTTTTCCCAAATTATTCCCCTTTTTAGTAGCCATCATCTTGTCGGCTGACATCTGGAATGATTAGAGGATGATATTTTAGACTGACAACTGGGCTGTCTTTCACACCGTCAGTCAGCAAACATCCAGGTTGCCCAGGGTTACAAAGCTAGTTTATGCCTTTGTCCTGTAGTATTTAGTGCTGCTGATTCTCTACCTTGATTTCAGATGAAGCGGTTCTGACAGCCAGTGCCAGAGGCAGGCAGAGAGCTCATGTTGATGGCAGGAGTCCCGTGGTGCCTTTGTGTGCGACGGTTTTAGCGCTTCTGTGGCAGCCCATCAGGCAGGACATAACCCTGGAGTATTAGGGTGGGTCTAGTAAGTTAATCTGCTTTCAGAAAATAGAAGGCCAAAGCTTGTCTATGCCCTAGGAACACATCTAATTATGAATGGGAGCTTTCTCACACAACCCAGTTCTCTGCAAAATTATTACCTAAAGCAGACCAGAAAACAAATCAGCCCAAAGCAGCCTCGGGGCTGTGAGGATGAGCAGTCCCTGTGTTTTCCTTAGCATGCAAGAGCACCCTCACCAAATTATCAACAAGAATAAATGTGCTCCACAGCAACAACTTCATGTTGCTCATCCACCCCCTGATACGCAGTCTAAATTCCTTCCCACTCACTCACTGTCTGTGTGCATCCCTGATCAAAACAAAGGCTGTGCTTTTAAAGTTTCAGTTTAGGAACCAAGCTTTGGGCACCAGAAGGGAAAAAATAACCTGCAGTTCTCAGAAAACTCGAAGCAGTGTTATGAGCATGTACCAGCTCTGATACTCAAGCCCTAGAACACATCAATCAGGAAACCAAGAATGGAAGCAGCAAAGGCAGCTTCCCTGCATTTCTCTTTGCCCCAATATATTATTTTAACACAAAAATAACATTTCTTACAGACATATTGAACAAATGGGATATGCAGAAAACCTAATAAATTTTAACTAATAAACTAGCTGACATATTAAGATAAGGAATTATTAAGATCCAGTTTATTACCATTGAGGAGGTAATCCACTATTATTTTGGTTCCAGACAGGTAACAGTACCAACCATCCTAGTGCGCTGTGTTTCACAGGCTAGTTCAAAGCTCACATGTCTGTAACATCTGGCTTCTGCAAACAGGCTTGCAGCCTTGCCCCTCAGAAAACGTAAAATGAAAGAGTGTTCTCAAAGCAAATTTGCTTAAAAATTCAATAAAAAGCCTGAAAACACTGGCAGAAGTTGCATTGCCTTAAGGCAAGGAGATCCTTCAGAAATATTTCTAGCTAATATTTCTGAAGCATGGAAAAAGTAATAAAATTTCAGAAACAAGTCAGAGAAAAAGGATGGCTATTTTTGCCTGGTGTACGCATCTGTGACCATGATGCAGGGCTGTATTCTGCGGGCTGTGTACCTCATTCCTGGTGCTGTACCAGAAGATGCCTTCCAGTTACAGCATCAGAGAAACTGAAGCTGGAACAAAAGAAGCATGTAGATATGTGTGGACATGGTGTTAAAACAAAAGGAGTAAAAAAAGCTGTTTGAAGCATACTTTGATAGCATTCTTCTAGAGCTCAAACCAAAACCCTTCTATAGAGCAACAGGAAAGCAAATAAATCACTATAATTTATTTATACTAACTTTTTAAATAGTTCACTCTGATTCTTTTCAAGTAGCATCTCACAAACCTGGTTGTTAAGTACAAATTAAAACTATTCAAGAGGTAATATTTGTAAAGCACTTTTGCATCCACAGATGAATGCTGCTGTATAATATGAACATTGACATATTTGACAAGGCAACAGAGTTAAGTGTGATACAGAGTCAGACTAAAGATTTTTTTCTTGTCTGAAAAGCCCTTGTTTTGTTACTAATATTAGAGCTACAGAGGCCTATTTGACAAAAAGCACCTCCTAATTTGAGAGCTGTAGCTCTTAAGCTCCATAGTAGCAGCTATTTACCTGGTTGGCTCACTCTTCGCAAAATGTGCCCATTAAGCTCAGGGTGTAAAGCCGAAAAAAAACCACAACCCAGCCACTCTACTGAGCATGACTGAATAAGCAACTGTGCTGGTATGTGTTCGATAAGAGAAGAGGAAAAGAAGGTAAACCTTGGGGTACAGGACAGGAGTTTACATGTTCCATTTAGAACAATTGGGAAAACTATTATTGGCTTCATTGAGAATAATGCATAGTAGCACAGATTCTCTCTGGTTGCAGGTGTTTGGAGGGTTTTCCTGGGGGAGGCTTTATGATATATATACATATATACATATACAACACCAGTTTATGTCAAGGGAATTTATGCATGTATTCTCAACTGAGAGTAAATTTTAGACCTTTTCTTGTTCACTGATGGTTATACAAGCATTTTCCTAGCTTGGCAGGGCTAAATTAAATTGGGCAACGTTCTGTGTGTGTTTGATGTCTGCTAAATGAAGTGAGCTTCCAATTCGTCATATTTACTCAAGCTCACTCAACTCTAGTAAAAATTAAAATGTTCCAGTTAATTTAACGAGATAATTTAGCTCTCTCAAATCTTTCTTGCTCAACATTTGTTGCTGTTTAGAAGTCAGGGGTATGTGCTGCCATGTAATCCTTTGGACAGCTATGAGGGCTTAATAGCAGACACGGGACTGACATTGTGTTTAATCCAAGCAAGTCCCTGAACTGCCATTTGAGAGGAGAAGTCTTGCACTGGGCCTTTGGATTCGTTATTTAAGGAAAAGGTATTACACAAGACCCCCATAGAATATTCAGGAAAGAATATGTGCTGAATATGTGAAGAATATGTGCTGCTGCTTACTGCACCAGGGTAGCTAATGTGGCAGTTGGAACGTGAAAAGTAAAAAAATGCCAATTGAGTAACTTGGGTACAAATAGAAAGTAGGCAAGAGCTCCAAGAACCAAAATATCCACACATAAAGCTCTTTATGCTCTATACTTGGAACAACAACTCTGTCTTGAGATAAATGCCGGTGGTGATCTTGTGGCTCTATTTTATGCCAATATAGACAAGAAAGCCAAAACATCATGCAACATCAGGGGTACATACGTGAGAAAGTCCACTAAAGTTAATACTTACTAAAATTAATCATGACTGAGATTTAGGATTGGCCACAGCTATAACACTGAGATTTACTCACAGGAACTTGTAGTGTTGTTTCTCTGCAAATGAGCATCATTAAACATTATCTGTGGGCTTGAGCACTGAAAAGACAAAAAGGTGTACCATCCACCAAGTTTGGATATCCTCTCATTACCAAAAGGCAGGTCACTCAGCAGCCTGAGGGATGGGTGGCAGCATTGAGATGTCTTCTATCTAACAGGTTGTCAAAGATCCAATGTGCCAGATCACAGACAATAAAAAAAACACTATTCTCCCATTCATTTGAGGCTACTCTAAGAATCAAGGGTAGAACAAGGGTTACTTTTACTGACTGGTTGTACTGAATCACAATCTGATACTGGTGATCCTGCTCTACAAATCAGAAGTTGCTCTACAAACATCTAAAACTGTAGGGACTGAAGAGACAGAACAGTGGATTGTGCACAGACTTTCTTCTCCCCAGAGGAGACAGGTTGTTTATAACCTGGAAAACCACAGATGCAAGGCGTTGGCACATGTGGTGCTGCTTACTGCACCAAAACTGCTAGTGCACTTAAACTACTAGTCCTACTCTTTGTGAAGGATATAGGAACCTTAGAGAGGTCAGCTTCCTAATAAAGTTTGATGTTTACAGCTAAGCAAAACTATTCTAAGTCTCACATGCAGGTGCCTTCATTCTGCTTTCAGTCTTTCTACAATTTCCTATGAGACTGTGGAAAACACAGTCACATTTTGATAAAAATTCATTAAGCATTGTAGCAGCCTGGCAATATTCAGTATACTCTGAAGAACATGCAGACAGATGAACTGCAAAAAGCCAGTATAGAAATGCAGAGCAATTTAATCAAAATGGTTCTGGGGACTTCAGTAAAATTACAGCTATGTGCCACTCTTGCTATAGAATCAAAAGCAACACAGAATGCACCTGGTTTCATTATACAAACCTTGGCATGGGTTTGTCAAGAGGTTTGCAGACCTGTCAAAAAACCTGGGAAGAGCTTAGGGTTTTAAAAGAAAGCCAGGAGCTGCTACATACTTTCAACAGCCAAGGATAGCTATGGTTCACTCTTGCAGAGAGGTAAGCTAGATGGTTGGAGAGGTACCGTTATAAGAAATATATCTTAATATACAAGTATATCTTGGCTTTTCAGTGATTTTTTTTCCCCTTGTAGCGAACCTTAAAATGTTCTCACTAACATCTGTGGGAAGAAAGTCATGGGGCTAGAAGGAGCTCCAGGTGGTGGGGTTTCTATGTTAGGAGTGCAAAGGGCTCAAAACCCAGCTAGACCAGCTCCTCAGGTACATACCACTGATGGGAATTCATGAAATGAGGACTTTGACATGTCCTTTCTGTGAATAATAGGGAAACGGCTTCCTAGAACACTGCTGAAGCCTTGGAGATGAATGGAAGGGACAGTTGATATCAAAGAAATCACAGAATCACAGAATTGTTACGGTTGGAAAGGACCTCTGAGATCACCAATCCAACCATACGCAAAAGCACAACCCACTCCATACAATCTCAGCCACTAGAGCATGCCCTGAAGTACCATGTCTACTAATTTCTTAAATACTTTCAGGGTATGGTGACTCAACCACCTCCCTGGGCAGGCCATTCCAGTGCCTGACCAGTCTTTCAGTAGAGGTATTCTTCCTAATATCCAGTCTAAACCTCCCCTGCTGCAACTTCAGATCATTTCCTCTGATCCTGTCATTATTCATTAGGGAGAAGAGGCCAGCACCCACCTTTCTACAACCTCCTTTCAGGTAGTTGCAGAGGGCAATGATGTCTCCCCTCAGCCTCCTCTTCTCCAAACTAAACAGGATCAGTTTCCTCAGCCTTACCTCATGACTTGCTCTCTAGACACCTCATGAGCTTGGTAGCTCTCCTCTAGACATGCTCCGGCACTTCAACATCCTTCTTGTAGTGGGAAAAATTTGGCAAAATGCTATCCTTTTGTACCCTAGAACTCAAATCTGGTAACAAAAATGAGAGAATGAAACCGGAGCCAGAAGTGGAGACAGTAGAATAAAATACAATTTCAGTTCCTTTCAGGCCAAAAGTAATCTATTGTTCGGCCCCTATGCTGAAGATGGAAAAAGGACACATGTGCGCCAAGTTCATAGACTGAGCATTACTTGCAGCTTTTTCAAATGATGAAAAATGCAGATGAGGTTGATAAGACGACTCAGGGGTTTCTGCTGGGTGCTGCAGCATGAAGAGGTTGCCTTTCATACAGGACAGAAAGTCAAATTAGGTCCATGTGACTGTTCAAAATTCATTAGAATGACCTTAGTTAAGCTTTGCTTCCATGCACACTATGGTACATGATAATATAGCCTGAAGCAACAGCAGTAGTGGTGGTGGTACTTTCTGAAATATTTCCACTACTTGAAAGCCGTTGGATTTGTTAAAATTTCTAAAAGGATTATAACAGGATGAACTGGGTTTTTTCCTTTTACTTTCTCCAAGCCAGTATAATAATATTACACAGAGCTTTTCATCTTCAGAGATCTTTACAAATCTTAGCAATTCACAGTAACTGAACAGTTATAAAAATATAATAAAACTCATTTTGCTGTCTTGCTAATTTTTTCTTATTATTTGTAAGAATTAACTTTAAATAGTAATAACTTCTTTAACTGGGCTGCTTCTGGAAATGTAACATTAAACTCATTACTAAGGGAGTTTGAGCAGTCACATCCCATACAATCATTACTTATAATAAAAATAAAATATTTTCTGACTCCCTGCTATTCCACTAGTAGATGACAGCACATTTCTCCTTCCACTGTGTATAGTTAATTCATTGCTCTTTTATTATTTAAAGCACAACCAGGAATAACATTGGAACACGTATTATCAAAGAAACCATCTTACCAAATACAACTATATCTAATATCTGTGGCATATAAGAATACAAAGAAGTAGTCATCTTATTCCCCTTTTCTTTTCCGAGCAGTTGCTCTAATGATGTATAAAACATTCCCACAACTTTCAAGTCCCTGGTGTACAACTAGGTAATTTCTCTGCTCAACACTAAAGGTCTATGGTTGCCAACTTGGGGCAAATGCCCTCTGCTCTTGTTCACTTCAATGGACACTGAAGGCACCCACCAACTGACAGGACTGACTCTTCTGAGCTTTACTTCACATAAAAAAAAAATTCATTACACAACACGAGCAGTTTCTCAGTGGACGGAAGGGTATCTGCATCCAGGCCTTGATGAAGCAGTTCTGTGCGCCTGAAGACTCGCAGGCACCTTTGCCCACTTATTCCCAACAGCACATGGGAAACTCAAAGGCTGCTAGGTTGCTCCTGGAGACCTTACCGATGCAAAACACCTATTGAAGCTGGAGCACTTTCTGCTCCTGGCACCATTAGGAGTGTCCCAGTTTGAACAGTCTAATAATACTTAGCAATAACTTCTTTGAAACCAGGGAAGGGGTCAGGCTTTTGATGATACTAAAACATTTCCTAACTGGGGCCTAATTCTACAGACCTTTCTCACACTGAGTAGCACTTAGCTGTCCCAGGTGCCAAGGTGACAGCTTGCACAGAACTGTTACTGCAGAGGCAGAGAAAGAAAACGTACAAATTAAATTTACACATAAAAATAAATGGGCAGTGATCAAATACCTGAGTCTTAAACATCACTCCATCATTCTTCTGTCTTAGCTTGCTCCACAGTCAGAATGCATTTCACACCATCGAACTGTCCTTTGCACAAGGGTCCAAATAGGTCCCATGAACATTTCATAAACATTAGAATTCCTGCTCTTGAGAGAAGAAAATTGAGGCAACTCCTCCTCCAAAGCAAGCGGAGTTAGACAAGGGGGGAAAGAGGCAGGAGCTCCTGGCTTCTGGACCAAGAGTGGTCTTGTGGCTCTGTGCAGACTGTGGAGAGCAGCTGAATGAAGAGCAGACTACATACCTAAAATAATAGAAAACAGGAGAGTGGCAGGTCATAAACATAAAAAGTCTGCAAAGAAGAAAAACATTCATTTTTTTCCCCTTCAACGTCCTTGCAGTGTGGGGTTTTTCCTGCCAACTGATTCCAATACTGAACACTAAAGCCTGAGTTCTGGCCTCCCGGTAATAAGTAATTTGCAAGAGCCTGGTCACAGAGAGGTCAGAAAACCATGTAAATTGCTTGGATGGAAAAGTCTCTTTCACAGGAGGAAGCTGTAGGTGGCAGAGAGGCTCCCTGCCACAATATTGTATTCCCTGGACATAGCGATATAGAAAGAGACAAGAGAGCAATGCCGATCTTCTCCCATCGGGCACTCTCCAGCTGCCCTCTTTGGCAGGGATGGATGCCAGACCTCCAGCAAATAGTGAGAGTGGTTTCTATCCCTTGTAGCAACAACCTCAACACAACTTTTTAGCTATTAAGCAAGCAAGTTTTTGAAACGGTGTCTGAAGGCTGAAAATGTTACAGTGAGTTTTACTATATACCCAGTCACACAAGTTTAATTTTTACTGTCAAGTACCCAGAGACTTGACAAGGTTTCCTTCTGGGGGATTTACTATGGTGTTTGCATTTATGCAAAACTATGAATGCAGCCTTGTGATATGAACAAAACAAAGCTAACAGAACATATTCTGGGAGCTCCTGCTTCTTCAGCTGGAGTTATTCTCATCCACATGCACAACCAAGGTCATGGGTTTATCTGTGGTAGCTCATTAGAGAGAAAGGTTTAATTCACTGAGAAGCAGCATTCTCTTATGCTTTTCACTTCTGGTCTACACAAGAGGACAAGGACTCCCTTCCCATGGGTCATCTCTCCTCTCCCATGCCACTCTGTACACCTCCACCATTCACTCTGAAGAGTCCCAGGGAAAATGGCAGGATCAAGTTAATGGAAAACACTTCACAAAGGAGCTGATACTGCTGTGATGTAAACAACCCACCACCAAGTTATTTATGCAGCTCCCTTCCACATGTCAAGCAAGCATTTCACATTGAGCGTATTGCAAAATGAGCACTCAGCTTTGCCAACTCCATTGTTCAGCTGCATCTCAAATCCTGCTTGTTTGGTGTGGAAACTATAGCAGTCTTACTGAATGAGATTAAAATATTTTTACCTGTCAAGATATAAGTCCTGAATGTTCTACTATAGATCTCACTAAATACACAACAGGCCACAAAAGATTTCAGTCAGCATTATACATCACGTTACTATCCAAACACAAATGTTAGAAATAAATGTAGTTGTAGTGCAATAAACACCATCACATCTCCTTTCTGGGGACATTTTTCAACCAACCTTTGTGCTGAAATCAAAATGGCTGGTCTGTGTTATTTAATTAATATCTAGGCTCAAAGATCACCCTTTGGTTTTCTTTAATTTGAGAAAAGAAAAGCCTTTTTTCTGGATTAATACAAATATAAAACAGAAAGACTGTGGAACATAAAGGCCATGGGTTGCATTTTGCAAAGGATAGGTTCTGGTTGAATGAGATCTGGGATGTGTGCCAAATTAATAGAAAAAATCCTGTTCTTCCTCTCCAATAGCCACAATGTTCATTATTAAGAAAAGCATATGAACCACAGGATTTGATTTTAATAACACCAATGTCTTCATTAATCTGTACTTTCCATTTAGCCTCATGATTGATTAAATGCTGAGTTAATGCAGCACCTATTATTGTTGGATTTTCCATGAAAAACCTCCTTTCCCTCTTCTTTTTTTATTCATTCAAGGACTATCAGGTGTGTGTGTCATGTTTTTAAACAGGCCATCCACTGTCAATGGCTGTTTTCTTACCTCAGGTCTATGCAGCTACTCCAGTAACGCAGGCTTTACAATGCAGACGGCAACAAAAAACCCACCAAACCACCACCAAGAGAACAAAACCCCAATAAAACCACTCCTAACTCAAAACCATATTTGTTTTGACGTTGTTTTAAATGCTGTCATGTCAAGGAGCCTCTTACTATCACCTGCAACTGAGCTGATCTTTTCTGGATGCTCCACGAAGCCTCCTTCTAAATCAAGATCGCTGATGGCCAACACCGCTTTGTATCTGCCGAACAAATAGTGGCCTTTTGTCCAGCACAAGTTCCTAAACAAACTTAATCTCTCTAACACTGTGACAGATGACATTTAGATGTCCTTGTTACCCTTAAAATGAGTTTTATTGACAATCAGAGAACAAAAAGAAGGCCCAGATAAAGCCCAATGTTTTATAGGCCTGCTAACAACATCTTAGTTCTTAGTGCAGAGGGTGTAGAGAAAGCCCAGAGTTGCCCCCATTTTCCCCTGCTTTGCTATATCACCATGACAACAGATATAGAAATCACTTAGTGACTCCTAGAAAGAAAACACAGTGACACAGTACCCCTTGTATGGCGAATCAAACTAAAGCCTTCATTCAAATGGCTATTCAGCTTGGGCATTCATGTAGAGGATGGGGTGGATTTTACACAGGTAACAACAACAGAAAGGCCAGCAAGCACTCCAGCCACAGCATATGGTAAAGTCTCTGTTTAATTAATGCATCCTCAATAGAATTTATCCATTTTAAATTTGTTTTCTTTTACTTGAAACATCATTAATGTAAAGGGCAACATTAATCAACATCTTGCAACTTAAAAGGGCATTAAAAAGTGATCTTTCCCCCCCCCATGCAACAGAATCTTTTCAAGTACTTTTGCTCGCTGCGACTGATTCCAGGCAGTCAGCGTCCTTCATCATAAGGCAAATCTAGAGAGGCCTCTACTGGCCAGCCTCTCCACCTGCAATTTTTCTACTTTTAAGTGACTTGGAAAAGCAAGCAGTGGAGTCACTACAAGCTTTTATCTTAAAGTTGCACACAGAATGGATTACTGATAACTATATGGCACAAACATAGGATAATTGTGCTTTTTTGAAGCAATCGTGCAGTATAACTTTGCCGTTTTAAAAAAAAAAGAAGTAAGAAGACTAGAAAGATTTATCCTGGCTGTGATGCATTTGCTTCCATGACATTTTGAGACATTTTAAGATTATAGGTCTAAAAATTAACGGGTAATCATTTTTCTTTGTGCACAGCGCTCCCCTTAAAGTTGAGGCTTAATCAATTTAAATTTAAAATTCTTGTATGCGTGCCGTATTTCATATATACATTTCTCACAACTAGAATAAAACATACATCAAAGCTCAGAGAAATTAAATCAAGAGCATGAGAAAAGGAAGTTATTGAATGATAGAGGAACCCTGCTTCTCTGAGCTTTCCACAGTGACAACAAAGACAAAGAACTTCAAAATCCCATCTAGGTAAAATCTAATGTTGTAAGGCAATGGTCAGTACGCTCTTTGCTAAAATCAGCAATTCTGGCTGGAAAAAGAGTTTCTGCTGTATCCTGTAAACAAAAATACGAAGCATGAATTTCAAGCTACTCAAAACTAATTTGACTTTCTTTAATTCCTGTTATTCTAGTTATCAATGACAAACCACGGGAATAAGAAATATCTTCCAGGTGGAAAATGCGGCTTGCTAGATCTTAACTTACTGCTGTATAGACAGGAAACTTCTTAACATCAAAACTCAAGGAAAATGGGCAAACTGACAAATCTAGTGAAACAAATCCCCAGGTTGTAGGCTGAAAGAAGACACTGCTACCAGAAATAAAGTGTAAAATGTTGATGGTAAATATACATTAACCATGGAAGCAACTTACCTCAGGCTGCAGTAGGCTGCTCAAAAACCTAAGCCTAACCTACTCAATATTTTTTTTTCTCTGTAGAATACACATCATGTTAACATACTTTTTTTTTTTTTTTTAAGTCTGCAGGCTCTAGTAAGTTCACAGGAAGTCACACAGACTATTTGCATTATAGTTATGGTTAGAAAACTTTTAATCCTTGAGTGATCTATAAACATTTTTTTCTTTAATAGAAAAGGACTTAGTAAATATCAAATCTCTTAAGAAGTCTTATTTAGTAAAATCTTACATTTACACAATAAATCTCACGTGACATAAATTCATCTGTTCTTCACCTCAAAGAGTATTTAAATGTAAAAAAAAAAGTTATATCATGACAATGTCTCCCTGACTCAGTATAATTTACAAGCACTGCAAGAAGAGGAAAAAACCTCTTTTAACAAGCCTGGATTAGCTTGTCTTTCTTATGGTACCCAGCACTCAATGCCTTTGTAAAAAAAAATGTATTTGCCCATACCTCCATTTAAGTCACTAGCTAATTTTACCTGTGAATACCTTTTCCCCAGAAATGCTGGGGGCAGGGAATGAGATGTAATACAGGTCAATTCCTACCTCATGGTCAATGTAGCCTTTAAAAAATAAACAGCAGATCTGGAGCTCACCCTGCTAGTCCCAACAGTGACACCTCCTGGGGCAAGCGAGCTCCACACAGCTGCGAGATTTTCTCCGCTTTGAAGTACAGTGAGAGCTCCACTCTGAGAAGCTGCACCAGTTCCAGTCTGAGAGTTGCTTTGAAGAAACTTTTCAGAACTGAAGCACTGCAGGGAGGAAAATGAACAATCCTGTTTAATTACATCAGTTTAGTGAGGAAAGCACAGGAGCCAGCGGCCAGGCAGATGGACAATATCACACAGTAATATTGTCCTTCAGGTATTTCATTAAAAAAGAGGATTCAGTTTTGGAAGTGGTGTTCCAGAAATAGTTTAGGGGTATGTCCAATGACTGTGCCCACAGTGCATGGCTGACAGGAGACACGGTGACTTTCTTGCTTTCAGCATTTTGTTGGTTTGATTTTGTTCTGGTGGGGGGCTTTGGTTGGTTGGTTGGTTCTGGTGTTTTGGTTTTTTCCCCATGTTGTACAAGCTCACCTCTGCAGAAAAGCTGGGAGCACTTAAAATGACAATTTCCACTGGATTCACACGTTTTCGTATCAAATTTTTAAAAACTATGGGCAAAATAGCTCATAATCTCCAAGTCCAGTCCTGCAAACCCCAGGTAACAGGCACAAAACTTCAAAAAGCAGGAAACAGAAGGGACTAGTTTGGAAATCTAATTCATCAAGATTAGATTTTGAAACAAGCCATAGTGTCCTGAAAGGAAATTGATAAAAACAAAGTGGAGGAAAAACATATTCTAAATGTGCCTAGATTTAGAATAGCCTTTACTGGTCATTTGTCGTGTTTGACTTAAAATTGAAAAAAAATACTTGCAAATCAAAAACAAGACCATCTCTTTGCAAGAGGAGCAATTTCTTCCTTTAGATTCTTACAGAACTAATGGTGAATATAAATATTACTAATCAGTTCACAATGGCCACGAAATCCACAGTGATCTTCAATGTCAGTCTAGTAAAAATAAATTTTAAGAGTCATACATTTTAAGGAATATGGACTATCAACATTTCATAGAGGAATCTCTGGCATGTGGTAATTTCCTTACAGAGATAGAATTACACAGATATGGTGACATCAAAGTGTAAAAGAGCTTACATAAACTGATTGAGAGGGGTTTTGTTTTCTTGTTTCTACTGAGTTAATTATTTCTATTTAAAAATCCAAACAAACAGTGCATGCACAGACAATTAAGAATAACTATTTTCCATGTATAAATTTCCAGGAAATGATTTCACAGACAAAATTAATCTCAAAAAGATACCCAATTCCAGTCAAATGTAACAAGTGATCTCATGGCTTTCTGGTGACTAGCACACTACAAAGTGAGCAGAGCACCCAGGAAAAAAAACAGTCCTCTAGATATCTGTTTTTGCAGGTGAAGCTACAATAGAATTTTCTGCATTATTATTGGAATCATTTGACAAATATGCGATTTACTGATTATAATGAAAAATCCAGAATTAATAAACTGGAAGTTAGAAAGCCACAAAGGAAAAATTAATCACGGCTCAAGAAATATATTTTTTTCAGTTCAGCTGCAAATGAAGTAGAATGCACCAGGCAAAAAAGGAAACGGTACAAAAACATATAGAATATTATTCCCTGATTTATTAAAAACCCCAAGATTTTTAATTATAAATCTCTTTTGTAAATATAATTCTTCCAATTTTGTTTAAGAAAATAATAAATACGTACATCAAGTATCGTACATTGGCTGCAGAGCAACATACAGATCTAATTGATGGAATAATGTTTTAAAACATTTTAAGACAGTTGTAACCATATGTTCAAGAAAAAATATGCAGAATGACTTTTAAATAGCTCACTTTATATCCTTTTTTTTCTATTTTAAAGCATGATTGAGTTACAGGTAAGCTGGGGGTGGTGGTGAGGAAATTGCCCTTGCTGTCTGATGTATAGAACTCTTCTTTTTTTTATTCTTGTAGTCATATTTGAGACACTGTATTTACTTCCTGATGGTGTGGTGCTGTTAATACATGATAAATAGAGTACAATTGAGAAGAAAGAGTTTGCAAAAGACCACAGAATAGAGTAGCAGAGATAAAGGACACAGTAAAAAAAAAGGGCTGGGAGGAAGGAGGGAAAACAAGCTAGGACTAACACCTGGGCTTGTACCTAGCTGTGCATTTATGACCAATATTACAGTTTAGGGAAGCCAAAAATTGCAGAACAGACCAAGTTCTCTGCAGTACCCAAAGTAGTAATTCACCTAATGTCTACGAGAGCCAGGAAACAGATTCCCTTTCTGCCTTAGAAGAGCCCATTTATCCATTTCACAGGGGATTTGTGTGGTATAAAGCTCCCGAGAGCCCACAGGCTGACAGAGGGAACTGGCATCCAGCAGCACAGGGCAGCCCAGGCAGCCCATCAGCAGCAAAGCCACAAAACAGAGCCAGAGGCAGCTCCGAGGCTGCCAACACAACTGCCTGCAAAAGCTGCCAACGAGCCAGAAACTGCTTGTGGGAAAATATCACTTACCCTTAGCATCTGGGGCCCGTGATTACTGTCCAAAGAAACACAGACTGGTAAGATAATGGCAGGATAAATAGCACTTCATTTCTGTTTTTCCCCTTTTACTCCCACAGATTTTTGATATGCCCCCCCCCCCCAACTTGTGTACAGTGTTTTAAAAATTTGTGTGCTTTTTAATCTTTCTGTTACTCAGGAAGTAAAACGAGCCTTTCTGCTTCATCTCTAAAAATAGCTTTCACATGCTTCCCCTGGCTCTCGATGTATGAGACATAGTGGGGCTATTTGTTACTGTTATTGACATGTTTGTGGTGAACTGCAAGCGTGTTTACAGAAGAAATGAAGTCCCTGCTCTCTTGGAGGTAATCCTGGGGTGTCTAAAAGACTCATGGGAGTCCTTGACATGGATTCTCTAAAATGAATTTCTGTTCCTATATAAATAAATTATCTGGGGGGAAAATATTTATATTTCCCTTCTATTTCAGGAAGGAAGCAGATGCAAAAGTTCCTGACAGTTCTAGCAATAGTGCCCTGCTAGTAGGGATAAGAAAGAATAAGGGAAAATAAAAGGAGGAGAAGGGCTTTGCACTTACCACTTGCAATGTAAGAGAATGAGAAATGGGGCTTTTGCGACAAGCAAATAGGGCCAAGTGAGAATTGGCTCCCTGAGGTGATGGGTGTCAGAAATTCTAGGGAACCTAAACGCCAGAGATGCCTTATGGGTAGTGAATTGGCCCTAACTCCCCCAAATTATGCCAGGTTGCCCAGAAAATTTTACAGTCATTAGCTTTTGGTTGGAATCAATAGATTTCCATTTTCGTGTGGTATCTATTCACTGAGGGGGGGGAAACAGTTTCTGTTAAAAATTTACAGCATTATTTTCTTACCAGTACAGGCTGTTTTTTTCCTTCTGAAATTCACAAAAAGAAGTAAACTGTAAGCAGAACTATGGTTTGTACATTTGCACCATGCTGAAACAGACCCGGACTGGCGCTCGTTAAAACTGTCCAGTTATGTGTAACATATATGAGACTTTGCAACATGCCAGGTGTAAAACAAAACATGAGGTGACATCATTCTGTGGACTGTGCTATAGAAAATACCATCTCCTGGAGGTTTACAGGAAAAAAGCCCTACCCCACTTTTTGTTGAACTACATACAAAATGATGGAAGAGTACAAGTTGTTTTTCTCTCTACTTTGAAACCAACCAAATCTGTTTCTCTGTGTGCACAAATTAATGGTTAGAGCTGATGGTCTCCACTAAATCTTTCATTAAAAATATTCTTTCTAGTAAGGAATAAGGAGCTTAGAGTAAAATAAACAAAATTTATAGGAAGATCTGTGGACTGCAGGTATATTTAAGTGCATAACCAGCAAGAAAATATCCAGGAGAGACTAACCAATAACATAGGAGGAAACTGTAAAGTGGAATTCCTGTGTAATAAGCAGAGCAATATGGATTCAATACCAATCTGGTTTTTGTTTTTCAGATTCTCACAGACAGAAGGGTGTTTGATTCCAGCAATGGACTCTTTTGATTCATGGATTACTTGACTGAATGTTGCTATTCCTGTGTAAACTAATGAATTCCAAGACCTATTCAAATTTATAGTATTATTTATCCCTTCATTAAAGAAATAGCAAACATTATTGCTGAACAGTTCTGGCTCCTCCTTATTCGTTGGACCAGGTCTATATTCAAAACCAAATGTACCTCCAGCATGAGGCCAAGCTCTTAGAGGAAGGTAGTGTACATATAATTGGTATTAGCCAGCCTCGTACTCAAAAACAAGAGAAAAAGTAGATGGGAAAAAGGCATTGTTTTCAATGAGGAAAAGTACAGAAAACTAATGGAGGTATCTGTGATGTGCTACGTGACTGTCAATTTCAATATTGTGGAAAGATGAGCACAGAAAACTATGTATGGTCAAAAGGAAACACACCTTGGACAATATCACAAACGTGCCAATAAATGCTGCCCTAACTCTGTTTTACCTTAAGCAAAAAAGTTAAAAGTTGTTGAAAGACATATTAAAAGGTTATAGCTGAAGTCAGAATTATATGCAGGCTTTCTATGTATTCTCGTGCTCTTTTCAAAATATTTTTTTAAAAAAGGAAAGGAGGTTATTTGTTCCTTTTACTAGAAAGTGAGTACATGGAACATTTTGCTTTTTTTTCAGTTATTTAACATCTTGAATATTTAGTGGCATACAGATCTCTTGCATTCAACATTTTAATATTTCATTGTATTTTAATTACTATAAAACCTTATGCACAAGCCGCATCATAATAGTATTTTCCTTCACTGAAAATCATGTACATCCTCTTGAATGTGGGAATATTTTAAATTTTTAATATGGAAGTGTTGGAGAAGGCACACAGTTTAGGCAGTTAGACTCAATGTTCCAAATAAAACCCATCACCTGCATTACAGACCAAAAAGAGACAATGTGGTTTACTTGCTTTAAAAGAATACCAATGCCACTTCATCCTTCACAATCTTGTAGTTCCTACATGACCAACAGAAAAATTTTGAAATTCTCACTAGTAAAGACATGGTCATTAGTATTCATCTACTTAAAAAAATATTCTAATTGTATTTTTCCTAAAATACATGGGTTTTGTTTCTATACAGGCAGGCATTTTTTTTCCTCTTAAGAAGTCAGCTGAAACTACAGAGAACTAGTTAGCTGCACACACAAGCTCCATATTCATCCTGTATTCTTTGGAATAACTGCCCAAATTTTATTAGGATTTTCTTATAATGATGTTATATGATGTCCCTGTTGTGATACCTGCATATGTAGAGATCTTAATATTGATTTACTGTGTCTTTTGCCCACCCTTGAGCAGGGTAGATGGCAATTACAGCTGTTGGTGGTATCCATTTTGTCTTTTCATAATTGTCATTTCTGGTTCTACTTAAGATTAAAATATGAAAATTGCATCACGTGCACATGAACAGGGCACCGACTAAGTTATCATGGCAACGTCATCATTTTAACCACCATCCTCTCCATCTTGTTTATGAAAACTGCATACTGTAACAAACTTTTGGAAGGAATGCATCATTGCATGAGCTGCCCTGACAAGAAGCCCTCAGTCAGATCATTAATATCTTCCCCGAAAAATTCACCAGAGACAGAGAAACACCTGTACAGCTGCACCAGATATTTCTGAATAGTTTTGCCTGAGTTGCTGTCTGAGACTGATCAGTTCAATGCTGATTCCTTTGCTAGATCTGAAATCACTTACTGGCTCCTTATTATCAGGGCTTTTCTCAGCTGAAGTTGCAAAGGTGCAGTGGCACATGCACTGTCTCACTTGCACAATAGATACTGAAAAAGCAGTAGAAGTAAATACTAGGATTAATAGTAAATGACTGTTCATTCTGCCCAGTAATCAAAATAAAACATATTTCAGCCATACACTTGGAAGAGAAGTAGGTAATTTCTGCAACGGAACAGCAGAAAATATTTTTTAAAACCACCCAAGCCCCTGTTTTGAGAGCAGTGATTTTCTTTAGAACTAGGAAAAGAAATCCTTGTGCAGGGTTGACTTGTTTTTTTTTATAATCTGTTCATGTATAACACACAGCTGAGATAATGGAGAGCAAATATTACATGCAAGCATCAACATTACCTACCACTCCTCCCAAGCACGGTATTCTTTCAATTGTCAATGAATGGAATCTTCTATTAAAAATTAAGTTGAACAAAGAAAAACAGTATGAGATGATGTTTGGTTTTTTGCCTTTAAGCCTGTTTTTTGGGTTGTTTTGTTTTTGTTTTGTTTTGTTTGTTTGTTTGTTTGGTTGTTTTTTTGGGTTTTTTTTTGAGACACACTCTGCCTTGTATTTTACAAGATCTTTTGCACACATTTGGATACAGATGAGAACAATTAAATACCCTCTAATAATTAATGTATATGCAATCTATAGCATGCATTCTCTTCTTATTAGAGGCTGTGGGTTTTTTTGTTGCAATCTAGCTAATAAAGGCTTTCTTTTCCACAAGAGAATTTTGACAGGGTTGACTCCAGACGGCTTTCCAGCTGAGGTCTGGGGCCTTGCTGAACCTTCAAAATTTTCCCATTTGAGCTGCATCAAAGTGAAGGAAATTCAAGGATCACTAACGTCTCAGATGGTAGCACTTGCCCTAACAACCAAGGTTCAGGAATTCTTTGGAGCAGGCTGAGGTCATTTTTCTCCCCTTTTCTCCTAATGCTTTTCTCTATTAATCAGAGCTCACAGCTCAGATTGGTCTTCAACTTCCTCCCAATCCTTGCTAAGCCTGTCATTTCTAGCTATTATTTACTTTAATGGACTTTGGCTGATCCCTTATGAAGCTTTGGATCTGAGAATAATAAGGCTGGAGAGTAACGGGCACAGACATGGGTGTGGGTTTGCCTGCAGATTAACCGTGGCAGATGGGCTTTATTGCGGTTTCCTGTGTGCCGAGTGTTGATTGAGAGGGTATAATGAGAGAGGTGGTGTCTGCACAATGGCTGCAGCCACTTCATTGCACCTCGCGTCTAAACAACCCCATTTTTCTAAATCTTTGGGTTGTGAAATTTTAGGAAGTCAGAGCACAAGAACAAGTACAAAAACAACTGTAAATAACCATGAATGTTAATCCAACCCTAATTGGTCCCTTCTTTCATTATGGGTACATTTTGCTGAGGTCCCCCCCCCATTTCTTTTAACAAATGAATGATATCGACAGCTATGCATACATTTGACTTTTATAAGAGTTTAACACAAATATTACTTCATGTCAACGTATATGATTACTAATATTAATGTCCTGTTAGCTTTTGCATTATTAACATCAGCAACAAAAGCTTACCTCTTCTTATTATGCTTTAGGTTTTTGTCGTCTCGGGGAAATTTGTTTGAATTAAATTATCTATTGTCTAGAGAATATAAAAAATAACAGCAGGAAAATTGCTTAGTATCTGGCAAAATGTGTCAAAAATATGCTTTTCTGAGTCCAAATGCCATTAACTTTCAACAGTGATCAGATGATAAATTATTTTCAGGTATAGGTACTATCAAAAGATCTTTTACAAATTCCCAATTTTAAAGATTTTACTTAATTCCTCCCTTTCACTGATGGATTAAATCACAACTATTGATTCTTTTCTTCCTTTGGGGCTCTACCCATCTGTCCTAATGCTTTCATCCCAGCACCCCTTGGGCTGAGAGAAGTGTTCTACAAATGAACCAGTGAAAACCTGGAGAAGATTCCAGGTCAAGTTTGTGTCCAAGAGTTTAAATTTTTAGTGACAGTCTTCCCTTACTGCAGACGAAAGTTTCCACACAGAGCTGCACAAGCTAGCCCCACCAATTATCCTCCTCCTTTGAAAACCATTATCAAGTTTTTCAAAACTTCTTTCATTTCACTGTTGTCACTCGATGAAAAGGAAACTAACCACCATGTCAAGACAACTCGGCTGCCTGGCAACCAAGGGCCACATTTTAATTCTGACTTGCTTCTGGTCTTGACTAATGGAAAGTGACTATGTTAATCCAGTCAGAAGAGTTGTTTGTCACTTCTGAAATGCAAACAAAACTATATTGTTTCAAAAGTCCTGGGTGTGATTGATGTAAAGATTTACAGTAACATCATTCATTTGCTCTTGTGTTTTAGTGGGATTGATGTCATATCTTTTCATGCTTTATTATATGCTTTTGGAGAACTCAAATACATGACGCTTTTTGTCCTAAAGAATCTAAAGAGATTTTTCTTACACAAGAACACCAGTCTCCAACTCGTGAGATTCAATGATTCAGCTCAACATGTGTCGATAATTTAATAAGAAACATTAGTCGAGAAATGTGATTATATATCAAACTGACCAGAAAAAAAAAGGAAAAAAGAAAGAAGTCAAGATGGGGAAAAAAAAACAACCAGCAGCTTGGGGGAGGGGAAGGAAAGATACACTGCTAACTTGCCGGCAATAAAGCTTGTTTGGGCAAACTTTCCCACAGCTGAGTTAATTTCCGCACCCCCTTCCTTGTAATACCATAAAGAAAAGTTCAGATGCTGCTCCCCACCTCTTTAAATGTAAATAAATATACATAGTCACAAATATAAAGCACGTATGCACTGCATTAAATTGTAACTGAAAAAATTATAAGTAACATCAGCATCAATTATTCTGTGACAGATTCAAAGATTCAAATAAGTTTATTTTTTTTAAAGGTCAGGCTGTTGACTTTTTTATTAGAAAACCTTCAGACAATTTTCTGCTCTGGAACAGGAGGACAGACTCACACACTCTCCACGCATATATATAACTTTTTGTCATTATACATGCAAAATGTGGGTGTGTGTATTAAAACAGAAAGGAAAACTATGCTACTGTGGTAGTTTCTTTTCTATTTCAATATTATAAACCACTCTTCAAATGTTTATTATTCATTGAGGCAATAATTTAATGAATATGCAGAGTGGTGGGTGTAGGCTTTTGCAAGTATACTTTTATCAGCATCAATGGTAAGCTGGAGCTATTTTCCAAAATCAACACATTTCCTTTTTGCTGTTCTGGCAATACCTGTTAACAAGCAGACTCTCAACATTATTTTTTTTTGTAAATAGATTATTAAAATTTAAGCACAGTAATAACATATGTTGTAATTACAGTTGCCATCTGCGAATCTTAGTGGTGGTCCATGAGGCATTTACCACGTCAGTTCTCCGCGTAGAAGTTTTGATGGATGGTAGGTATATGTGGAGGAAAGAGAAGCAATTTAGCCTATGTTTCAGTCCTGGTCCTTCTTGGTCCACAGTGGGCATTGATCCTATTCCAAGCCTTCCTACAAATCAACTGTCCTATGCTCAGTTGATGCAATACAAGACTCCTGCCTACCATCCTGAGCTAATGAGATGTGGGACATTATGGACCAAAGGGTTCAAAATATGAGTGGTCAGCAAAGAGCCAGCACGATTCCCTACAAGGTAAGAGGATAATGGATTGTAGGTGGCTCCAAGGAGCTATCATCTAGATCCAGTCCCCAGAGCACGGCAGTACTGATATCAGTGGTGTAGGCAGCTGTCAGTACCATATAAGCAAGCTTTTGGCTGATGGCCATGATGCAAGAGGTCAGCACCCAGCAGAGGACATGCAGAGACAGCCCAGTGCTGACAGTGCTGTCACTGCTGCCACACAGCTGGGCTCAGCAGGGGAGGGTGCGGGACCTGGTTTCCTCACACTGAATCTGTTGGTTTGGTGATGCAAGGCTGTGTCTGGAGCATCCCTTCCACAGCCAGAAATCACCAGGCTTTGAGCTCCCCTGGGAAAGGGTAAATCCCATGTTGGAGGCTGTGAAGGCACAGCATTTCCTCGATTGAGTCTGGCCTCAGCAGGGACTAGTACAAAACTGTGAGGGAATCCTGAATAATTGCACTGGATCAAAGCAGTGGGGCCTTGGTGCTTTGCTAAGTAAGTGAATTCCGCTTCATGCTAGTAGTATGGAAAAAGGGTAAATTAGATGTATAGATTTTTTGTTTAAGAGAGCTCTGCTGGACAGATGAAGCAGAGAAGTAAGTATGTGTGCCTGTCCACCTTCCAGAAAATAATTAAGATCTCTGCCAAGACCTGCTTCTTCAGGATCCCTCAATGCATGATTAAGTTGAAGTATTAGTGACCTGAAGGAAGAAGGAGGAGGAGGAGGAGGAAAGGAAGCAGCTGCCCAGTCTTTCCACTGAGTGGAAGTCAGGACTGGCTCAAACACAATAACTCCATTGACTCAGGAAAATAAATATGCATTCATTCAGAAGATTATCTAATCAGTCTAGGTCTAGATATTAGGTCAGTGGATTACCTCAGTGTACCCGCCGGTCTCAGCAAGTCCTGCATCTCCAAGAAGAAACAAATTAAGAACATGCACATTCCAGGATCTCAGCATTTTTACAGTCCTCATCATAGCCAAAAAGCAAAAGCTGGGTGTAAAACTGTCTCTCTATAGCCAAATTACACACAAAGCGTGTTGTAAATCAGCTTCACCCCAGGGAAGGCAAGCTGTAAACTACCTATCATTTTACACAGCTACGTATAACCGTCATGGTGGAGGAAGCCTGAAAAGGTCAAGAGATTTTTCTAAACTACCTACATCTCCGGAGTAGCTCAAGAAGCCATGTAATCTAAGGTCCTCATATAGTATCTCTGTCTGCTGTTTTTTTCTTTATGGAAACGAACATGTAGCTTTCTATCTGCCTTCAGCTTCTACTGAATTAAACACATTCCAGCACCTCTAGAGCAGCACTTAGACAGATGCACTCCCCCTTGCACTCTCCTGGATAATCCTACTGGGGAAAAGAATATAGAAGGGATCCCTCAGCTGACAATCTGGGAGGCCTGCCTCTAGTTTTTGCCATCGGTTATTTTTCAACTGATTCAAAGATAACGCAAGGGCCAAAAGCTTGTGGCTACTTATTTTGGGGAAAACAGTCCAAACATTTCCTCTTAAACCTGGGGATTACCTCAAGGTTTTGAGCAACCAACTTTAGTCCTACTCAAAATGGAAAAAAAAAGTATTTTTTGTAATAATTGGAGTTCCTTCCATGTTCCTTCCCAAAAATAAATATGCAAATGAATTTGCAGTGCAACTGACTGAAACTTTATGCAATTGTTCCAGGTTCATAAACATTTCATGAACTCAGATTAAATTTCAATTACAAGTACTTCCACGAGCGGCAGAATGAAAGACACCAGTTCTCTTTGTGCTCATAGTTAGATTCCCTGGGAGGTGCAAAGCTCCAAGGCAAAGTGTTGTCCCAGGTAGGACATTCTCTGTCCTGCAAGTACTCATACTACCAAAGAAGCCTTTCCTGCACTGGGAACAATAGTACATCTTCCCTTGCTACTAGTTTCCACAAAGCTTATAGGAACTGGCCACCAGTTTAGTACCCATAGGGCACAGCCTGATGCAGACATAAAATACACACAGGAAGGTGTGATCATATAAAACACATTTACAAACAGGATAAAGACTAGATTCTCTTGGGTGTAGACAGAACCAACAATAGGGAAAGGCCAAGGTTACATAAGCAGAGATTAACATAAGACTCAGTGGAGAACCATTAGTGTCTCTGTCTTTTTGTCACAGAAAAGGCTTCTTCCCCCTGGTTCCTAGCTAACCTGCCCTCTAAAGCACCCTCCAGGCTTTCCACCTGCTTTAGCCAAAAATCCTTCACTCCTTGTATACTGCTGCTTTCTCTCTTTCAGTCCTTGCTGAGATCACCTTCTCCCCGCACTGCAGACGCTAATTTTGAACAGCAACAGCATTCACAGCTGGTGCCATCACTCCTGGGAGGGTAGGCAGACCCTCCCCAGCCTCTGATTTCAATTCCCTCAACTCTTCCCAATCCCTTCACCTCATTTCTGGCAGATTAGGGCTCTTCAACCATGCTCACAGTGCCCCCTGTCCCAGGACAGGTCTCTTGCCTTTCCAGTCTGTTAAAATCCTTGCCTGCAGGAAGTGGATCATGACTTCTGGTTACTCCAGAGGATGTACCAGTGCCTCACATTGTGCTTGTTTGTCATCTTTTCATTGTATGTTCCTTTCAGCAGTGAATACAGCTTATTTGTGTTGCACACAGTGCCATGCAAATTTAGGGCACTATTTTAATGCATGATAAATAATTACTATAATTAACAGAAAAACAAAATGCCTCCCAGCAATTTGTCAGGACTAGACACCTCTTTCCCTGCCAGATATTTTCATATGTATGACATGTACATATAAGATCCCTCTTGCCTCTGTATAGGGACATGCATCTCCCATTAGCAGTAATGGGAATTATGTGTGTTCACTGAGGGGAGACTGTAGTTTACCCTGGCTGGGATGCTATGTGAGTAGTGCTTTATTGGATCATATGGAGCATGCCAAATAAAAAAAAAGAAAAAAAAACCTTTCCATCTTCATTGTTCAAAGAGAAATATATAGGAACCCCCTGTACACAATCATGCTTTTAATTAAGTGTTATTTGCAGGTGCTATTTCTCTCCAATTTCCTAGAGCTCTATCAAAAATAATCTGCAAAATAAACTGATTAGTGATAAAAATTAGCTAGAGTTACCAGACTGATGAGAAATTAAAAAAAAATGAGCAATTTTAATAAACTACATTTTGAAACTATAAACATCCTTGTATGGATAGGCACTGCACTGCAAAATACTAAACTTCATTTCATTATCAATTTTCTGATTCATCTGAAGAAGTTCATTATCTGTTAAATTGAAGGCAAGCCTCCCACAGAGGAATGCTATCTAAAGATGGATGTGTTTCTGTGTGAAAGGATAGCCTTTCTTAGTTGTTTATCAAAAAAAGACATTCATGGACTGGTTACTATACTTCACTATCTTGTAAACATAAAGTACAACACATACATACAATCATATGACAGTGGTTTATTTTTTGTCATCTGGTTGTGACACGTTAATACAAATTTAGTCCAAACATCCAAAGTTATGCTGCTAGGAATGTTGCCATCTGGTTTTAATGAATATCTGGGGTCCATTTTTCAGTTAAGCTTTTCTTATTGTGTTTGTGTGTTGCTTTTTCCAAGCTATCTGCATAATTGTTTAAAGATTTTACTGCAAAATTAATATCCTCACTGTGAATGAGGGAGAAGGGCAAAAACCAAGATGACAAAGGCTGAAATGAGGTGAAAGGCAAATTCAATTTTTCCTTGCACCATAGAAACCTCGTCAGGACTAGCTTTATCTGGTAATCCACATTTAAACTTTAACCTGTAGGGGGGCTCTTTGTGTTAGTTAATGTAAGCATAAAAAGAGTCTGAACCACTAATCAGATTAATCATATTTTGTGAGACTCAAAAGCTTCATTAAAAGGACCTCGTTTCCAAGCTACACATTTCAGAAAGGGAAAAAAAAGTTGGCTATGAAAAGGAAAGAGTAACACTGAAATTCAAAAAGACACAGACTGTGTGTCTCCTGGAATTAAACCAGAGTTAAGAACTGGAACAACATCCACCTTCATAAAATACACCTATGACGATGCCAAAATAATTAGGGCATTTTACTATTGAAATTATGCATTCCCTACATTTACAAAGCTTTATCTTACTCACAAGAGAGAACCAGTTATTAGATAAATACAATAAATGTCTTCCCTTTCCTCATATTTATGGAAGTCTGCCTCTCCACTGAAGCAATTGTATTTCCTAAGTAATTCAGGTGACCCCTTGGAGACAAGAAAATGTGAACTTCATAAGAATAAGAACTGGAATCTATCATCTGCAGTTAGGTTATTTATAGTTGTGCAAGAAACACCACAGTTCCCTAAAGAGCATGAAAGTGAAAGAGCAAGCCACTCTCCCAAGCTGGCACAGCATTGTGCTCTCTTTCAAAAAGAGAATAGCTCTGTATTTAATAAACAAATGGCTCGACACAAACGAAGCTTCAGTGAGTGTCAGTGAAGCTCATGCATATGGAGCAAAACATAGTTTCAGATCAGAATCCCAACCTCAAGATTTCCATCATGAAGTTCAACAGGAAGCATTTGCACTTAGGAGAGTGTGAAACCCATTCAGATCTCAAATTACCCAGTATTGTTCTGGAATTGGTGGGCCTCTGAAATCAGGAGATACTTTGAGGAAATAATGATACAAGGGACTAATAAAGCTGAAAGTCTTATATTTGAGAGTATTTTATACTGAGCAAATAAATACTTCAAAACCGTTATTATCCCTAAAAATGTCTTGTATTTAAGAGCTGGAGAGAGAAATCAAGACATGACAGCACTGGGATGACTACTTGAAATACAGACTCACCTATTTTCCAGACATGGGACCAGGGAAGCAGAGTTAGCCTCACCTTTGTTTTGAAAGTGAGAAGGAGCACCCTCATGCAGCATCACAGCCAAACTGTTTGCTCATATTCCACCATTATGTTTCCAATTTTCTTTTCCCATAACTTGCCAAGTTCTCTTCTTGTTCCTGTAAGCTGCACAGCCCTCTGCGTGACCTGTATTCAACAGTAAATTCACTCCTGGACCATTCAGGTAACCTAAAATACATTTTTATGCACACGTTGAATTATTCAGTCTACGTGAGCTTATACACAAATTAATAACTTGATAAATATTTGTTTGCAAGTATTGTCTATAATTGTACTGATACTACCTTGGCACAGTCTGTTATACCTAACAGCACTTCTCATGCCCTGGGTCAGGTGACAGCAGGCGAGGAATCTTCTGCAGTAAATGACCAGTCACCAAGTCATGAAGTTTTACCACAAGCTTTCATTTTATGGCTGTTTCTGAGTCTGTGCCATCCTGTGCCCTGAGGTCTTCACTGTTCCTTCATCCAACCAGGCAGCTGTCGAAATGGGCCTCAGCTCCATCCAGCACACATTCCCCAGCTTTCCCTTCCAAGGAAAAGGAGAGGAGAAAGGCCAGTGAATGCCAAGGTCTTGCTCCAGTGAGGAGCTGGGATGTGGCCAAGGACAGGCTCCCAGGGTCCTACTGTAGATGTAGATCACAATACTGTTGAATTCCTCAGAAAATATCACACAAATCTAAGTTATTTATGAGCTGACTTCAGCACATGTTTGTATCAGTGTAAATCTAGACCAAAACTGGCTTCGGCAGAATCCTTCTAAGTCAAAAGCAATGCAATTTAAAGCAGAATCTGGCCCTTTAGTTTGATAATAAGCAAGAAATGCTACCCTAAAGGTACAGACACAAAGAAAACCGTTCATAGGTCTGACCCAAAGCCAGGAATTTAAATTATCCAAATCTAACTCCCAAAAATGAGGTTTGTGAGTTGGAGACATGAAGAAAAAGGACTAGGATGTATTAGTACTATTGACCACCATTTTTCAGTGGGCCAGGTTTTCTCAGCCCTCCTCACAATGTCTCACCTTGTTTTATGACAATTCCAGTGGCGTCCATCCACTCCCAGATTTTATTTCCATGCAGCACAAACAGCTAGAATAAAAAATATCCCCTCTTGGCTCATTGTCTGAGCTGTGGTACTTCCCAGTCCATAGCAGGGCAGAGTCAAAGGGATTAGCTTTCAGATCTGCTGTCACCCTGCTAAAACTGCAGGAGACGGTTTAAGCCAGCCCGCTTGCCTTCACCCTGAGCTGAATCGGGGCTGTTCCCATGCCAAATACAAGCTTTAGCTGAGGTTAATGAATAGCTGAGGGGAAGCAAACTACTGCAGCTGTTCTGAGTATGCTTGGGGCATGTTTCTTATTTCATAGACTGGGAAACTGAGTCTGAAAGACATAAAAATCCCAGGCCTGTGCCCACAGAAGTTTGTGGTGAATGAACCTCACAGAACCAGTCTTTGACCTCCATGTCTGCAGGCCTTCCTCTTGCCTGTATGTTGTTTCCTCTCCAGCTGTGGAGGCATAGAGCAGGCAGCACCAGTTGTTCCTTGCAAGTAGCACTACGGGGGTGGCAGCACACCAGGCTCACCCGCTCCCTGCCCAGCATGCTGGCAACTCAAGGGACCATGTCCATTTCCTGAGAGATGGAACAGCAGCAAACACATTCAGCAATGGAGTTCAAAGGCTGGGAGGATTCAAACTATACTCACCATATCACTCAAAATATATTCAATAATTACTTTTCCCTCCATTTTAATTCTAGGCACTCGTAATGGGATCTCTATTGAAGCCATGTATAAAACCAGCCAACTCTAAAACAGGCTAAAACATTAGCTTTTTTTTCAGCCAGAATGATGACTAGTGTCTAGAGAATGTACATTTCATGATCACAAAGATCTAGAGAATATGTTTATAATCATTTATGAATGTCTGCCCTTGCCTTGCTTTAAATTTGTGGATCTGTTAAAATCCAAAAAACTGTTGAGATGGTTGTCTACGTTGGATGAGGTCCACGTTCTCTGAGCCACATAATGTAACTTATCTCTGCTCTGTCCAGAACAGACTGCTCGTTTCTGAACAGATTTTTCCTTTAAAAAAACCCAAACACAACATGTACAAAAAAACCCCAAACACCCCCCCTCCATGTTTTATTTCCATAACTGTTAGTGAAATTACTTTAAAAAGTAGTACTAACCTTATAAATTCCAAAGAAAGGCAGCATTGGAATGCCCACAAGTGACGCCCACAGGAAAGCAGCAGATCGAGAGCTTTTACCACTTCAAATAGAAGTTTCAGTTCTGCAAAGAGGAAATCCCTTCTTTTCTGTAGTTCCAGACTCTAGAGATCATTAGGTAGGTAAAGCAAACTTCTGATCTTTTGATCATTCACAACTCTTTGGAAAGAAGTTTCCCACAAGGCTCAGGATGCTCTAAGTCACGTTTGTTTCTGTTCTCCAGCCTCCCTCTCTCCAAGTTAAAACTCACGCAGAACAAAAGAGCACTGCTGAGCTCAGCAGCGTCGTGAAGGAGGAATCTGTGGCACCCTAAGGCCTGTTTGTATAAAAATGTGTAATGTTACCAAGAAAATGGAGTGGGAAAACATTCCCATGACTGCTTGGTAGGGCTTCACGCCTATGAGGCATGTGTGAAAATAGCTTCACACCTGTGAGTATTGCACAGAGTCTGACCCTCATCTCTTCTCTGAAATCTTAAATGATGTTCCACCTGGGGACCCAACTATAAACATTTTTGCACTTAGAGAGCAATAAAAAGAGAACACATGGGTTAGGTTAAATTTGCAGCTTCTCTGTACATTATAAATAATGAGGATGTATTTTTCCCTTCCTCCTCCTGACAGCCACCTTCTGCTCCCTTGTCCCTGCTGCACTACCATCTAAACACTCCTATCTCCAATCCTTTAAGTACCTGGTTTAAGCATCTAATATACTTTGAGACACAAAATGCCACATGGAAAACTCCTACAGGGGAGGAGTAAAATTAGCTCTCTTTTCTGTCTGGCTGCCCCAAAAACAGCAAGGATCCCATCCTTTAAAATTCCTGATACTTGTGGCAGCATGGGCAACTGCAAAATTCTTCCATATCACTCAGTGAGAGTCTACAGAGAAAGTTTAAACCCTACACACTTGCCTAGATTGGGTCTGAATACATGTACTGGACAAAAATATAGAAAAATACTGTTACTTGAGCATCATAAAAGATTTGGAGGGAAAGAGAGACTACAAAAGATCAGGACAGGTCCCTAAACTTACCTGGATGCAATATGAACCAGCCTCCAGTTATCTGGATTTCTGTTTACCCTTGGCATATCAGAAGTGGTATTTCACCAGAGAACCCATTGGTTTGCTATATTTCAGAAAGTTATTTCAGCTGGACAAACTATGAGCAGTTTTGCAGCTGCAAACAGGTATAATGTCTTAAGTTTTTAGCTTAACTTAAGGTTTTAGTGACAAAGTGGCATAGTATCATTAAGACTTATCTTGCTACAGTATGGTGTTTTCAGTTGGTATGGTTTATTCAGATGATCAGAGTAATAAAAGAATAGTTTTCTATTGCCTGAATTGCTGTTGAACCATACAGCTAATTTCTCTACCTCTACCATATTTACGGTACTTTTAGAACGTTTTTAGTTATGGACCCATCTGCATCCTGTTCCACTGTTTCTGCACAAAGAAGAGAGAATCAGAAATGCACAATAACAGAGAAGGGACAAAGAAATTACTCCTAGTATTTCCCCCTCTCTTAACACGGAAACAGATTTCTAAATATTATCACCTACCATCTCATTTGAGAGGCTGCACTTCACCAGTGATGAGAGAATTTGCTCTATTGAAATCATAGTATGGGCACATAGCTAACTTGTGTTTGCAAGCTAGCATCACCTAAATTACAGTTTTATGACACAGTATTAGAAAAAGAAGGTTATGCACAGTGAAACCTGATTTTAACTGGGAATGTAGTAGCGAAATTTAGTCACCGAGGGAAGCATGCTTTTTAAAGCCATATTGTCTAGAGGAACAGATTCAGAACTATCTTTCAGAATATCTTCTCACGGGTTTTAATAACAGTACCTTGCAAACAGCTTTTTGCAATGAAATAAGCGTTAACCCAAGTGCATAGATTGCACACAGGCCTTAGCTGCTAAAGTACAATCCCACTCTGCTTCTCACTCATCTCTTGTTGCAACTTCCATGCTTTTAAACGGTTAAACCTTCCCACAATTGTTTTGCTTGTAAATATATATATATTAGACTTGATAATACTATGCTTCACCTGTAGTTTCTATCTTCTATCTTCAACCCAGTGCATGTAGGCCCCAAAAGACTGAACAAGTTGCCTTAGTTTATAATGTGAGTTAGCATAAGACCTGAGAAATTAGTTTTATTTATTTATTTACTATTTATTTATCATTTATCTCAGTTCTACACAGAGTTTCTACAGTAACAGAAACTAGGCAAAGTGTAGACAGTCTGCTTTGTTTGCCTGGCAGTGTTCTTTTAAATGGATAGTGATTATTTGCATCTCCTTTCCTAAGGGTACAGCTTGAGACCATGTTTGAGACCTAGGCTAAAACTAGGTGCTCAAGATCTGTGACATTTTGAAAACTTTCCCTAAAACTGTCCTCATTTTCAGGTAGAAAGTAAATACTGGCTTCACAGTGCACCTGATGAGGCCAAGGTGCTGTGATCCCTGAAGTTAGTAGGCAAGCCCCCTCTCTCCCTTCTGTACCACCAGTGAATTTCTCTATGCTTCAGCAAGAGAACAAGTGAGAGCTGTGCTCTGGCCTCCACGTGCCAGCAAAGGAGCAACTTTTTCTTCTAGGAAAACATGCAATTCTAAACTTAAGAGGGCCCATGACAGAGTAAGCCAAAGACATTACTATCAATAGCGATGGCTATGTGGCTTGGGTGAAAACATGCTTAGTTTAGAACCGAAGATACAAAATGCTGCCTGAATAGTGAATGTTAATATAATATAAGGGAGAAATATAGGCTGGGATCTAGAGGGCCCTTTGCTTACCCTTTCACCAGTAACTCTCCTCAGACCTCCACATGGATCTTCTGTCTTCTTGAAACAATAATGACACAGGTGAATTGTGAATTTTCCAGTAGTTTCGCAGTCGTTTGAAGTGAATGCAAACTATTTTGCAAAGTGATCCTGGGGAGGACATAAAAATGATCTTCAATGCTGCATAACCTTTAAAAGAAAAACAAATACATTCCAGTGAAAACCAACAACTTTACAGGCAGATATGAGCATTTATTTGTTCAGCTGGCTGGTGCTGGATCACCCACAAAAGAGTTTGGAGGGTCTCTGTGTAAAAACTGGGAAGTTTGGATTAGAAATGTGTCTGACTTAAGAGGGAGTTTTAAGCAATTAACTCTGCAAGCACACAAAAGTGAAGCACAAAGAAACACTAATGGGAAGAGATCATTAATGCAATCTATCCACATTCTCCATCTATATGCTCATTACCTGCTGAAAACATCAGTAGGATTTGCCTATATGAGGAAATGGACCAAAATAACTACTGCAGAATAAGCCATTCTTCAATAGCTCTCTGTTTGTCCCTGTGTGGACACTGTAGGAATAATTAGTGCACTTATTCTGTTCTAGAATAATCAGTGCACTAATTATTCCAGACTAAAGTATCTTTTATTTCAAAACACTTTGTCCACAAGGGGAGCTATTGTGAAATAGCTTGTGCTCCTCCGCTCAATTTCCATGTGTAAAAAGGACGTAATCCGTGCTGTTGGAATAGCTGTACCCCCAGACTCCAGGAACAAATCAAATTATAGACAAGTTCTGATTCTCCCATCGTTCAGGCTGGTTTGTTAAAGTAAGTGAATACATGGA
>VZTM01010858.1:309859-389267 GCA_013400555.1 Jacana jacana | reverse complement strand
TTTCCTCTCCTTTCCTTTCCTCTCCTCTCCTCTCCTCCTTGAATATGTTGTGGATGATGAAGTATAGTACAGGGTTGAAGAGACAGAGAGTTGTGGTGACTGCCCTCAGCCAGCTGGGAATTGCACATCTCCTATCGTATTTATTTGTCACCCATCCTCTGTCACCTCCTCTTTCTTATTTATCCCATCGTCCAGCTGCTGTCTCTCATCTTTTAGATCTCTGGGGCATGGAGATTCGATTAGGATGGTTATAGCCACGTAGGAGTCTTCAGCTGCCTCATACATATTTGTAATGATATTTACATGCTCGTTTCCACTCAAAAGCAGCGGCAGCCTCGACTCCATATGCTGATATACATAAACAGAAAGTCAGAGATCTACCCAAGCCTCAACAGCTCAAGAAACATGGAGTTAAGGAACCTTAAAGTACAGATTCACACCATCAGCAATGACATACCCTGAGCTATTTTGGGCACATCTTGAGTGTCTGATGATGAACAGATCAGCCTGCATATGTTTTAGAAAACCCTTTGAACCTTCATTAAAATATTCTAACAATGTTATACATCAAAATCAGACAATATTCTTTTTCAGTAAGCAAATTCCTGGAGCGTTTCAAAGAAAATACTCATTCCACTTGTTACAAGTCCATACTCCATACTCCAGAAATTCAGCAGTACAGGAGCAAAGTTATCTGACTCTGTGACTGCTTTTTGCTGTGCCCATAGAACAGCCCAGTTGTTGCTGGTCCTCCTCTTCTCCCATTATATTCCTTTCCCTGAGCTACCCAAGTTGCTGCTGAAAGTTGTCTCCTATTGGACCCCTTCCTATCCCTCCCCTTCCACTGGGAACTTCTTTTTATTTCTTACTGCCCACACAGTGCTTCACCTTTGAGGGAGGTGGCCAGACATGGGCTCAGTGGAACACGGATCTATTCCAAGTGCAAAAGGACCTTACTCTGGGGCAGCCTCCAAACCATATTTGACTCTTTGGGCACAGCTTTTCCTTTCTGCTTTTGGACTAACTGTATCCCTACAGTTTCCTCTGTCCATTCTGGAAGAGGTGGAGGAGAAAGAGGAGGTGTTTTCTCCTCCCAGTCATGCTTTGGAAGATGTACTGTGCCCATGCATGGCATTCCCTTCTCCCTCTGCCATCCCTCCCCCAGGGTTGCTCTTGGTGGCCACAATAAGGGGTTAGCCAGCCTATTTCAATTAGTGGCAAACCATGTGGCGTGACTCCAGGGCCTCCATATGTTCATAAGTATATGCAACCGCACTTTCCTTGACGCATTCTTCATTCCAGGGAAAGGCCACATCTCCACAGCTTGCTGGCAAAAGCCACACAGGACACAGCAGAAGAGATGGGATAATATAATAAATACACACTCACATATACACACACACACACATACACAGGAAAATTTGGCACCCTCCCACCCTCTCCCGTGTTGACTGCCACATGGTCCCCATCAATTTTTGTCAGAGCCAGCAAGACAGTCAACGGCTCACGGATGCTGACGAGGCAATTTCAACAGCTGAGGGGACTTCTCTGCTTTCATCTTCCATGCCATAGGATTTTGGTTGGATTTTATTTCTCTAAAAGCATCCACTCCTGGGAGACATTTCCTAGCCATGGCATTGCCAGCTTCCAAGGTGCTCCTTGGCTAGGGTGTCCATCTCAGCAGGCTCCACTTTGTCCTATGTGGGGATGGGATGGAGTCTGAAAGTAAAGAGGTCCTCAAAACGTGCCACCTCTACTATCTCAAGTATCCCTGGAGGAGATTGAAGGTCACCCAAACTCAGTTGCTGTTGTTTTCCCTTATTGGCCGCAAGGACGGAAATTCCGTCTCCTACTCCTGTACTCTGAACACAATTGCTACTCTTACATTCCTCCATTCACCAGCCATGCTCCTCCTTCCCTGAAGCTGTTCCCCATCTTTCACTCTCCTTTCTTCTATCCACAGATTTCTTTGCACACATCCTTTTGTCCTCCTTTGTCACTGATCTTTCTATCATTTCTTGACTGCCAGTTCTCCTTTACACCATGTGGTGCCTTGAAAAGATTGCTTTCACCCATGACCTCAGTACCTTCACCCATCCATGTACATCTAGTGATCCTTCCTTAATTTATACCGTGTCTTCTGGCAATGCCTAAGAGAGTGATGGAGCCATCATTGTCTTCAGCTCAGAGTATTCAAATGAACACACTAAGCTTCTTCCCCTTGCAGGCACTTTACACTACTTGATTCCCAAGAGCACTGCTGTACTCAGGGTAAATGGGCTCCTGTCCTCTGAAGGGCCACAATAAGAGGTTGAACACTTGGCTTTGGCCGTGCAATCAGATTAAAAGTCCAAGAAATTCCAATTCCTTTGGCATGAACATCTTGAATCCTCACCGTTGAGTGATTCATCCAACTCTCAGCTTTGCCCCTATATTAATGCAATGTTCAAAGGCTTTGCAGGGGTTTGAGGACACATCTTGATGTTCTGGAGGTCTTCCTGTGAGGGGCTCCTCCTTTGATGTGATGTTTTCAGGGCTTCCTGCAGGTGACCGGGAGTTTGTGTCTAGAGTCAAACTTAGACCTGAATTAATGGAGATCTCCAAAAATAATTTTGACACATCTCAATAAGTTTGCTAATACTTAACAACACAACACACTCTGCAATGGCCCCCAGGCTAAACTCAAGGACAGGAACTGTGCTCAAGAGAAAGGGGCACAGAAGTATTTTGGGGAGGAAACAGAACACAGTGGTGACAGAATAAGGGCTTTCAGTCTCAGTGAAATCCTGGTCCCACTGAAACCATGGCAAAACCTCTCACAGTTGCTCTCCCCAACCCTATCCTGGGTGAAGCTCTAGAACATTAGTCTGGTGACATAAAGGTTGGTGTTGCCAACATGCAAGAAGATGAATTTCATGGCCTGGGCCATATCTGACACTTCTTTCCCTGCTCCTCAGTTCCACCCCAGGTCAGGAAAGGGGTCTATGTTTGAAATGTGGCTCAACACAGAGAGAAATTCCCCAGTCAGGCACCACTCCCCAAACAGCTGTTTGCAATACAAAACAGCTGTGTTTTGCAGGCAGGAACATTCTGCTTGCCCAGATGCCCAGAAACTTCTTTGCAGACAGAGACCAACAGGCACACGGTGAGATGCAAATGAGGGAAGAACTGGAGTGGGGGGACTGGGAAAGGACGAAAGAGAACTGTTTCAGATGCACAAGCAAAGTTCATCATGTCTTCACAGTCCAGGTGCACAAGCAGGTCTGGCAGAACTATCCAGCTAGCACAGGAGCACTCTTTTTCCTCCATCCTAGACATCATGTTCATAATGGATAGGACAACCTTCTCTGACATTGCCGAATGCCAGGTCATGTCAGCCATTGCCATGCAGATGAAGAAACCACATCACTCAAGCAGACCCATTTCTCAGAGGTGGAGGCAGCTGACTCAAGGAGACACTTAAGGAAAGGCAGAGTTCAGTGAGCAGCTCAGGCCTGGATGGGGTCATGGCTAGAGTCAAGGCAATTATGAGGAAGTGCTCTGACCACGAGCTCACACTGCCTGTCACTTCCACTAAGAGACACATCTTTCTGACATGTGCAGGGATGTTGTTAGCAGAATAGACCTCAAGAGTCATCCAAAGCTGACAAACCTTTTCCAAACCACTAGCCTGGGCTCAAGATGCAGCATCATGGGATTTCCCTATACCTATATTATGGTGCTGCTCAATTATATGCATTACGGTATTTTTATCTCTCTCTCAGAAGCCCTGGGTGTTGATCACAAGTGATGACAGGAGAGTGGGCAAGGATAACCATCAACTTGGAGCTTGAGACTATGAACTGTGGGAAGCAGGCTAGTCATTCTGGCCTCACAAAGCAAAATACCACTATGTCCAAAGATGTACAAAGTGAAAGATGAAATAAGACACTGGGATGAGCCAAGGAACCGAAAACTGTTGCAACATTTTGCTCCAGTGCTCTGTCACATCTAAGCTTAGTGACCCATGCAATCTCATTGGGACTAAACTTGGCCATGTCAGGAATAGGGGCTATGACTGGAAACGGAGCTGGAGGACAAAAGGCATGAAGACTTTGTCGATGCACAGGACTAAGGCAGCTGCTCCAAGCTTTCTGTTGGATTACCTGCTGCATCTGAAGCTGTCTCATCAGGCCAAAGTCAGGTGTATCAGCTGTGATTTGATATGGAAGAACAAGGCAGAAGAATCTGAAAGCCATCTTAAAAGATCCTGACAAGTCACCATGGGAAGTATTGTTTCCTCCTGCAGTTAATGATAAGATCCATGTTAGAAGAAACATGTTCTGCCTACCACAGTTCAGGACTTTCAGTCCTCTTCCTGAGTATGGATCCTGCACTAGAAATGAAAGAGAGAGATCCTAGATTAATCCAGGGAGTCTTCCAAGGACAATAAGATTACATCATGACGTCCCCCATATCCTACTCTCAGGATGCTCTTCTTCTACATTCCTGCCTACACATCTTGAAAGGTCAGAAAAATAACACAAAAAGCTAGAAAAAGTGGCAGAGAAAGCATAGATTTTTTTCAGACTCAACCCAAATGTGTAGGGACTCTGTCCTGTGTTCCCAGATGACCAGTGATTTCAAGAGATGACTGCCATCTCAATACCTGGGGTGAAGACTTTCTTCCACATTGCTGCTCTGCAGGTAATGGCAGAGACATGTGGTCCAAGGAAGCAAGGATGTGAGAATTTTACTTCCATTGGTCCAAATCTTTCTCCAGTCGGTCCTGAAATACCCGTATCCTTCTGAATCACAATTGATGGCAACAAATATCACCTACAGGGAAGGAGGCAAAAGAGAACAAATAATTTTATTTGTCAGCTTTGCCAAACTGATCTAACTGTCCCCTTGTCTGCCTGAGCCAGAGCTAAACCTCATCATCAGCTTGAAATCTCACTTGCTGGCCATCCCTGGATGCCTGGAGCCAGAGAGAGAACAGGGGCATGCAGACAGTTGGAAAGATCTCCAAGCAGAGCTCAGGGAAAGATCTAGAGTTTCACTGTTGGTTTGAATGAAATGAGCTGATTTTGCCAGTTGTCAGGCAGCAATCACAGCCCTGATGAATGACAGAATAAACCAAGTTCCTTCTGCAGCCAAATTCCATTGACACCTCCACAGAGTTGGCTTTCACCATCCATCACGACATCTGCTGAGGTCCAAGGGAAGGGGAGAGGGTGTAGCGCTCTGTCCCACCCTGGGTTATTTTTACAGCTGGGAAAGGAGGTGGTGAACCTGAACGAGAGGGTTGGAGGCTTTTTCAAGGCAGCTCACAAAAGCTGTGAAACCAGAGCTGGAGCTTACAAGGCCCCAGATCCCCAGATCAGGAGCTCCGAATGTGTCACTGGCACTGAACCTAGAAGGGCAGTGTGCCCCAGAAAGGAATTTCCCTGGTTCTGCCCAAACAGAATTTTTCTGCACACAAATAATATCTCCCAGCCAAGCACCTGTCTGTCATTGGTATAGAGACCTGAAATAGATGCTTAGAACTCATAAGCATCTGCAACCCTACTGAAGGACAGAGCCTCAGGGGTTAGAGACAGGACAGTGAGACAGAAAGGCTATCTACAACATGCAAACCTTTTGCCTGACCAGATACAAGAGTTTTGGAAAATACCCAACCAAGCCAAGCCCATGGAGCTGTGCTGATTTACATCAGATGAAGATGGGTCCTTTGAAAATCAGTTCCAGGTGAGCTGTGTGGAGCTGCCCAGAAGTTGCTTGCTAGTTTTTCTCCTCTCTCTCTCTTCCTGTTCCTTGTTGCCAAAACACATCGAAGCTGAGGATTCACAGAACAGTTCCCTTTGGAGGAGCCGTTCCACACATGCCTTCCCAATAAGCTGTCCCAGCCGAGTGGCAATGTTTAGAAACCAAATTGGTCATCATTGGCAATTGTAGAAATGGACAAAAATAGCAGAAAAAATTTCACAATTTCCTGCACATTTTTTCTGATTGTTCCACACGAAAATGTCGGGTTATCCAAAAGAGAATGGTTTTAGCAAGCAAAACAACAATAATCACCTGCTTTGCTGTTTGCAAATGCCATAAACTGTTGTCCTTAGCCAAATGTAATTCCTTTCCACAACCATCACCCCCTTCTCCCAGTTACTCACTGTGACTAATGGGAGGGGAAAGAGATTGTTGCCTTTTTTTCCAGTAGATTTTAACTCCAAAACTTTCATTTGAGTTGGAAAGTGCTCTCTTTAACTCCTCTTTGCCCTCCATAGTGGATGACAATTGCATCTGTGGCATGAAATGCTTTGGCTTTGGTCACTTAAACATTCAGCAGTAGAAGATAGCGTCTATCTAAGTCCTCTCCAGCAAGCTGTCAGTGATGGGACAAGACCTGTAAGTTCATAACACTTCTCCAAGACAGCAAAGGTTCCCCAATGCATCCTTCATAAGATTCTTAGTTTTACTAATTGAGCTATCAAAGCCCTGTTGGAGGGGAGAATTGTTTATATTTACTTCTTTCTGGGTTGTAGACATTGCCAGTAGAGTCTTCAAAATAAGAAAAGAAAAACCCTCTGACTCGCTGCCCAGAAACTCAATCCCAAAAGCCTCCTCCCAACCTCTGTTTACAAAATTATAAGCTTTCTTTGTCCTAACCATTTTCCTGTTACAATAATATTCTTCATCTTCTATCTGACTTTTTTTTGGTACATGGAAAATATGATTTCATTGTGAAAGGATTTCTTATGCATCAATACAGCAAAGGGAACACAGAGATGTTTGCAGTAAATCACCCTCGAAGCAGAGACATGTAGAAAATTAGTTACAAGAAAAAAGTAGATAATCCCAAGCCATTTCCAGATGGAAGGAGGTTATATTTTCCATACACTGTATCTGGTTTTTGTGTCACAAAACACGCCGGTATTTATTTAAAGTATTTTTTTCTTGTACCGTAGGGTTATGATTACATGAAATGAGTTTCCAAAAATTACAAAAATTGGCCTGCTTTAGGTAACAAATGGAAGAACTGAGATACTGAGTTCAAACCGGCTAAGGCTCAGCCCCTTTGAAGTTAAGAGCCTAGTCCAGCAGCAGAAGGCTGATTTCCATCCAGTAAGGTTCTCTCTGCTGCTGGGATGGTGATGACCAGTGCAAAGGTCTCATTTTCCAGCATTTTACTGTTTCTTTCACCCACTTCTCCACAGCTGGCAGGGACAACCCTTGGAGGTAGGCTTGCTTCTCCCATTCCTAAAGTGAACTCTGTCATCACCATCTCCTTGGAGAAGGCTTGGCAGCACTAAGTGCCTGGCGACTTGAGGAAGCTGCTAGATCGCTGAGTTCTTGGAAGCACTGGACGGGGAGCAGCCTGTCTGAGCCACGCATCAAACTGGGTGTTAGGTACCAAACTCCTAAAGGAGAGACATCTGAAAACCATTTGGAGAGCATCTGGAGGGAATCAGGTCTGGCTGCTTCCCAGGAGACTGAGGCACATCCTCTGAGTGGTTCGCTCCTGCAGTGACCTAAAACTTAGGCAGGTAAATTAAGGAACTGCCGTCCTCCTTCCAACAACTCCCTGAGACCTGAAAACCTGGTGAAACATCCTCCAGTGGGCTCTTCATGGAACTGTGGTTCATGCACACAGCAGGTGTGTAGCAAAACCACTGAGAAACCAATGGCTGTAATAGATACAACCTCAGATGTGCAAGCAAACCAGCAACCTGTGAAGAAATAAAAGTAAAACCAGAGTTCTCTAAGCTCAGTCTAGCTGTGGGCAGACCGTACAGGAAAGCTTTTGTGTAGGCATTTGAGGGTCATGTTCCAGAAAGGGGAGAGGGTCCTTGAATTTTAAAAACTGGTGAGAAAGATTGTGGTGGTGGCCATGTAAGCAAAGCAGTGTGGGTCTGGGCTACCTATGGCACGACCAGTAGCCCATCTTCAACCAGCTTGGAGGGTGGCTGGGTCCTGATCCAGGAAGCCATTTGCAATGTTGCTGGTGTTTTCTGCTTCAGGATACTTTAATCTCTGGCTCTCGCAGAGCAATGCAGCAGCATTGAGCCCGTCTCACATGTTATTTGGACAAAACAACAACAAGAAGAGATGGGGTGACACGATCCAGACAGGCAGAAGGCCTGTACAAAGGGTGATTCCAGGGGGGAGTAACTGATATACCAAAGCCCCTGTCCTTCACTACCCAATTAATGCCACATTTGCAACCAACCTGTCACCATTCACAGTTTTGCTGAACTAAAGAAGGACTCCCCATAATACATGCAGTTTGGTTGCAACCTGCCTTCTTCAGGTACACCAAGCCAGTCTCTTTGCTTACTGTATAGATGGACAGAGCTGAGCAAAGCAGGATCTGGATCTGCATTAAAGCCCCTGGTTGTTCTCCTGCTATGAATCCCTAATCCTAATTGAGGAGACAGGGGGTGGGACCCAGTCCTGGTGGTTATAAGGGTTTCAATCTCAATGAAAGGTCCCGAGGGCATGCCCAGGTCCTGCAGGTCACCGAGCAATAGGGGAGTACAAGCAGTGTCAAGACCCCTCTCCAGGAGGCTGAGGGTGATTCTCTTCGACTTTCTGGCAGCCGGGGCTGCCTTTGGGGCTGCCTTTGAGGCTGCCAGAGCTCCGTGTGCACCAGCAGCCTGCTCGAATCTTTTTTTTTTTCCAGGAAAAGCTAGCACTCCAGCTATTCCAGCACTCCCCTGCCCTTAAAGACCTGCTTTTTTTTCTAGCATGTCAAACACACCGATCTATAAGAGGAGCAGCACCAAGCCTGGAAAGCTGGCCCGGGGCCCAGAGAAATGTCAATACGAGAGGAAGTGTCTGTCACATACACACACAAGGCTCCATCGGCCAAGCTATTTGAAGTCATCTTTGGCCCGGTGCTCGCTTCTCCTGCTTTGAGCAGTGCTATCGGTAGGGACCGGCCGACATCTAGTGGTGTGGTCCCATCAGTGCTAGCAACCAAACTCTCCTCGGGCCAGAAGGAAGCCTTCATCAACAGAGCGTCCTACCCATGCATGGGTTCGTCCCCTGGATAATGAAAGCTCTCACACGACTGGAGAAACCAAAAAGGGAGGAAACGGATGAGAGAGCACCTGAGGGGCCAGAGGGAAGTGGCCACAGGCGTTCAGACCACCAGCATTGACTTGAGATTTGCATTACCAAACCTTTTAGTATCTCCAATTGACCTGGTGGCTCTGAGAGGACACTTGATCCAAGTGAGGTTGAGGGAGAGAGCAGAGATGGGATACCAGGGTGCTGGCATCGGAAGTGGCTTATGAGGCCAGGTGGGCTGTGATTAGGGTCCCTGGGTTCATGCCCCATGTTCTGCGCAGCCATTTTTCTTTCCCTCATGCAGCAGTTTCTAAAGTATCTACAGATGCAGTGTCTTCCTGTTTCCCAGTGAAGGGAAGCCAGAAATGAGCTCCAGGCCATGAGAAAGCTCACAGCCAAGCACTTTCTCCTCAGTGGAGGGTATCAAGGTTCTCCCTCTGCATAAGGCTGAAGCTGGAGCTGAGAGCCCTTGGGAATGAAGGGCAGCCATTGCTTGCAACCCAGCAAACCGAGACAGATAGCAGCCTGCCTGAGCAAGGCTGAGGTTTCTCTTAGATAAAAGTGTGAGCTATAAAGACGTGCGAAACCCTATCTCCAGTACTATCCATATCAAAGGGCTCAAGGGGGGGCTGCTTTAAAATAGGACCTTGGCATAGGTTCCAGCTACTCCTCACGTCTTACTGAGTGGCACCCTGCCAAAGTGTCAGCTTGGCTGCTCCACATGTCCCAGGCATCCCAGGCATGTCCTACAAACCTTTCCGGTGCTCCCAGGGAGATCACTGTGTCCACAAACAACTTCTCCTCTCTCTTCTCAACTGCGAAGGGTCCTGGTGGCCCCCAAGCACAATCTCCCCAGCTGAGGAGCAAGTCTTTCCTGAAGTTCCAGAAACAAGGGCTGGAGACATGCAGAAAAGGTCGCTGAAGATAGTGTTGATCAAACTGTGTGCAGGGACCCTTTTATTCCCTCTCCTCTGCTTGAGCGCAAGAGACCCAAGAGAAACCAAGGGGCACAAGGCAGAGCTGGTGGGAATTAACTCAGCTTTCTAGTATAAGTGGAAGAAGATATTTCACCTAAGAAGATGATGGCCATGGGGGTCCAAGGACTCTGAATAGTCATGGGGAGCCAGAGGCTGGCAAAGCTGTGGCATTTTGGAAACTGCTCCATGCACAAAAACCATGAAGTCATCCAAACCCTTGAGGGACCCGAAAGAATTCTCTTGTTTTGTCCAAAGTTACTGGCTTAGTCCAAGCTGTCTCAAAGAGAGAAGACTATATCCTGAGTCACCATAACCATCTTCCCACACCCAACCCAGGCTTTCCTTCTTGGTTTTGCCCTTCTCAGCCCAGTGTACTTGTAAAATGCCAGCCCAGAGAGGGAGCTCATATGAGCAGAAGTTTGTCAAGATTACCCTGAGGCTGGTGGGTGAGTATTTTCCCCCTGTTCTCCCAGCTGGATGAACAGGCAAGGGTAGCTCAGAAAATATACCCAGCAGCACTGGAAAAACTGAGAGCTCAGTAAAACCAAAGGTGTTTGCTAAGCATCTCCTGTTAGGACAGATTGCTCTCACACAGGCAGCCCTACAGACAACCAAGACAATGAGGTGCTTCAGCAATAAACCTCTCTTCCCCTCTCCTCCACAGGCCTTTTGAGCAACTCCAGTGCATCCCAGCAGAGCTCTGCTACACCAGAGCTGAGGTCGCTGCTGCTCTGTGCTTTGATTCAGCACAACCTCCCCTCCCACATGCTGTTTTCATTAGAGGCCAGCTCTTCTGGCAAGGGCGCTGTGCACAGTCACGAGAAGCTGTTCACTGGTGTCTTGTTTTATCCAGTTGTTGGAGGCTTAAAACAATGAGATTGCAAGTATTGCATTCCTCCCTACGCTTTTTCTTTCATTCTTTCTTTCTTTTTTTGGGTTGTTTTTTTTTTATGTTTATTTTTTGAAGCAAGAAGGGGAGATACATAGCAGATAGCACTGGAGCACTGGGGTTAGCTTAGCAGTGAGGAGAGAAAAGAGATCACAAGGGTATTTCTGTCATATTTCTGTCCTGTTGCAAGCAGACACATGTGAGTGTACATATGTGTGAGATTGTATCTCACACCTGCCCTCCCAGAGGACTGTCTGGCACCATTACAAACTGCATGTGTAAGCTCCCCTGACTCAGTCATGAAAGCTCAAAGCAGGACCCTGACCACCACCACCAGAAAGATGCCAGTGTCACCAGGACAGAGAGACATCCATCTGTGCCTTCAGTGTGGCAGGCAGAGAAAATGAGAAGGGGGATCTTGGAGTCCAAAAGGATGACTCTTCTTTTGGGGTCAAACACTCTCTTCCCCTCCATTAACTAGGAAATTTGTGCTGAGACCAGATGCCAACACAATATTTTGATGCCCTGGGTGACATGTGGGGAGGGCTTAGCTTTGACTAGAGACAGACTGCATGCCTGTTTTTGCTGGGTACTGCCTAGGCCCCAGCTAGGGATGAGGGAGACAAGCAATGGGACACTGCAAATACGGGACAGCAACGAAGAGTTGGCAGATGTTGGTCACACTAAGATTATCAAGACACAAGGAGGCAGTGGCCAGTTCCATTCAGGTTATCCCACCACAAGGACACATAAGAACAGCCAGCTGGAAGCCATAGGGTGTTGTAGTCTGAAGCGGACACAGGGCAGAGTGTGAATGAAGTGAGAAATGAAGGACCATATTAGAGCATATTAGAACTTCTTTGTCCTGGGCTGGGGCAGAGACTTTGGGAACAAGGAGCTTCACCTTCCTTCTCTAAACTGTATTGCTTTCTTTAGTCTGGCTGTACATAGACCTGTTCTGCATGCTGGAACAGTCTGGACTCTTAATTGTCACACAGCTGCCTAAAATTGCTGGCATAAGGGGCATCCAGGGGACAGCGACATGGTGAGCATCAACTAACCAGGGAGAAGAGACCTGGCTAATGCTGTTTCTACTCATGTGAGCCTTGGGATTAGGCTGCTGCCTGATTTAGCTTGGACTACATGGTCCCTTGGGAGCCAAGGCTGCATGGTACTGCTGGGGTGGGTAGAGGGAAGAGCTGCTGGCACTGAAGGCCTGCACAGGGACGTCCTTGGGCTGTGCTCCTGTGAAAGGCTGGCAGAGCCAGGCAGAGGCTGGGCAGAGAATGCGTGTATGAACTGACAGTGCTGGGAGGACTCTGCACCCATCTAGGGGTGCCTCTACTGCACCCTGGTCCTGCAGCCACCAGGAAAGCTACCAGTTCCGCTCTTCAGTCAGCAGCCTCCATCACTTGGAGGCACATCCCTGTAGATGGAGCCAGAACCTCACAAGGCAGAAAAACAGCCCAGTCCTACTCCTCACTCTTCTCCAAGGGACACCTCCTACAGATAACTCTGCTCTGAAGAGGGACAAGCCCAGCCCCTCTCCTCCCTGCCCTCAAACAATGCCAGGGTTTCAACTCCACCCCCTCTCCAGGTAAACCATTCCTGAGTGCTGCATTGTCCCTCTTTATTCAATATTTAAGCCAAATCCCCTTCTGTAGCCTTTTCCTGTCCCCCATGGATGTGGAAAGTGGGTAACTCCTGAGCCATGTGCTGCATGTTTATGCACCCCCCCAAACACCAACATTCCCCTGGNCCTGTTCTCCCAGCTGGATGAACAGGCAAGGGTAGCTCAGAAAATATACCCAGCAGCACTGGAAAAACTGAGAGCTCAGTAAAACCAAAGGTGTTTGCTAAGCATCTCCTGTTAGGACAGATTGCTCTCACACAGGCAGCCCTACAGACAACCAAGACAATGAGGTGCTTCAGCAATAAACCTCTCTTCCCCTCTCCTCCACAGGCCTTTTGAGCAACTCCAGTGCATCCCAGCAGAGCTCTGCTACACCAGAGCTGAGGTCGCTGCTGCTCTGTGCTTTGATTCAGCACAACCTCCCCTCCCACATGCTGTTTTCATTAGAGGCCAGCTCTTCTGGCAAGGGCGCTGTGCACAGTCACGAGAAGCTGTTCACTGGTGTCTTGTTTTATCCAGTTGTTGGAGGCTTAAAACAATGAGATTGCAAGTATTGCATTCCTCCCTACGCTTTTTCTTTCATTCTTTCTTTCTTTTTTTGGGTTGTTTTTTTTTTATGTTTATTTTTTGAAGCAAGAAGGGGAGATACATAGCAGATAGCACTGGAGCACTGGGGTTAGCTTAGCAGTGAGGAGAGAAAAGAGATCACAAGGGTATTTCTGTCATATTTCTGTCCTGTTGCAAGCAGACACATGTGAGTGTACATATGTGTGAGATTGTATCTCACACCTGCCCTCCCAGAGGACTGTCTGGCACCATTACAAACTGCATGTGTAAGCTCCCCTGACTCAGTCATGAAAGCTCAAAGCAGGACCCTGACCACCACCACCAGAAAGATGCCAGTGTCACCAGGACAGAGAGACATCCATCTGTGCCTTCAGTGTGGCAGGCAGAGAAAATGAGAAGGGGGATCTTGGAGTCCAAAAGGATGACTCTTCTTTTGGGGTCAAACACTCTCTTCCCCTCCATTAACTAGGAAATTTGTGCTGAGACCAGATGCCAACACAATATTTTGATGCCCTGGGTGACATGTGGGGAGGGCTTAGCTTTGACTAGAGACAGACTGCATGCCTGTTTTTGCTGGGTACTGCCTAGGCCCCAGCTAGGGATGAGGGAGACAAGCAATGGGACACTGCAAATACGGGACAGCAACGAAGACTTGGCAGATGTTGGTCACACTAAGATTATCAAGACACAAGGAGGCAGTGGCCAGTTCCATTCAGGTTATCCCACCACAAGGACACATAAGAACAGCCAGCTGGAAGCCATAGGGTGTTGTAGTCTGAAGCGGACACAGGGCAGAGTGTGAATGAAGTGAGAAATGAAGGACCATATTAGAGCATATTAGAACTTCTTTGTCCTGGGCTGGGGCAGAGACTTTGGGAACAAGGAGCTTCACCTTCCTTCTCTAAACTGTATTGCTTTCTTTAGTCTGGCTGTACATAGACCTGTTCTGCATGCTGGAACAGTCTGGACTCTTAATTGTCACACAGCTGCCTAAAATTGCTGGCATAAGGGGCATCCAGGGGACAGCGACATGGTGAGCATCAACTAACCAGGGAGAAGAGACCTGGCTAATGCTGTTTCTACTCATGTGAGCCTTGGGATTAGGCTGCTGCCTGATTTAGCTTGGACTACATGGTCCCTTGGGAGCCAAGGCTGCATGGTACTGCTGGGGTGGGTAGAGGGAAGAGCTGCTGGCACTGAAGGCCTGCACAGGGACGTCCTTGGGCTGTGCTCCTGTGAAAGGCTGGCAGAGCCAGGCAGAGGCTGGGCAGAGAATGCGTGTATGAACTGACAGTGCTGGGAGGACTCTGCACCCATCTAGGGGTGCCTCTACTGCACCCTGGTCCTGCAGCCACCAGGAAAGCTACCAGTTCCGCTCTTCAGTCAGCAGCCTCCATCACTTGGAGGCACATCCCTGTAGATGGAGCCAGAACCTCACAAGGCAGAAAAACAGCCCAGTCCTACTCCTCACTCTTCTCCAAGGGACACCTCCTACAGATAACTCTGCTCTGAAGAGGGACAAGCCCAGCCCCTCTCCTCCCTGCCCTCAAACAATGCCAGGGTTTCAACTCCACCCCCTCTTCAGGTAAACCATTCCTGAGTGCTGCATTGTCCCTCTTTATTCAATATTTAAGCCAAATCCCCTTCTGTTGCCTTTTCCTGTCCCCCATGGACATGGAAAGTGGGTAACTCCTGAGCCACGTGCTGCATGTTTATGCACCCCCCCCGAACACCAACATTCCCCTGGGATGAGGATGAAGCCCCTACAGCCGTTTTTTGGGACAGCTTTCCTTACCACCATCCCCATGATGGACTTCCCCAGGCCCTGCTCAGTTGGATGGAGGCACTCACACATTGTATACCCTACAACTACCTTAGTCCCCTCCCAGGGAAGGGCTGAGGGTCTGGCTCAGGGAGTGGAGTGATAGGATGAGGGGTGGTGGTTATAAACTAAAATAGGGGAGATTTAGATTAGGTATTAGGAATTAATTCTTTACAGCGAGGGTGGTGAGACACTGAAACGAGTTGCCCTGAGAAGCTATGGANTTATTCAATATTTAAGCCAAATCCCCTTCTGTTGCCTTTTCCTGTCCCCCATGGACATGGAAAGTGGGTAACTCCTGAGCCACGTGCTGCATGTTTATGCACCCCCCCCGAACACCAACATTCCCCTGGGATGAGGATGAAGCTCCTACAGCCGTTTTTTGGGACAGCTTTCCTTACCACCATCCCCATGATGGACTTCCCCAGGCCCTGCTCAGTTGGATGGAGGCACTCACACATTGTATACCCTACAACTACCTTAGTCCCCTCCCAGGGAAGGGCTGAGGGTCTGGCTCAGGGAGTGGAGTGATAGGATGAGGGGTGGTGGTTATAAACTAAAATAGGGGAGATTTAGATTAGGTATTAGGAATTAATTCTTTACAGCGAGGGTGGTGAGACACTGAAACGAGTTGCCCTGAGAAGCTATGGATACCACATCCCTGGAGCTGTTCAAGGCCAGGCTGGATGGGACTTTGAGCAACCTGATCTAGTGGGAGGTATCCATGCCCAGGGCAGGGGTCTTGGAACTAGATGATCTTTAAGGTCCCTTCCAACCCAAACCATTCTATGATTCTGTGATTCTATGATTCTATGGTCAGTCACTGGAATCAGCTGCTGGTGGAATCACCATCCCTGACTGTGTTTAAGAGTAGATTAGATGTGATTTTTGAGGGCTATGGTGTAGGAGAGAACTTTGTAGAGTAGGGCTGATGGTTAGATTCGATGATCCCAAGGGTCTCTTCCAACCAAAATGATTCTATGATTCTATGAACAGAGGGAGCTTCAGGAGGGCTGCTGGGACGAGTGTGGCTGTCTGACCCCTCTTCTGCCTCTAAAGCTCTTGGTTTGGTGGTGTCCAGCCACAGTTTGTGTGCCCCGGGCACTTGGGCAAGGGGCCTTTGCAACTCCACCAGTGGCTCAGGGTGTCACCATCACACGCTTGGGGTGTCACCAGTAGCCAAGCAGCTATGGGATGCTGTAGCTCAGAGGCAGCATCCTGGACACCACAGCAGATTTTCAGCCCACAGGGAGACAGTGACACTCCCATGAGTGCAGCGCCCCTAGGTGAGCTTGTGTATGTCCACCTTCATCTGTGTGGTATTAGGAATTAATTCTTGTGTGCAACAGAGTGTGTGTTAGGTGTGTGTGGTAGGCAGCACTCTGCCCAGTGTGTCCACCTTCCCAGAGAGGAGAATCCATCAACAAACCTTCTAGCACGCTGGAGTGACTGGAAAACCCAGACAACTGTTTTTCACTTCAGGGCCCAGCTCATCCTGACCATAACACTGCAGAACCTGAACTGGGCTGGGAAGTGGGATGCAGGTGCTTGGCAGGTGGCAATGAAGGATGGGTCAGGCCCAACTCCATGTGGATGAGTCCCTCCCTTGTGAGGTTTTGGGGTGAAGGCAGGTTCAGACCAGCTAGGAGGACATCATTGGGGTGGTTTGACATCAGTGACTGCAGAAGGACAGGGGATGGGCACACTGTTGGTTGAAGAGGGTGCAGATGTGAGCACAGGTCACCCCAGACCCAGGTGACTTTTGCCTGCAGCAGGTCTGCTACAGCCTTCACACCCTGGGGAGGATGGCCGGCTCCTGACCTTTGACCAGACATAGTACTAGGCAAAAGTCAGGTTGTGTCGTGCTTTCTGTCCCTTGGGAACACTTCTGAGGAGCCTCAACACTGCTGAGAATCCTGAGAAGGAGTAGAAGTGAAGGAAGATTAAACTGCCCCATCTCCACCGCTGTGAGCCCAGTTTTGCTCCAGATCTGAGGGTTGTTTCTAGCTTAGTCAACAGAAGCTGATGCAGGACAGACCCACCTCCAAGATTTCTCCCCAGGAGCACCCCTTATTGCTGGGGACTCCCCCGGACTCAGGGCATGGCTCTCCAGCAATCTTATACCTGCCAACAGTCCCCCACAACCCAATAAGCCTCTGGGTCCCAGGACCTGGGCTTTAAAATCTGTCAAATAAAGGTTGCTGGGAGTCTGACCACATTCACATGGGAGTCAGCTAGGAATGCTTGCCCTCAGTGAAGGCTTAGTGCCCCGGTCCCCAACCCGAGGTTTGCTGATTGTCCAACAGCTTGCTCACCCTTTCTCATCCTGCTGCAGGATGAGCAGGAGGTAGAGAGGAGAGAGAAACTTCACCACATTTCACAGTCCCACAGAAACATTCCCTGCGTGGGCCAGAGTCTCCAGAGCAGGGGCTGAAAGTAGGAAAAAAAATGGCTGTTTTGGGAACCTGAAGGTGGGGACTCAATAGGCACAGGGAGATGCAATGGGGGAAAAGCTCCCTGGTGTGGAGCTGGTGGGACCTGCCTTTCCTGATGGTCACACCAGAACCACCAGCCTGGCCTGGAGACAACAGCAAGCTGCAAAGAGCCAGACCCTGAAAAGCCTGTGCTGTGACAGCCAGCGAGGGGAAGCGAGTGGCAGATAAGAACATGTCGAGGAAAAACACAAACCAGAAGCTCCTGAGGAATTTTGGAAAGGAAATGGGGAATTAACTGCAGAAAAAGGGCGGGGGGAGGGGGGAAATGCTCAGCATCTTATGGCTCGCAATGAATAGTCTGTCCATGACACCTCACCAGGCACTCACTGCCTCTCCTTCCTGCCCAGGGGACACCCAGCAGCAGGCAACCCAGCCGGGCAGGAGCACTGAGAATGGACAGGCTGCTGGTGCTGGGTCCTGGTGGGGGGATTCCAGCAGGAACTTGGGAAGAAAGGAAACTAAGAGCAGCTGGTAAGAAAATACCAGCCCTGCTGTCAAATAGAGCAAGAGGGCTGCAGGTCTCATCTTGCTGGTGCGTAAACAGGGGACAGCCAAGGCCAAGGCTGGCAGACGCCAGGTACCTCCCGAGGTCCCACAGTATAGCACGGCTTGGAGGGCACGTCGCTTGGGTGCCCACCCACAAGCCCACAGCTATTTCTGAGGGGCCAGAAAGCATCCCATCTCCTCCCCTTTCTTTTTTTACCCGTCCTGCCTTTGCCTCCCAGCAGCAGCCCCACAGCACGGGGTCCCTGCGCAAGCAGCCCCCTCAATCTCCCCCTCGCCCTGCAGCTATTTTAAAGAAAGGCAGGAGGTATTTTTAGTGCTGCCGGCTCCCGGGAGAAGCTCTGAGCCTCTGAGCCGCAGCAGCGCTGGCGCCAGAGAAACTGCCGCTGCTCTGGCTGATATTTCTTGTATAATTAAACTCAATCCATCCCGGGGGCCGGGTCTTGGCCACCAACTCAGCAAGGAGGGGAAGGAGCGGAGCCAGAGAGCCGGGGGCTGAGGGCTCTGACGGATGCTGGGAATTGCTCCGTGACTGCTGGAAAAGCCAGGCCTGAGACTTTGGGAGGGGAGTTTTGCCAGGCATGGGGGAGCAAGATGGCTCCAAAAGGAGCAGGGAGTGGGATTTAATGGGAGCAGACCTTCATAAAGGCATAAGACCCAGTACCAGCATCATCCCGTCCCGCTCCCCTGTGGGTGACGGACTCAAAAGGGATGTCCAGGGCCGGGCAGACGGCACCTAAAGGCAACCGGGGAGAAAGAAGCAGGATTTGAAGAGCAGTCAGTGTCTGCAGGACAAGCCAGAGAGATCCCTTCTGGTAAACAAAAGCCCAAGCTGGAGCTGGAGCCATGTCGGAAGTATTTGGGGGGTGTCTGGTTAGCACGCATCTGGTGAGCACAAGCTGCGGCTGGAGGCTGACAAGCAGCAGCACAACCCCTTCCTCCTTCCCACGCCCACCGCCCAGCCTCTGTCTGGGGGCCCCAATCTGCCGTCGAGGAACCGGGGAAAACGACAGCCCGGAGAAAACCCAGCACCCACTGGGGTTTAGGTTGGTTTGTTGGTTTTTTGTGTTTGTTTTTTTTTTTCCCCCTGTGCAAAACAGAAGAGAGCATTTATTCCTGCGCTGCTTTAAATTTCAAGACACATTTCCAGCAATGCAGACACCAAGCTGGCATTCCAAGCAACAGTATATTTTATATAACTGATTTTTTTTTTGTTTGTTTTTACCACTTTATAAAGCCATACAATGAACTGCAAAGAACCCGACATCTGTACAAGGGGAAGACAACAGCGGAGTCACATTCACACACGGACACGGTGCGACCGAAGTCATCCTTACACGCGCGACAACATCGTGGGCACAAAGATACAAAATACAATGTTGGGGTTCGGTTTTTTTTTCCATCTATATAAATACACAGAAAGGGGCGAGTCTAAAAGTTTGAAACTGTTCATTAACACTGATTAGCAAATAAATCTGTAACGTTCCCAAAGTAACAAAGACAACAACAATAACAACAATAACAACAAAACCCCACACATAACGCGGCGGCACAGGATCCACCAACAGAAATGCTGGGTTGCTTCCCTTTTTTTTTTCTTTTTTTTTTTTCTTTTTTTAAGGAAAAGAAAAAGAAAAAAGAAGAAAAAAAAAAAAGAGTAACCCCAAACCAACCTCACAATTTGCAAAACAAACGAACGAAATGAAACAAGCCCCTGCGGGCTCCTTTGCTGTCTGATCCTCCTGCCTGCTCCAACGGGAAGGGTTGCCTTTTGTTGATGCTGCTGTCTGGGGTTTTTGGGGCAACTGGTTTCTTTACCCGCCCGACCTGCTGGGTGGGCGTTTATTTTGCGCTTGGGTTCAGGCGGTTGAACTCACTCGCTAGAAAATCGATGCCCGGAGGCTGGGTTGGGTTTTTCACCCTACCTGGTTTGTTTTCCCTGTGTGGTTTGACCAGGGGGCAGCTGGCAAATGCTGCAGCCAAAACAACCCCAAAATTTGTTCAATTGATCTGCTTAACCCCATGAGCCCCCCCCATCTCCACCGGTGAGGAGACTGGCAAACACCATGAGATGGGTTCATCCCATCAGCAGGTCATCTGGGATCATCCCCCAAAATAGTTCCTGAGGGGGGCAGAGCCGAAGGCAGCCCCGTTGAACAGGAACCCCCCATTTTGCACGTTGCAGGGGCAACCATTTGGGACAGGCAGCAAATGAACCCCCCCCCAAGGGAGCATTACCCAACAGACAGCAACACCGACAGCAAAGGGAGGACGGGTGGGAAAGGGCTTCTCCGAAGAACAAACTGACACAGAAAAGGGCACGTACAAGAAATGTACACACGCTAAAAAAAAAATTATATATATATATATATGTGGGGAAAAGTGCGTTTTTAAGGATATCTTTGGCAAGAATATATGCAGTTCTTTGTGCAGGAAGGAGGGATGTGTTTGTGTGTGTGTGTGTGTGTGAGAGAGAGAGAGAGATACCATCCGGCTGCTGCTGACAATGGCAGTGCGATTACAACGAAACATATGCTGGGCTTAACTGGCGCAAGCTGGAATCTCAAATACCATGACTGCATTTAAAAACCAAAGAAGAGAAAAAAAAAGAAATAAAACAAACAACCGAAGAGTCCTTTCTGTTCCTTTCCTAAGGAAAAAAAATATCAACACTAGGTCCCCACCAGCCCTAGGAGCAGGCTGGCGGTCTCTCCCAGGGACAGAAAGGGTAGTTCCACGTAACTTGAAAAGGGGCAGGGGGGAAAGTGCCTTTAAAAGGAGCTGACAAACACCCAGCTAGATCATTGGAAGGTGATTATCTCTGTGTTAAAAAAATAATACAATCCTCGGGTGATGATACTGTTAGTGTCTGAGACTTGGATACGGTCTAACTCTTCAGCTAGTGGGTTAGTGGGGAAGCCGTGGGCAGCCCAGGGCCTGAAGCAGGCGTGATGCTCTCGGCAGGTATCTGCGGGGGTCAGCTTCTACATGACGTCTCTAGGGTGCTTAGATCCACTTGTTTGTACGGGGAGAAGAAGAGGAACGGGGATTTCAAGCACCGGTTTCCGAGGCAGCAGATTAAAATAAAATTACCTTATTATCATCTCTTTTCTTAGCAGTGAGAAAACCAAGTCTGAAAAATAGAGGCTTTCAAAAATATATCTTTATATATCTATAAACACAGTGTTTTCTCTAATCAGTGAATGGCAGGGTGAGGGTGAGATCATCTCTCATCTCGCTTGAATTTCGCAGAAGGAGGGAATCGCTTATTTTGGAAACATCAAAAATGAAAAGGTCTCCACATCCACGCGGCCGGGGAGCTGGGCAGGGGGGAAAGCCCCCACCCCACGCCAGGACCCCCCAGTCCCGCCTCCATCCAGCAACCAACTCCCCACTACACATCCTTTCACGCTCGCTTCAGTCCATCGGTACAGCCTCTGGGCGCCCACGCCGCCTGCTCCCCCCCGCACACACACACACGCACACGCACGCCGGTCACACACACGCCGTCCCGACACGGGGCTGGGGGGGGAGGAAAGACACCCCCCCACACCCGCATCTCTTCCCCCATCCATATTTTTCCTTGCTCTGGATTTTCTTTTAACGTGCAGGTGTTTCCCCACGGCAGGGGAAGGGGCTGGGGGGCGGGTGGATATGATGGGGGGGATACGATGCGCGGAAAGCAATATGGCAAAAATAAATATTTTCGGAGTGTAAATTTAACCTGGTTTTCCTCCTTAAAATTTCGTTAGCTTACAGTATTTCGTCAGTATAGCTCATATATATATATTATAGCTATCAAGGCAAAGGCGGTCCAAGGGAGGCAAGCTTTCAGGGGGGTTGCAGTGCTAGGTTTCTAATTTTTGCCTCCAGGAAACCATCTGGGCCACTTTGCACTGAAAACTTCTCCCAAAAGGCTCTGAGGGGGAGAGGGTTCAGCAATGACCGTTCCCTCCACCCCAAACCTGCACGTGTGACCAAAGCATCCTCTGCCCCACCCCATCACCGTGGGGCTGGGACCTCCACCTGCCGCTCCCCAACCATGTCTCCCCCTCACCACAGTGCTATGGGGGTCCCTTTGCCCTTCTCACCCCCGAGCTGGCTCTCCTCACCTCCCAAAGCAAAGGGAAAAGTCAACAGCACCGAAGCCACTACAAAACTACGGTGAATTGGGGGGGGGGGGGGGCACCCNGGGGGGGGGGGGGGGCACAAGCCTCCAGCCAGCCAGTTTTGGGGGTACACTCATGCAGAGCAGGGTGGCTCTCAGAGGACCTGTTACCTCCCCACCAAGCCAAAGTTGCCCAGCGACTGCGGGTCCTTTCTTTCCTTTTTTATTTTTCCTTCCTTCTTTTTCTTTTTCTTTTTTTTTTTTTTTTTAAACGTGGCCTCCGAAATAAAAGGAGAAAAAAAGCGCCTGAGTTACCTGTAGTCATTCGCCTTTCATGCAACTGGAAGGTCCATGCAATTTAAAAACCGCTTGCGCATCTCCGAGGAGCGAGACAGGGGTAGCCACGGGTCTGCTGCTCTGCACAGGGAACCCACCCCTGCCAGCTTCCGCTATTATTATAATTAACATCATCATCATCATTATTATTATTATTATTATTATTACAATGTTTTTCTTTCCTTTCTTGTTTGTTTTCGTTTTCTTTTGTGTTAAGAGAACATGTGACAGGCTGCAGGAGAAAACTGCCAAATACGACTAGTGATGGGAGGGAAAAGGGGAAGATGGGACAGGAGGTGATTTTCTGCAGCCTCCTGGGAGGTTGCCAGGGAGCCTCTGCCTTCCCCAGATCTGGGATGACAGGAGTCCCCAAACACCTCCCCACGGGCTGGGGGGCACAAGCACCCCCAGAGAGGTGGGGAAATGCTGTCACCCCCTTCTCCGGATGGACTCACAGTAGCTCACCTGTGACCAGCGCTGGGCTCTGGGTCAGCAATGGATGTCAGCCCACAGCCGAGCTCCTCGGGGACAGGAGGGCTCAGGACCAAGCCCCTCACGCCCCCAGCAGGTCACCAGGCAGCTGGCAGGTTTCAGGAGGAGCATGGGGGCCAGTGGATTCCACTGACAGGGACTCCACTGCAATCAGGCAAGGGAAGGTTTCCGAGGCTATCTCCTCCAGTGTCCCACAGACCCAGCCCACGTCGTTATCTCCTACAGGTCTTTTCAAACACACAGCAGATGTTCGCTGATGGAGCTGCTGGGATGGAGCTTCTTCCATGGGTTTTGACAGTTATGACATTATGACATTTTTTTCCAGATGGAGAACACCATTCATGGTCCCAAGGTTGGTCCTGAGTAGACGTAACCACTCGGGACTGTGATGCCAAAAGCTGGGAACACGGCTCTCACTGCTGACTTTGCTTTGGTCACCTTCCCTGCGATGGGACACGCATCCTGTCTGGCGTGAATTTGTGGCTCTCTTACGTAGGTGCGTGGTTTTGGTTCCTCTATGTGTGTGTTTGGCTTGTGTTGAGCTTTTAGGGGTTTCGTTGGTTTTTTTTTTTGTTGTTGTTGTTTGCTGTTTTCCTCCAAAATTCCAACCCTTTCCCACCCCCAATTCACTTCCCTCTCCCACAATGCACTTCCTCACACTCCTTCTCGGATCAGCTCCAAGTCCTTCTCCAAAATTCAAGAATCACCCTCAAGCTCCGGCTCATCTTTTCTGGCCGGAGCCAAGCATGACCCTGGAGACAAAGTTGACAATGGCTGCAGCTGGTTGGTCTGGGTCCAGCTCGGCAAAGAGATGGCAGACGTTGTCTGTGGTGCTCCCTTGCTTCCTGGCCACGAAGCCAAAGAGCCTGGGTGGGGAGAAGGTGAGAGCCTCAGTGAGGTTTGCCAGCATTGTTCACCCAAGGAACACCACCACCCTCTTTCAGCATGATCTTGTTCACCTCACCCTCTTTAGCATCCACCTTGCATGACACAGAAGGAGACATCACAACCAGCCTGCATGAAGATCAGTCTATTCTTCCCTTTGCTGCAGGTCCTTTCAAGCCCAGCACTGCATTTCCATCATCTGCTGGCCACCCCCACATTGCTCTGACCATCCCTGCAACCCTTCCCTAGACTGTCCCAGCAAGGGACCTTCCAAGTCCATCAAACTGAGCACTGTCTCAGTTTGAGTGATGATCCTTGAAACTACAGAGGTTTGATGGGCTGGCCATTGGGGTAGACCCCATATGAGAAATCCTTTAACACTGGGAAGGCCAAGTGGGGACACGGGGAGCTGGGTGAGACCATGGGGTTATTTCTGTCTGTCTCTTCTCTGAGAAATAAAATGTCCCTCCACATTGGTTTGTTGTTTTTTTATTTTCAATTAGAACATGCAAACTCAAGTTATAAATATGGGGGAACAGAATGTGAGACAGGCCCAGGCCACGGCGTCTCTAATTGGAGAGGGGAAATATCCCAGCAGCTGGACATCCTAATAAAAACCCATTTGCTAACACAATGGCTAAAATTAGTGGGAACTGGCCCCTGGAAATGGCTCAGCCAGCAGCTCTGTGGCAGGGAGGACAGGAGGAAAGGGAAGAGCTGGCCGGTGGCTCATACGCCACCAACATAACCCTCAGCACTGCTTCATGAGCTGGGTCCCGTTGATTCCACTGGCAGCGTTTCCAGTAAGGCCAGTTCAGCAAGGGCCATGACTGCTCTAACCAGGAATTTGGGGCTGAAAGATGTTTCCTGAGTCCCCAGAACCATGGTCTCAGGCTTGGGTGAAATGTTCCTGCAGCAAGGACATCTGCAAGCACATCTCACGCTGCCCTGCATGGAGCATTTCCCAGCCAATGATCAAACACAAGCAGGAGCCACCTTGACAATGGCTGGGAAGAGACTACTTACTTGGCTGGGCCACTGCCATCATTTTTAGTCCACCTGCAAGGAGAAGAGGAGGTGTGAGGGATGATGCACCCCACAGAAATACACAGCCATGATGGGGGTGACCACACCATTCCTGGAGGGCCAGCCTGGCTTTGCACAGGCTTGGCTCTATGAAAAAAAAACCCTGAGGCACCTCTTCCCCCGCATGAAGCTGCTTGGAGACACCACAAAGTCGCCAGGAGAAGCTAGTGTTACCCCATGGTACCCAAGGGGACCCTCCATTCCTGCTCTGTGCAGGAGCAAGGAGGACAGAGCAAACAAAAATGCTGCTTGATGCAGCCTAGAATCCTAGGGGAGGGAAAGGGGCAGGGGACATGTGGTCTCCCCAGGTTAGGGCACTCACTTTCGTTCCTGGGGGTCCAGGTCACAGAAGGTGACGGTGTTGAGGGGGTAGTGTCGTCGGAAGAACAATCTGAAACACAAGGCAGGAAGTGTCAGGGCCAGGGAGCCACCACCTCCGCCCCACCACAGCCCAGTCCCACTGGCAAGGGGGACACTCCCTTAGGTCTCCCCTAGGATGCTCCAGGATTCCAGGACAAAACCCTGTCCTGCCCATGACCAGACTCATGCCAGCCCAGGGACATCCTTGATCAACACACTCCCTGGATCACTGCCCTGTTAGTTTTGGGAACCCAGGGATGTGGCCACGGAGGGTCTTACTTCCTCTGGTTGTCTGTTAAGGTGATGCCTTGTGCGGAGACTTTGAAGTGGACGATGGTAGCGGTGGGTGTGGGGTCAGCCACCAGTGTCTCAGCAACAGCCTTCGCGATGGCCTGGGGGCCTGTCAGTGACTCCATCTCCACCGAGTTGATGAAGAGGACATTGCAGGCTGGAAGGGGAGACAGCAGGCATGGGGTCAGCCACTGCTCTGGGCCACACTGACCCTGCAGCATCCCTCTCTACTCACCCGCACCCTGTTTGAGGAGGTCGGTGGCCGAGTTGCTGGTCGACGCAGCATCTTTCTTTTCCTCCATGGGATCTAGAAGAGACAGGGTGTTCTTGCTGCTCCCTGCTTGGAAACCTAACCCATCCCCACAGGCTGTGGGAGCAGATGTGCTATCCCCTTTCCAACCACTGAGCTTTAGACCTCAGTGTAGATGTGGCACTGGTGCTAAACAGTAAAGCCCAGTCTGTCTGCAAGTTGTGACACAGGGATGAGGGCATTAGCAAGGGGATACAGCACCCAGGGTGGAGAAGAGAGGGGTACAGCACCCAGGGTGGAGAAGAGAGGGGTACATCCCCAGGGTTGGCACCGCTGAAGAGATACAGACCTGAGCCTGGGAACCCATACCCCATCCCAAGGAGCAAAGGGGCAAGGCTGTCCCACTGCTCCATTCTGGCCCTGGCTCTTACCTCGGTCAGGAATGACCAGCTTGCAGGGCAGGGCCAAGGGCATGATAGAGTGCTGGTACACCAGTGCCGAAAGGCAGCCTGAGAAGAGGGGGAAAACAGTTAGCACAGGGTCAGGGACGTGGGTTTCCCCAGTGTTAGGTCACTGCTGCTGCTCTGTGTCGATGGGAATGGGCTTTGTGGTGTGGTACTTTACTGTGGTCCTAAAGCCTCATGTGGCATTTCCTCTTGCTGAAACCACAATGCCCACAGAGGGCTTGGGGAGCGGGTAGAGAGGCCCAGGCTACCTTAGGAGCAACGAAACAGGCAGAGGTCCTTACGCAGCACCTTGGAAAACATTAGCCATGGGATATCTGGAACACAGTGAGCCTCTGCCCTCCACCCTGCCCAACAGCATCGTTTGTCCTACACATGTGCAGGAACAACAGGCAGTCACAAGTCAGGGCTCTCCCAGAGGCTCTGTTTTGATAGTTGAGCAAAGGCAAGTCTCTCCCACCCCAGTCCCACATGTAGGAAGCATACTGGGGGCACTCACCAAAATTGGGTTCGTTGGGGCATCCTTTTAGTTTCACTCCCCGTGGGCTGGTCTCAATGAGGAAGTGCCTCACCAGCTCATTGGTGATATCTCCTGGAAAGAGACAGATGTTCCTATGAGGGCCACCCTACTCCTCCTCTCACTCTGCAGCCCCACAGGGAAACCAGTGCTCCAGCTCAAGGGAGGAGTCCCTGCCACTCTGCACACCCTCCTCCTTTACACAGGGTCAACCCCAAGGCAGGCTCCCCCATGGTGCTGGTGGGCCAAGGAGACTGTGCCCATTTTGCCATGCCAAAGCCTAGGATGCAGATGTCCCTGAGCCCTCAGCAGCTCAGGACAGCGGGTGGCTGGTGCCCTGGGAGGGGAAGACTGGGAGGGAGGGATCCTGCCACATCAGCACATACCCAAGGACACGACTGGCTCAGCAGACCCAGCTGCCTGCTCACCCCAGACGAACGATGGAAAGTATCTCAGCGTGGGATGGAGAAGGGCATACAATACCTTTCTTGTTCTGCTGCATGACTGTGGGAGGCGGAGAAGCTACTTTCATGGCGAGGCCGTAGGCTCCCCGGAAGGAGTGGCTGTCTCGGATGATGAAAGCCCCCGGCTCCCTGTCCTTCAACAACGCAATGGCTGCAGAAGAGAATGGCAGACCTCAGAGCTGGCACATTGAGAGCCAATGAGCCCTCTAAAACCAGCAGGTGTGGGTTGGGATGGGGCTCACTAGCTCTGTGGCCTCACAGCCAGACACCATAATGTTACCAACCCTCCTATACATCTGGACAGTGGTCTCCAGTGGGTCTGCCACCAGGCAGGGGTTCATCTGCCCCCCAGCCTCCACTGCCTTTGAACGATCATCCCAGAACACCCATTTCCCACCCAGCCCAGCTTTGAGCAACCAAGCACTAGAGGGCAGGCAGGGACCAGCGTCCAAATGCTGGGACCTTGGCCCAGAAGGCACCTTAACCCCTCCGTTTGTCCCTTCCCTTATTTCAGCCATGTCTCCAAGACCCCTCTGAGCTCTCTCAGTTCAAAGTCTGGGTGCTCTGTACCCCAAACTACATAGATCCACTGCACACTGTGGGAATCAGCATTCTTCCACCGAGGGGAAGGTCTGGGGAGCCCACATCATGCAAGCCTGCAGCTGAGCTGGGCTTCAACCTCCCCTCTACCATGGTCCCAGCATCCACCATCTACTTTCAGTGCTAAGCCCTTAAGGGAAATCCTCACTAACCCCTGTGATCCCAGATCTGCCCCAACTCCCAGCCATGGTTCACCTGACTGTATCCTTTGCCCTGTGCCATCTACCCACCCTGCTCCCTGGAGATGTCCGGTTTGTACCAGTACTTGGAAGTGTCTTGCACAAACTTGACGTTGGCACGAGTCTCAGGGCTGGTGTCTGCAAGGAAGGAAAGAGGAGAAGACAAGAATAAAGGTAGAATATGTTGTAGCTAAAAGTCCACATGAGTTTTTAGCAAATCTGGCTAAAGCATTAATACCTCCTCTCAGCCCCAGCACATTGCTTCAACATCAACCCAATCCTCCACACCAAGGCAGGCTGATCATCACCTGGAGCTTATGGGGCTGCTGGGCATCTAAAGCTAAATCCAGGCACCCTGAAGGGCTGTGTGTGGGATAAGCTTCCTTGCCACACAGCCAGAGACAAAATGGGAATTCATCATTTAAAAGGGAACTGGCTAGGCAGAATGAAAGCTGTCGGAGGAAAGGGATATATCCAGAGCATGGTGGGGAGATCCCCTGACTTCAAAAGACCCTTATTGCTCTCTAATGTTCAAGATTTGGCTTGTCTATCATCGAAATTGCTTGGAGTAGATGATCTCCAGAGTTCCCTTCCAAACCCATATCACTCTGTGATTCTGTGAGATAAATTCCTTCCCTTGTCTTTGCTCCATGCAGAGGAACTGGACAGGTCAACCTACCCTGGGAAACGCAGCCCTCAGTGCCAGCCCAACCCTGCCTCACTTGGTGCGCATCAGTGATACAGTCCCAGCGGGACCCAGTCTTCCAGCCATGAAGGCACTGCTTTGCTCGGGCAATGTTCCCAACCACCTGCTTTCCAAAAACAACCGAGCAAACAACCCAGCAGGCCAGATAGCATCTCTGCTGGAGACATGTTATCAGCCCTCTGCAATCCGGTCTCCTTCAGAGAGGCAGGGGGCTCGCTCCCCTCCCCAGCTCACTTGCTTATTGTTATGGGTTTTAATTGCTCCCGCTTCCCCACCGGGAAAAGTCCCCAGCCAGGGTGAGTCATGGGGCCAGGGTGGGCACCACTGTGCCCCACAAAGGGTTGCCCACTCAGCAGCAAAACCAGCCCAGCAGCCAGAGCCATCACTGCCCCCGGCTTTATTCCTCTCATCCTATCGGCCCAATCTTGGCGTCACCGAGGTGTCCCGTAACAGGAGCCAGCGAAGGCGTTCCAGGTGTGGCGGCACCTGGGGCACAGTACACCATTTGAAATGAGGAGGCAGGACCGCAGCGGGGTCTCAGCGGGGTCAAGCCCACTGGGAACGGGGCCGGGAGGTCAGCGCATCCCCACGGCAGAGAAAAGCCGGCTCTGGGCGCTTTCATCTCCCTGTACACAACCCTGGGCGCTGTTTACACCAGTGATGCCGGGTCGGTGCTTTTCCTGTTTGGATTTCTCAGAAAGTGCAGGAAATGGCCTGAGCCCCGGCGGTGCCGTCAGTTTGCAGATGGGCAGGAGGGCTAAATCAGGCTGCAACCCCTTCCCCGCCAGCCAGCATGGAGGAAGAGGGGAGAGTCCTGAGCAGGGCAAGGGGGACATGGGGACATCCAACAGCATCCCTTACCTGGCATGGAGAACTTGGAGAAGTCCGGCAGGGTGTGGGAGAAGGTGACAGTGCTCCCACCGCTGGGGCTGGACATGCCGCTGGAAAGGGGTGAGGACACCTTGCCGTTGATGGTGGCGTAGTTGGGCAGGCTGTTGGAGCGATCCCCAGCCGATATCCGCCGCTTCTCGGGCAGCGCTGGCTGCGGTGTGGGGCTGCCCTGGTGATAGGCAGCCGAGTCCGGGGAGGAGGAGTGCGGCGTGCTCGTGCCGGGGTAGTACGCCGGCGAGACGGGGAAGGACGGTGTAGAGGGAGGCTGGTAGCCAGAGCTGCTCTGCCGAGACAGAGTTGGGTGCCTCTCCTCCGAGCTGGGGTAGCCATACAGGGGGCTGCCAGGGGGAACGGCTGTCATGACTTGATGCCTGGCTAGGTTGGGGCTCCCCGGTGGGGCCACCAGGTTGCCATGGGCCGCTGCAGTGTGCCTGCCCAGTCCGGGGCTGCCAGGAGCGCCGCTCACGCTGGGGTTGACAGCTCTTCGCCCAAAGCCAGGGCTGGGCGGCGTGTTGGTAGCCACTGTTCGGTGCAGGGTGCGGGGGCTCCCTGGCAGGACATGGACCCCCATCACATTGACCTGTGGCTGCGGCCGAGCTTGGGGTTCTGGCTGGAGAGTGGCTCGGCCATCAGGGTAGTCAGGGCTGCTGTAGGTCAAGCCCGGGACCCCACCTTGCACCATTGCAAAGGAAGATGGAGAGGAGTTTTGGTAGCTGCTGTGAGCAGAGGGTATCTGTGAGCTGACAGGTGACCGGTAAACAGGCTCAGCCGAGGAGTGGGGAGGTGTAACCGTGCCATGGGGGCTGCCCTCCGACGGGTAGCTGCGGAGGGAGGCCCTGAGGAGAAACGAGAAGGAGGATTCAGATCTATCCCTTATTCCTGCTGCTGGCTGGCAGCCTCCTGCAAGTGGTGCATGGGGAAACTGAGGCATGGCACCACACTCAGGGTCAACAGTAGGGTGGGTCCTGACAGTTGCACAAAAGCAACTGGAGGCAGTTTTAGTTCTCTCATGCATCCCAATTCCTTCTCAAAATATGGCTTTCTGCAAGACAGAGCATTTTTCCAGCTCCTCTCCCAGTAAAATGCCTGGTTTGTTCCTCTCCTGCCAGCCTCATCATGTGATCTGGTGCAGGATACCCCATGGGTAGGGTAAAGAGGGGACAGGGACAATGGCTCCATCACACCACAGAGCACCAATGGTGCTGCTAGGGGCTGGCATAGGCCCCATCGCTCCTCCTGGTCCAAGGGCCAGGTTCCCTGCAAGACACTGCTGAGGAGCACCAGTGAACCAACTCTGTGTTCTCAGGGCAGTGAACCACACGGTTAACCAGGACCCCTAAGCCCTGTGTGGGGAGACAGGAGTCCTGGCAAAGGCAATTTCAAAGTGGATGCAGCCTGTGCACCAGGCAGGGTTCAGCCCTGGCCCCACCAACCCCCAGGACCTGCAACCCCTGCCTTACCCGTCCACGCTGTGAATGGGGCTGCTGGTAGAGATGGGGCTGGGGGCGGTGAAGGAGTTGGTGAAGGTACCATTCCTGGCAGGCACCTCTGGGGGCCCAGGTTGGGCAGTGGGCAGGCTACCTCCTCTGCCTGTTGTGGCTGTACGGGCCACCGATTCAACGTAGCTCCTGGGCTCTGTGGCAAAAAAAGAAGTGGAAATGGATGAGCCTACAAGCTCCCTTGGGGAGGGGGCCATGCCTTTCCCTGTGTCCCTGTTTCAGCCAGTGAAGGTGCTTGAGCTGAGCTTGAGCTGCACATTTCCCCCATCACTCTTCCCCTGTGCCAGGGATTGTGCAAAACCACATTTGACTCATCTGGACCTTTAGATTACTCCAAGAAATGCTGAAGACCCTGGTCAGGGCACAGGCAGGAGGGTACCCAAAGGGACAGAAGCACACGGGACCACAGTCTCTTCCCGCTCCACAGCCCCTCCACCCTGCTCTGAGTCAGCGTCCCTCCCCACCCAGGATGCCACACAGTACACGTCGTGCTCCCTGCTCATCTTCTGCCCCTAAAAATAGAGCCAGTGACTCTGCCCAGCCTGCGCTGACTCACGTGGGAGTGATGATGATGTCCAGAGGTCCCTGTCCTGCACAGCCCACCTCTGCCAGCCATCTCCAGCAGCAGACTAGAGAGCAGCTCCAGCTATTTCCACTGCAGTATCCAACACTCTCACTCCCAGCCCGATTTGAAACCAGAGCTCATGAGCATGACCAAGAAAAGCAATTTTCCTTTGGAGGCGCCGAGCTGTCCTGTGCCAGGAGCAGGGGGCTGAGCTGGCCATCACCATCCAAGGCAGCAGCCAGACCCAGCCCTCCCTCCTCCCTTTCCCCTCTTGCCTCCAGCTCCATCCAGGCTAGTCCCCATCCATACAATAGCTCTCCCAGCATCCCCTCAAAAGCCATGCTGGATGAAGAGGCTGCAGCTTCAGCCCCACCCCTCCGTGCCCCCACAGCCATGTCACACCTTGGCTGGCACGTGCCACCAACTGCCTCCATGCTGGGGCACACCCTAAGCAAAACCTGGCTGGCATCAAACGCTAGGGGCTAAGCATCCTTGTAGGTCCCTGGCTCCAGGCTGGCCATGCCCCAGACAGCTCCACAGTAGTAATTAACATGATAATCTATTACTAGTATTATTATTATTGCTGTTGTTATTATTAGTCATTACACTCAGGCTACAGCTAAGCCTGCTGGCCCACCATCCGGCTCACAGCCAGCACTGCCAATGCACAGCTCCATGTTCAGTGCTGGACCAGAAGGTTGCAAGGAAAAAAACTGCCATGGGTCCCCCTCCTGCTCCCTCATTGTCTCGGTGCCCCATCCGCACGCTAAGCGAGGAGGAGTCCTCCTCGGGCTGATCTCCCTGCCCAGCCCTGCTCAACCACCCCAGGAAAGATCTGAGCCAAAACTAGATCCAGGACATGGGATGAGGCACTGCCCAAGAGGACATGCAGGACAGCTGCGAGAAACTCATGGTCAGTTAGGTAATTAAATTAATTTCACAGCTACTCACTTTTCTCCCCCAGCTCCCCATCTCAGACTAAAATTAGCCAGACAGTACATGAGTCAGCCTGCAAGAGGTTAAGACCAAATGGCTGCAAAAATGCCAGCCCCTCCTGCAAAGGTGGGGGCTGACCAAGGCAGGGGCTTGGGGGGTTGGGGACAGCATACATGTGCCACAGGGAGGTGTGTGGCCATAAGCACGAGTTCGAGCGGTTTGGTTCAATACAGGCAAAAAAGAAAAAAAAACAAACCAAACCAACCAAACAAACAAACACCAAGAAGTTTCTTGCCTCCTAATGTCTTCTTGGAAAACATTCTGGAGATGGGAAGACAGTGGGAGAATAGAAAGTCCTTGAGTCACCCATAAGGAGGTGGGCAGTCATTTTGGAATCCTGAATCCAGGCAGGGCTGTGCTCTGGCCAGGAACACCCAGTGCTGCGACTGTACTGTAATGTTTTAAAGCCTTCTTGGAGGTGGTAGGCAGGCCCTGAGCTCCTGCACTGCCAGAGCATCCCCCAGCCCCAGGAGGAGCTAAGCAGACCCTGGTGGGGCAGAGATCTTCATGGGGTGTGCAGCTGGGTGCAGGATGCTAAGCCAAAGCTCAGTTAAGCCAAAAAAATAGTCCCAGCTCAGGACTGGATTCAACCCCACCAAACCCACCACTCTGCTCTGCTGAGACCCCACCTGCACTACCATGTCCAGCTCTGGAGCCCCCAGCACAGGAATGACATGGACCTGTTGCAGTAGGTTCAGAGGAGGACCACAAAAATCATCAGATGATTGTAGCATCTCTCCTATAAGGACAGACTGAGAGAGTTGGGGTTGTTCAGCCTAGAGAAGAGGAGCCTCTGGGGAGATGTTATTGAGACCTTTCAGTGCCTAAAGGGGGCCTAAGAAGAAAGATGGGGACAAGGTTTTTAGCAGGGCCCATTGTGATAGGAAAAAAGGTAACAGCTTTAAACTAAAAGAGGGAAGATTTAGACTAGATACAAGGAAGACATTTTTACATTGAGGGTGGTAAAACACTGGAACAGGTTGCCCAGAGAATCGGTAGATGCCCCATCCCTGGAAACATTCAAGGTCGGGTTGGACGGGGCTCTGAGCAGCCTGATCTAGTTGAAGATGTCTCTGCAGGGGAGTTTGGACTAGATGACCTTTAAGGGTCCCTTCCAACCCAAACTATTCTATGATCACATGATTCAAGAGGATGAAGAAGGACAAACGCAGGGCAAGAGGCTGGAGCATACTTGCTCTGGGCCAGCCATCAGGCAAGCAGCTGGACTACGACAGGAACAGAAAGGCAGTGCAACATGAGCTCCTTTGGGTTTGGTAGGAAGAGGAGGGAATGTTTGGGTCTTTGAAGACTTAAAGCTGCACAGAAATGGTAAAGTTGGGGGAGACTTAGGAGGGAAAAGCCTGGTTTTATCCCAGTTTTCCTTTAATGTACACAAGAAGCCATCGCTAAAAAATAGCTCTGGAAGCCGAATGTTTTCTTCAAGCAAACACTTTCTCCAATATTACACAATGTTCAGATTTGGGCTGCATGTATTTTGAGGAACTCCCAGGGAGAAATGCTGATGACTCCCAGGGCCACAGGAAGCATTGCAAACTCTCTAAGAGACATCCTCTCCCTGAAACCCATCTTGAACACACAGTTCCCCATCCCAGCCCTGAGGGCCCAAAGTTTCATTAAAGAAGAAAGCCAAACCACCCAACAACCATTAGATAGCAAGCAGCACTCCAGGGAATCACAGCCACTCCCAAAGCCTCCATCCCCCTGGAAAACTTGCCGACCCAGAACCTACAGTGTCCCCACCAGCAGCAGAGCCACCCCCCAGCTGCCATCACAACTCAGCCCAGTCCTTGGCATCCCAGGAGAGGTGCAGCCTGGGGATGGGAGAGGTGGGGGGAATTTGGGCAGCCTCCTGCCTGACGGATGATACACACCGGCTGCCGGCACTGTGCCGCTGCCCGGCTGGCTGATCTGGCAGCTCACTGGTGGCCTCTGCGCCTGGTGACCTTTTGTGCTGCACTTTGGCTTATTTTCGCTCCAAACAGCAGTGGAAAAGCCAGAAGCCGGGGCAAGAGCCCAAAACTGGGGCTGCTGCTGCCAGCTCCCCACCAGGCTCATCTGAAGCTGGCTGCGATGTGCCAGCATCCCCCAGGATGCTGACAGTGAGGATGCCACGCACTGAAAAAGAACTCTCAGCCCTCATGGACAATTGCCATCCAACATGACAGACCTCCAGCTCTACTTTGGACATCGGGGAATCCAACCATGACATAAAGCACGATGTTCCCCTCCCCAAAAGGGAGCAGGATGGCCAAGAATGAGGCTCCTACATCCCTGGGGGCCAGCAGGAGGGAAGGCAGACAGACAGAGCCTGCTCTGACCAACAGTTCTGACATTGGGGATGAGCAGGGGAGAGAGAGACGGAGAAAGAAAAGCCTTTCTTACCTTCTTCAGAGTCACCGCCTGCCTCCCCTTCTAGCTCTGATAGATAGAGGAGCAGGGGAGCAATGGGAGCAGGAAGTGGAGGAAGAAAAGAGGTATGAAACAGAAAGAAAATCTGAGTTAAGCAGCTTTGCCTTGCTTAGACAGAGACACACAGAGCACAAAGGAGAGCCCCATACCTCCTCGACACTGCACCCCAAAGCAGGACCCCAACTTTGCAGACCCCCAGTGTCTACCTTGGCATCCCAAAGATGAGGATGTCCAAAACCCAGGAGGCTGGTTTAGAGGAAAAGGGAACAGCCCAAAAGGGAGGGGTTCTTCATGGGCTGCTCTGAGAAGCCCAGCAAGCAAGGAAAAAGCATCAGCTTGTCCTGGGAGCAGAGTGAGAAGGGTCCTCGCAGGTGGGCTCAGTCAAGCTGTTTCCCCTGGGCCAAACTGGTTTTGGGGAGGTGACACTCAGCCCTGATATGGTCCAAGAAGGGGCGCTGGGTGCTGGGGAGCACCATGGTCTGGATTGGCAGGCAGCTCTGGGACATGTCCCCAGGACAGCAGGGTCTTTGCACCCAGGGACTGCTCTTCAGAATGTAGAGAGCTCTGGATACTGTTCACGCTGACAGGCTCAGCTTTTGGAGAGCAAACCCTCCCAGCTGTGTCGGAGAGGAGAAGGGATGGAGGGAGTGAGGGAGGAAAGGATGTGTGGCTGGGCAAGAGGCTGGACTCTAGGGTTTTCCAGCCTCTACTACTAAAGACACTACAGGGCTGAGCCACCCAGGGTAGCACTAACATCCCCCACCTTCTCACAGCCCCAAAGTACCCACTGGAGGTAACAAGGACCCCAGGGCCACCTGGCCCCAAAAAGGGAGGCAGAAGTGCCTTCTCCATCTAGAGGACCCTTTCAGGGGTAGCTTCACAGATGCCACCCCAAATAAACTGACTGCAGCCCCCATGCCTGCACTCACCTCCCACCGGATGCAGCAGGATCTCGGCTGGATTGTGGGGTTTCAGCCCCAGTGCTGAGAGCGGAGTCTTGGCCAGGCCAGGGGGAGAACGCACTGTCGGCACAGGGGACACAAGAGCGTTAGTGGAGGGGTGGGAGCTGAAGCTTCAGAAAGGCTGGAGCTGTCACTGCCCAGGGGTTCAGAGCCCCTATGACACTTCTCACCCACCAGCTGCAATCAGGTGCTGCCAGGAAGAGATGCCCTGGTGTGAAGCAGCACCCCAGGGGAAGGTATTGATCCCCCTCTCCATTTGGGGATGCGTACAGGGTAGGAGATGCCCAGGAACAAGCAGTGTGGGGCTGACAGGATGGAGAAAGGGGGCAATCCCCATTAGGGCAGGCCAGACCTCATCTCCCAGCAGCATCCCCACAAGGGAATGGTCCTACTATAGGCATGAAGCCCTGTGCAAGGAGCTGCCCCCAGCCCAGCGTTCCCAAACCTTAAGCCCTTTCTGCCAATCCCCATGTCTGGCTGAGCTTGGACTGGGCTGTCACAGACTAGCTCATCACCCCCACAAAAGAGGCAGTAGGACTGCAAACCCCACTTCAACCTCCCAGATCAGCTCAACAGGCAGGTGAGGATGGTCACACAGAGCATGTTCCCCAATGGGTGGCAATGCTCACATGAGGTGTCTACCCCTGGGCCTATACATACATACCAGGAGGAGCTGTGTATGTATGTATGTATGGGTATGGTATGGATGTACTGGCAATGTGGGGCAGCTGGGCTTCATGGAGCAGGGCAGACCTGCCCAAGGCAACTGTGCCTCCTCTCTCCCCCTGCCCCCCAGGTTTGACTCATTTCCTTCATGCTGCATCTCCCTGGTGAAGACCTGCAGGTCTCATCTCTAGCCAGAGGAACCAGAGGAGCACATTCCCCCATCAGCATTTGAACGTCCCCAGCTGGCAGCATGGGCACAGGGTCCCAGGCGAGGCCAGGAGGCGGTGGGTGGTGGGAGCTCCAAAGACAAGCCAGACCCTTGCCCTGAAGACAGGTCCCCCTGGCACCCTGAGGCTGAAGCAGCCAAGCAGCCGAGTCCCTGGGAAACCGAGATGACGGCGCCTTCCCCAGCGGGTGTCTAATTTCCCCAAATCTGGTCGGCCGCAAGCCACGATGTCAGCTTGCGTTTCCGTTGGCTGATGAATGGCAGGTTTCTCCCAGGGCCAGGAATTCCCCTGGGACCTCTGTCCCCCCATGGCGGGGAATTGCTCCTGTATCCCCCCCGGGGGGCACTCTGGCAAAGCCTGCAAGCTTCAGCTTCAGGCTTCCCAGGCCTCCCCATCTGGCCCCTCTGGGCCACATCCCCAGCCAGGCTGTTCCTGTCACCTCTGCAAGTGACTCATCCCCCAGAATGAGCCACTGTCCCACTGCCAAAGAGCTGCTGCCCCAGGGACAAGCTCTCTGGTCCCCTGAACAACAAGGCCATTTCCAAGCTGCCAAACGCCCTGGGGATGCTCCCACACTCCAGTCACTGCCTCCCATAAGACAGGACTTGAACAACGATGGGGTGCAGGGAAGAAATAACAACAGCACACAAAGAAACAGCTTCAAGCCCCACGAGCTGAGCTATGGTGGGCAAGTGGCCCCACTATGACCAGCATGTGGCATCAGAGGGGACTGCACCCAGCTCGAGCATCCCCTCAGCATCCAGCCTACTAAAGTGTTCTGGGGGGGGCTGTCATCTTTTTAATGGGTTTCCCAGTTGACTGGCTGCTCCATTGCACTGGTCCAGCCCAAGCTGTGCTGTACCACCAGGAGGCTGCTCATCAGGGTTCATCGCTCAAGCTGGTCACACAAACCCGGTCCACACAAAACCACCGCAACTGTGCAGTCAGGGTTAGTCAGAAGGGAGGCATGCTGTGCTAGAGGAGCAGAGACGGGCTGCATGCAAGGGACTGGCACCTCCCAGTCTTCTCCACCTCCTGCCCTGGAAACAGTAAGAAGTGACACAGCATGTGAGGGTCTGCCCCAAGCCCTATCTTGGTCTTCAGTCCCTCCTGCCTCCCTCCAGCTCTCCTGCTACTGCAGCTTTGCTGCTTTTCTTCTGCCATACCAGTAGGAAAGATGGGGAGGTGCAGGACCAGAATGGGCTGAAAGAACGCAGTCTTTTGGACCCTGCCTCTCTCCTTATCCCACCTCAGGATCCTGTCAGAGAAACATCCCAGCGAGTGGAAGGTGGGAAAAGCCAACAGGAGGGTGATGAGAGTGGGATGCTGATGGCAGTGGGATGCTGATGGCAGCATGGAGTGATGGGATGTGGAGGAGAGAAGAGGAGGAAGAGGAGAAGAAGTGATTAACGTGGCGGTGGGTGTTTGGAGCCCGGAGCTGTCTGACCCTTGGCGAATTTCTGGCTTGCTGAGAGCCACCCACCGAGCCCCTCCGCCTCCCGGAGCCGCAGCACTTACGGGAATTGGAGTAAGGGGTTTGTGGCGAGACGGGGAAGGCTGGGGTAGGGGGAGAAATCTCACCGCCGCTGGAGGGTGGGCTGCTGGGGGAGGCACCCTCTATTTCTTCAAATGCTTCCTTGTAGCTGTGGAGGTGAGGCTGGGGGAGAGCAGGAGAAAGGGTTAGTCCCTACAACATCTGCAAACCTCCAGGTCACCACCACTACAAAAGGTATCATTAACCCTCAACCCTTCAGGATGCCACGGATACTAGAAATCCCATACTCCCCTCCAAGCCTTCTCCTTCCCAGGAGGTGGTTGAACCCCACCATCTCCCCCAGCACTCCACCAAGCCCCAGCACACCTCTTTGGGCCTCCCTCCAGGGTTGGCCGCGATGGTGCTGACCACCTCGGGTGAGAGGACAGTGGGGCTGCGGGGTGAGCTGGGCTCCGGTGAGCTTTTCTCATAGTGGCTGTCACTGGGAGTCCGCTTGCGGGCAGGGACGGCGCTCTCCTCTGGGGACTTCTCCCGGGACTGCACCCCTGCAGGGCAAGCACAGGGTCGGAGATGAGTGAGGAGGTGCTGGCTGAGACAGGCAACAGCAGGAGATGCTCTGGGGCTGATCTGAGAGGTCTTGCCAGGGCCATATGCTGCAGAGGGGGCTCTGCCTGACAGAGATGGCAGCTTCAGCACTCAACCTGCATCTAACACCTAGACCAGCACAGTCAGTTTTGAGCTGGAGCAGATAAACCCTACAGCACTGGTGCTGGACCAAGCCAAAAAAGAAGGAAGGATTGTGGCTAGTGGCTGGATGGCTGCATTAGCTCTCCCAAGCACCCGGAGTCTTGCACTCAGGGACAGCATCCCCTGTCAGTGGGTCCAAGGGACATAAGCATCCTGTAAGCCCCCCAGCCAGCCCCTACCCCACAGAGCTAGGAGGACCAGGACCTTCCATTGTGGTGGGAAAGGGCCAAATCCCCCTGCACCAGAGCAGCCACATTTGGCTGTATCCCTGCTCCCACAGCTGGAGGTGCCTTCAACCACAGCAGGGGAAAAAGCCTGGTTTTGTGAGTCTAAAGGCAGAGGAAGCACAGGGGCAGGAGGAAGGACCCCACCCAGAAGGGTGGTGCAGGGAATCCCAACAAATCACTGATCATCTCCTATGACATCTCCATCATGACATTTTCCTAACAGGCAAGATTGGCATCTCCACACCATCTCCCCCTAGTCACCTCTCCCACACCCACACCACAAGCCACCACTGCCTGCAGCCCAGGGCAGCACCAAGGGGCTCCAAGACCCTGGGAAGAAGAAGTTAGCCAACAAGTCACCACAGGAGAATGGTTGTCACGGGACTGTCATGGTCTGGGTAGATCCCACAGGTGATCCCACTGGGCTGGAAGAAAGCCCAGGAACAGGAAAAAGTCAGCACTGGGCAGGGGGGGTTAGGGGACTGGGCTGAGGGATGTCACCTCTCCCAGCACCCAGCAGGGCCCAAACTTACCCTGTGCTCCATCTCACCCAACAAAGAGGTTAATTAGGGCTCAGGGATGATGGTGCAGGGGAACTGCACAGAGCATCACGGGTGCAGTTCAGAGCCCCAGGGACTCCCACTCCTCCCCGAGATCCACACAGCAGTGAGGTGATCCCTGCTCTCAGCCCCACTAGCTGAGGTGACAGCACCAACCCTTCCACCTTTCCCACAGAGCTGGGGAGTCCTCACTCTCCCCTTGGCCCAGCACATTGGGAGAAAAAAAAAAGAGAAAAAGGAAAAGGAAAGAAAAAAAAAAAAGAAAGAGGCCAGCATCACGCTCCAGGAAATGCACTTTTCAAACACCAACTCCTTTCCCACGGGCTGGTGGAGGAAAACCAGCCATCAGCTGCTTCCCCTCGCTCCCCGGGGCTCCATGCGGGACCCACGCCTCACGCCCGCTGACCTCCCCTCTTCACCACTCCAGCACCCGGACCGGAGCTTTCCCGACCCCGGAGAAAGGGCTAAGAGCAGGGAAAGGGCTGGGAGAGCAGGAGGGAGGGAGGTGGCCTGGGTGCATTTCTAAATAATCAGTCCAGTGAATGGCAACAACAATAAAATCGCAGCTCGGGGGGAGAGGCGGCCGGGCTGCGAGGCGGGGGACGTGAGCCAACGGGGCCGGCTCCAGCCGTGGAGGCGGCCTGGAAAATTCCACTAAGAGCAGCTTTGAAACACAACTCCCCAATCCCTTCTGCAGGTGCTTGCCGGCGCGGGGGACGGCCATTAAAAAGGCCCATGGTGGGGACAGGGGGATGGAGAGGGTCTCTAGGAAGCTGCCCTGCAGGTGCAGTGGTCACAGATAGCTTCTTAGAGAGTCGCCCTATACCTTTTTCCCTGCTTTAAGAGAACAAAGCCCTGAGTCGTGAGCACAGGGAGAAACAAAATGGGGGAGAAGTAAAGAAAACCCTTCTACTTTACTTTCACCCCTCCACTTTGTGCACTGTGAGGTGTCTTGCACACTGCAGGAGCATCACCAGAGGCATCCCTTGGCCCATCCCAAGGGAAGTTGCAGCAACCATGTGCTGCAGAGAGGCTGGGATCGGGCTCTTCGAGTCACGCACGCCTGCCTCGCTTTGCATTTTCTATTTGGAAAGCACAAACAGCAGATTGCCAGAGCCCAGCTGTCAGTGAACATCACACATCTGCAGCATGGGACCCCCCCCAATCCATCCCAGGGCTGCATGTCACCTGGACACACGGTGCTAGATCTGGCCTACTGGGACACCCAGGAGCTCACCCGGCTTTGGCTGCTCCACTCCTCAGACATGGAAAGCAGCCGGGGCTGCAGGGAGGGGAGGGAGGAGGAGGGAAAAAAGGGACTCATTGTTTGGGAGGCAAGAGTGGGAAACTTCATGGGCTGCCCGGAGCAAAGCCTGGAGGAAACCCAGGCTCTGAGCACGATTCCCTCGACCCCCAGGTGATTTATGAGCTGGAAACTATGCTTCAAAAACAAACTCTCCTTTTGCCTGCTCACTGTGCCCCTTCGGCAGTGGTACAGCCTACCTTAGCCATGGCCCCTGCCACCAGCTCCCTACGGATGCCCTGACTTGGAGGGAGGAGTTGAGGAGTCGAGGGGATGGGGACATCACAGCTGAAACGGGTAACAGCAGCCTGCACCCCACTCCTCACTCTTCCACCCCCACACACTGGCACTGCCACCCCTTCTGCTGCCTATTGAACTTCCTAACCTGGCAGCAACCTTCCCTCTGCGAAGTCCTGTCCTTGGACTCAACAGAGCTCCAGGGCTGGGGAAGGGCAGGAGAACAACAGCCGGGGGAGAAGGAAACAAGGGCAATTTAAATCCAGGTAGGTTTGTGGCTTGGGAGCCAGGTTTCTGGGCCAAATCTGGAGGCAGCTGCTTCTTGGGCATGAGATGCTGTAGTTCCTGCCAGGCAAGAGCCGGTTGTAGCCCCAGCAGTGGAGAGGAGAGGGCAAAGCAGCATCCCATGGCCCTCAGGATACAACAACCAGCAACTAAAGCCAGACAGGGACACACAATGCCCAGAGAAAACCGAGATGCAAACTTCCCCCCTGCACGAAGAACAGCAGCAAACATTGCCCTGTACCACTCTCTGCCAGAGCCCAGCTCACTCCAACCCACCAGGCACAGGTACATCTGCTTCTCTGCTCCTGGGGCACTTCACTGATATGGAAAGTCCATGTTTCACCCCAAATCGTGCACAGCCATGATCCCTCACTTGCCTACCCTCTGGCTGAAGGGGAACCCATGGGGGAAACCCCCAGACTGAGGCAGGTAAGATCCTGCCAGGCCAGGAACTGGCTGAACTTGGGGTCTGTAGAGGTGCATTCCAGCTCTTGCCTTCCCAGGGGGTGAGCCAAGGATAGGACAAAGCTCAGAGGAGCTAGAGCAAGGGTCCAGTTCCAGCCCAGCAATGAAACCCCACCAGAGAGCCGTGCCAGGCTTGGATAAGATGCAAAACTGAGAATGGGCAGGGCTGTCTGTACCCCAGGGCCAGGGCCTCCCCCATCACTGGAGGAGGTTGAGGGGGTTCCAGGGCACCCTGACAAGAAAGGGTATCAAGCCTGCAAGGGGAAGGTCTCCCAAGCCCCCCTCCATACCACATCCATGCAACACACTGTTAGGTCCCAGGTTTATACACACATGGAGCACTCAGCATGCAAGAACAGGGGAGAAAGGAGGAATTAGAGGGAAGAATGGAGGAGAAAAAAGAAGGGAAAATGAAAGAAGGAGAGAAAATGGAGGAGAGAGAAGGAGAAGGATGGATGGGGAAGGTTTGAGGACAGGGAAGGAGGTAGGTGGAATGAACAAACCGGAGAAGGACCGTTGCTGGTTCAGAGGAGGACGGGGGACTTTGGTGCTCTTGTTGAGTTCCCTGAGCTTGGCGTTGTACTCTACCAGTGTACCAGGACAAGGGGTGCAAGGAGAGTGGGAGGTCACAGGGGACAGACACAGTTCCCCACATGGAGAGGAAGGGGCAGACAGGACAAATGTCACAAGATACAATAGGGAGACAGAGAGAAAAACAACAAAAGAAAATATTAGTTGGGCTTCAGCAGATGAGCCAAGGGTCGCTTGGAGTCTGAGGGAGCTCAGCCCCTGTTTGGAGCTGCTTTCCCATCACCCAAATTGCCTGGCTCCAGGTACCGCTTAAACCCACATAGGAAATCACTGGTGGCTTTCAGGCACACATGACCTTGTGCAACATCACAAATGCCCCATCACCACTCCCTTCGGGGTGGCATCATGCAGGTACCCTCCATCATGGGATGCCCAGGGCTGGGACAAGAAGGGAGGACCCCAGATGCCTTGCTGGGAGATGAGGGGGACTTGAATGATGGCAGGACTGGCTCCTCTCTGCAGGGAGGAGCTGGGTACACCAGTGCTGACCCATTCAATCTCATCCCCGTGAGCACCAGCGGGAAGCGGGAATAAGAACACTCCTCCACAAGGCACAGAGGAGGTGTGAGATGCAATTCGTTGCTGCACTGGAACACGCAGGCAATTTTTAGCAGCAGGGAATGTAAACAAACTCATCCATGCCCCACTGTCTCCATCAGCTGACCCCTCCCAGCATTGGCTTTGGGACACCTCGTTCCCGCCAGAGGTCAGGCTGCCCGCCTGCAATGTTCCCACTTCATCACAGACGGCCAGGCTCCAGTAAGGACAGGTGGCCACAGCCTAGGGACCCTCCCTGGGACACCTCTCCTCCCTGGGACTCTCAGTGGCTGCAGGGGGATGAAAGTGACCCCAGTCCAGCCTTGAGGACCTGACCCCAGGGCTATAGGGGATGGATTTTTTTTGATAGACATCATCAAATATCCATTTTCCTACCCAGCAAATACCATTCCTTCTCTCCTGAGAGTTCTCCTCTTTTCCACCCATTTTTTCGCCTCCATAGCTAGAGGGAGATCTACTCCTTATCAGTCCAGCCATACAGCACAGTTTGGGCATCCGTGTGTCCTTGGGTTTATTTAAACCCTCCACACAAGCCTGGGCCCCTCTGTGGATCTGGTCTGGATCACTGAGATTGGGTTCAGATGGATGCAAACTGCCCTCAACACCTCTGCCACCCAGTCCTGTCCCCCTCCCCGCTACTGGCACCCCTCCTGCCCTCCACCCTTGTGACTCAGCCCCCAAGCCTGGGAGGTTGGTGCTGTTGGATTTTTCCAGCCGAGCCTTTTCCCCCTCCCTCTAATGCCGGGCGAGTTTCTGGACTGAGAGCAGAGCTGGAAAGGAGGGAGCTGCCAAGCCCCAGCATCATGAGCTGGCCCCCAGCCTGGCCGCAGCCCCAAACTCTTCCCAACTGTCGCTCTGCAATTCAGCAACTGCAGCCGAAGCAGCAGGGAGGAAAGGCATAAGAAAATGGCACCATCTTCCCAGGGGGCTGGTACCCTCTGTGTCCCCAAAGCCCCAGAGCTGGAGCCTGGGAGGGCAGGGAGTCAGAGGACGCAGTTTACCCTCTGCGGCACGGAGCAAACACCTTCATCCAGCCACGGCACCCATGCTTGGCGCTGCACCCAGCCCAGCGTTGCACCTCTGGCAGGGCTGGGAAACACATTCCCAGTCCCTGACCATCTCTCCAAGGCCAGGTCAAGCTTCAAACCACACAAAGCCAAGACAGCTGGTCCACCCGGGCAGAAAGGCTGCTGTCAGCCTGCCTGCCCTGCCTCCCTGCTCCAGCAGCACCCTGGCTGCCTGGGGAGGAGGCCCAAGCACCAAGCCCAGCACGCTGCAGGGAAAGCAAGGGGGCTGAAATCAAGGAGGAGTCCAGCTACGTTAAACACAAGGCATGTGCTCTGCTGGGACCTTACACCAGTGCATGCTTCAGGCAGTGAGAGTTTGATGTCCAAGGCGGGGTCCAGGCAGGAAACCTTCAGCTAGAGCTGTAAACATCTTACCAAATTCGGCCATATTCTCCCCGAAAGACAGATATCCCCCCAGGAACCAGTGAGTGTTCCTGCTGCAGGAACAGACCAGTCCTGTACCCCAAAGGGGTGAGGATAGAGGGCTCTGACCCCCTTGGCCACCCTTCCTCCCCACCTCGGGGAGGTGCTGCTGCACATGGCAAGCTGCAAGATCTCAGAGGAGATCTCAGCAAAGGACAGGGGCACAGGCTGACAGTCTGTCTGACATGCCCCACGGTGGGTGGCTCAGTCCCAAGCCTGGATCCATCACGAATGAGGATTCGCCGCATCTCCCATCCCCAGCTCCACCATGCATGCCACCCCGGCAGACTCCAGCTTCTTGGGACATGCAGTTCTCCCCGTCCCCCCAAGGAATCAAAGTGTCCTACCTGCCACCCTGTGGGCCACCAGGCCCTCCAGATTCAAGGGCTCTTCTGCCAACCTCGACAGGTCTTCATAGCTCTCCGGTCCCTTGGGGGGCATCTGGGTTTGTGGTGGGATGGTGGGGGAAGGAGGGGAGGACACGAGGAGCTGCTGAGACCCCACAGGGCTGTAGGAGGTGCTGAGAGGGAGGATGCCCATTGGTGCTCCGGCTGGGGCATGGCTGTAGCTTCTCGGCTCTGGCACCGGTGCCGGCTGGTAGCTGTAGGGCGAATAGGTTTCCCGATACTCATGCACCCCATAGTCCAGCTCCCCAGGAGAATAAGCTTTGCCCCCAGGCTCAGAGACCATGGGGCTCACGGATGTACCGAAGGACCTTGGCTGGGCCACTTGTGGAGCTGGCTGGGCATAGCGACCAGCGATGGGCTGAGCCGAGAAGGAAGAGTGCAGGGGTCCTGCTGGCTTGTCCTGGCGGGACGTGGCGGGCACACTCTGCGACTTGTGGACGGCAGGCGCAAGGTCCAGCATGAGGACATCAAGCGCTTCAATGGACTGCTCGATCTCCTGGCGGGAGGGCGCCCGGGGGAACTCTGGCATGCTGTGGCTGTGCAGGGGCACTGGCTGCAGCGGGCTGGGCTGGGGGCTGCAGCTGGAGACGCTGGGGCTGTGGCTCTCCATGCCACCATCCTGCAGCCGGGAAGGTGGCCGGCTCCCTCCTTGTTGCTGCCAGGAATTCAAGCCCCTCTGCACAGCCTCCCGGCTGCTGGTGCTGCGAGCTGGGGCCTGGGGCAGCACCGGGGTCGTGTCATACTTGGCCGTGTCCACCGTCGGGAAGGACCGGGAGCGGTAGGCACCGGGAGGGTCGTAGCCATACAAATAGGGCTGGGAGCCAGGCAGAGGCTGGGGCTGGAGCCAGCCCGGGGCATGGGAGCCCGGTGGACGCTGCGGGTAGCCAGCAAGATGGTCCTGAGCAGATGCTGAGGGCCTCAAGGGAGGCAGTGGTTCGCGGAGGTGGTGGCCTATCAGGGTGTTCTGGTTGTTGTATGGGTAGCCACCGTTGGAGAGCAGCTCGCCATCGTACAGGCCTTCCTTCAGCAGCTTCTCAGCCCCGTTGCAGCTCGAGGGGCCATTGGGCAGAGAGGAGAGGCTGCCCACCCGGGGTGCCTCCTGGTAGCCGGCCTCACTTGCGGTGGTAGTGCCATCCAAGGAGGAGAGTGTGCCCAGGCTGCCCACACTGTGCCCATCTTGGTTGGGTAATTCATCATCCAAGATATCCGTCTCCCGCTCGGCCACCAATGCCGCGGTGTTCCCATTGACGTGCACCTGAGCTGGTACCACATGGCGGCCCGGCATGGCAGGCAGGCGCGCCGGCACAGGGCCGGCTGTGTGGTTGTGCATGGGTGGCGCACTCTCCAAGCCGAAACCCACCAGCAGACGATCCAGCTCCCGCTTCTCCTCGGGGCTCAGCACCGCCTGGCCGCCGGGCACCCCCGGCACCCCCGGCTCATCGGTCCGGTCGGTCTTGGTGGAGGCGGTGGAGTTGCCCGAGTCGCTGCTCACCGAGAGCGTGTGCTCGACGTGGTTAGGCGCTGCCGAGAGCGGGAGGCGGGTGGCGTTGACGGCGCTGGTGCTGCCGTGGAGGGAGTCTTTCTTCTTCACTTTAGCGTAGAGGCTCCCGTCCAGGGGCCCTTGCGTGTGCCCAACCTCTGCAAGGGGAGAAACGAACACGAGACCCCAGATCAATTTCTGGCTCTCTGCACAGAGCTAATGGGTCCCATTAGCCGGTGGTTTCGATCTCTTCAGTGCCGCCGGAATGCTTAACGACCAGCATCGCCGTCTCCTCGGCACCCTCCGCAATCCCATGGGCGCCACCGTGCAGAGACACCGGAGCCAGACACCCATCCCATCCCCACACCCCCACAGCCCCCCACTCTACACACCGTCGTGCCCTGCCGTGCAAGCATTGCTTGCTCCGCTAGGATACACCAAAATCCAGCCCCAGCTCCAGGTATCGTTCCTGGCAATTCCCTTCCATGGCTGGTGGGGGCCAGGGCTGCCCACACAGTCAGTCATTGCTTCACTGCCACCCCACTGCTCTGTAGGGCTCAGCCAGACCCAATGGCACCAGGGAGGCAAACAGGGAGGGTGAGGGAGATGCACCACGGGCCGCAGGAGAACATGGAGGCGGTCAGGATCTGGACTCAGAGCTCTGAATGTCTCCAGCTGGATGGATGTAATCAGCGCATGGGTGAAGGACAGATGAACCACGAACCCACTTTCCCCCTCTCCACCCACTCTCCTCTCAGATGATGTATGGATCCAGCCAGCTGCCCATCCTTGACATTTTCTTCCCTGGCTACAGACAAGCTCCCACCCTTTCTCTCCTTCCCCTTCCCTCTTTCGGTTCAGGTGGATCTGCCCCAGACCTTTCCTCACAATCAGATGCTGCCCCAAAGCTCCCACATAGGCAGCAGCTTTTCCCAACTTCAAACACACATCTCTTCCCTCGGGAGGCAGCAACCACCCCGACCCCGCAATTCAAGGCTGGTGCGAGCAGCCAGCTCTGCTCCACAGCCCCAAAAGTCTGGGGGGCAGCTGGGGTACAGCAGCATTCCCACCAGCAACCTTGCATCTCAGTTCCCAGTCCTTCCCACCCCTCTACCACAACCAGCTGCACCCTTTAAACCTTTCCAAACAGATTTTGGGGGCACAGGAGGACCCCAGCCACCGAGACAGCAATGAGGATGGCCCTCAAGCCGTGTCCCCCTCACTGGAGCGTGCACAGCACTGGCCAGGCTGCAGACTCCTGTTTTTCCAGCTCCCTGCCGAGGTTTCCTGGAAGGGCCTGCGAGCAGCGTTAAACACTTTCTTTTGGAGGAAAAAATGACTCTTCTCTGGCGGGGGGCCAGGCAGCTGACTCAGGGACGGAAGACGGCCCTAACGCGATAGTGTGAAATCAGAGCACTCCTATCTGCGAGCAAAACACTTCCGAAAGCCGAGCAGGGGACAGCTTAACTAGTCCCATGCCACACAGCCCGTGCTCCAGCAGCTCCCATGCCACCAATTCCCCTCACCGTAAAGCAGAGGGGGGCAACAACACCCAGCGTCCTACCAAATCAGGGCCCACTCCTCAATGCTGATTTTTCACTCCCAAATCCCTGCTGACAGCATCCCAAGGAGGCAGCTGAGCCCCAAAGCCCCCACCTTGGCTTGAAGATGCCCCAGAACCATGCAGCGAGGTCCTCTCTGCGCACTCGGGGAAAGAATGAGGATGGGGTCCACGATTTTTCCCAGAGACTCAGAGCTCCTTCATCCAGATGGCGTAGCCAGGAACCAGCAGTATTTGACTCCTCAACACCTCCCATACGGGGAAAAAGGAGGAGAGAGGGAGGGCATCCCTTCCCATGGATGAAGAAAGGAAAAAGTAGCGTGTCCAGGGGCAGTGTCAACAAGGAGAGGCTGAGACACTGACTGGAGCCAGGCCGTCGCCCAGCCCTCCTGTCTGATGGCAGCGATGGGTGATGGCCAGTCCCGAGAAACAGGGTAAGAGCCAGTGTGGGGGCTGGGATAAATAGGGCAGGGGAATAGAAAGGAGAAGGGAATAAGTACGTATAAATGAAAGCACGTGGCGCCAAGGAAGAAAATAGCTGGGAAAGGCTTTAATTAGACTGTGGACTGAGCACCGCCCCACTGCAGGGAGAAACTTCTCGAAAGTGGGGTCAGGATGGGGCACAACACAGTTCATGGCAGTGCTGAGTGCCCCATCCCACCTTCCCAGGACCCTCCATCCAGGCAGGGACATGAGGGGTTTGGTGGCACTCACCCCAAGAGTGGCACCAGGGTAACAAGCAAGGAAGGGGCCGTGACACTTCCACCATCATTCAGGCCCTCATCCCACAGCTGCTCTGCCCCACACCTGACTGCCCACCCTGTTTGTGTTCCCTGGGCTCAAATTCCAAGAGCCAAATTCTGCTATTCCCTGCCACTCCCAGGACCCCTCCCAGGCCATGGTATCACTCATATGGTTGTCCATCATTTCTCACCTGAAAAGTTGAATAAAATCCCCCAAAAAAGAGCAAGGGAAGGTGGGACAAGCTGCCTTAGCTGAAGCAGCCATCCCCAACGCAGCAGGCTCCCAAGATCCCATTTGCAAAGTGTTTGTAGCTCCCAGCAAGGTCAGATTTCATCCCTGAAGGTCAGAGCAGCTCCAGCCTGGCAGGCTGTGCCATTCCAGCATGGGTTGGGTTTGCCCAGGGCTCAGCCCCAGATGCAGCTCTGCTCCGGCTCTATCTGCTCCAGCTGTATTGAGGTGGCTGGGGGAAGTGTTGAGCCCAGTCTGGTCCTACCTCTGCTGCCGAGCAGGGCAACAGTCTGCCCTCTCCCTCCCCAGCACCCTGAAGTTCAGCCCAGGAGAAAAGTTGGTCCAGGGCATGCACGACAATGGGATGGGGGGTGAGCTCACATCCCCAAATCCCAGCCACCCGCCTCATGCCCACCATACAGCATTGTGCACCAGCACAAATCCTGCTTGGCGCTCTGCACCAGCGTAGAGCATAAGGCTGGGGCACCACTGTGTCTCCCTTGGTCCTGCTCCCAGCAGCAACCCACCTGCGGCTTCTCATCCCCACCAGCCAGAGCCCTCTCCCCAGGGCATCACCGGAGCATCAGTCAGCAAGAAAGATCCCAGGGTCCCAGGACCCTTCATAGGATGAAGGATACAGGCGGAGTCCCATGGAAAGAGCTGACCCCCCACCCCCCAGCTGTTTTCATCCTGTGCCCAGATATGATGGCAAGAAGTAACCCCAGCCCCTGAGCCATGGGTCACCGTGACCATGAGTTTCTACCCGCTCCCAGCCCTTTCCCCCATCCCGTCTGGCTCAAAGAAAAGCGGTCAGGACTTACCAAAGGGGACGGGGAAGAAAAGATCCCAGGCGAAGAGAAGGAGAGGGTGGCAAAATCCCTTTCCTTCACTCTTTCCAGCACCAGAGCCTTCCAGGAGGACCTGGCGCGGTGGCAGCTCGAGCGGTGTCCACAGCCGGCTCCGTGTGTCCGTCCAGGACGGGAGCCGACAGCCCGGGGCTGGCTTTGGTTGTCGTTTGTCCCTTTGGCTTTGCTTTCCCTCTGGCGGAAGGAGCTATTCCCTCCCCATCGCCCTGTCCCGCGGGGCCACCGAGAGGGGCACCCTGACAGCAGCGGTGTGCTGGAGGGGGCTCGGATGGAGAGGGCGCACCCCTAGGACGCGGGGTGCCGGAGAAGAGGATGGAGGAGAGGAAGGCGGCGCAGGCAGGAGATGGGGTTGGAGGCGAGGAGGTGCCGTTGTGCTCCCCTCCGCCCCGGACCACACAGGGACGAGCGGGAGGGGAAAGGGAGAGGCGGCGGGGGAAGGCAGCTGGGGGCCGCCCAAGGCTAAGCCCCAGCCCGGGTTAACCCCAGCGAGGTGCGGGGAGGGCGGGAGGGCGAGAGCAGGGGAGGGAGGACGGCAGGACAGACAGCTCCTGGCTATGAATATTAACTACTTCCTCCACAGGCAGGGCTTCCCAGCGTTAACTGTTTCCTAGGCACGATGGACAGACAGACAGCTGGACAGCCTGCCCCCCCCCCAAACTCCCTTCCCACACTGGACGCTGAGCATCACCCAGCTGGATGATACCCGCCCCTCCCTCTTCCCCCCAAGTTTGAGACCACCCAGCCCTGCCCGGGTCCTGTGTACACATGTGTCACACCTGTCCCCAAAAAGCAGTGACACATCCAGGGTGAGGATGTCCCTTCAGCCCACACGTGATGCTATAACCCTGCTGGGACTGCAAACCCAAATGTCTTGCTGGAGACTTGAGTTGCTCCATCTTAAATAGACATACAGCTGAAGAGGAGTGGAAACCAGCGGCTGCTCGGCCACTGACCGCACTCTCTGCCAAACCCAACCCGTTTTCACAACCCCCTTTCTCTTCCCAGCCAGCACCACAGCACATGGACATGCCAGCACTGCTTTTGGGATGGCACGTGCCATACTGCCCTATGGCAAGAAGCACAGCACAGATCCTGTCTGTCCCAGAGCCCCCTGTGACCACACTGCTCCATCCCAGGCAAAATCCATTCACTGGTCCAGGTGACGGCGAGCCCACTCTGGGTCCAGGCCCCTACTTGACCCTGTGCTCAAGGCTCCACTCCTTGGCTGATCCAACATACTCGGCAAGGCTCCCCCCACTCTAATCCCCTACATCGTGCATTTCCCACACCCCCGTGGATGATGGCAGGGGATGAGAGCAGTGTTTCCAGCCGGCCCCCTGACTCACAGCCCCATTTGCTCCCAAATAGATGAACATGCCTAGTCAGCATCCTCCCAAAACCTCTGAGCTTTGCTTGCTTCTCTACCCTTTTATTTTTCGCTCCAGTTGTGCAGCTGCGGGAAGCCTGCAGGAGGGCAGGTCGAGGTCTCCCCACTCCCGCCTGGTTGCCCAGGGACAGCCCTGGCCATAAGCATACAGGATCCAGCAGGTTTAGACTTCAAGGACTGTTTAATATGGGAAGAGAAGGGGCTGAGCTTCCACCAACCTGGCCCTCTCCCTACATCCCAGCCACGCCTGGTTCCCAGTCCCAGAGGGACCAAACTCCATCAGCCCCCTGTACAATAACCTCAAATACCAGGTCAGAGGACAGACCCTGCCCTGGGAACAGTCACATGCCAGCTGAAATGTCTAGCCAAGTCCAGTATTTCTCCCACAGGGAATAAGCAGAAGCAATGGGGAGACACTCCCCATGAAACCCAGCTGGGTCCCTGCTGCCCCCAAACACCCACCCCACTGAACCCTTACCTTGCGGTGGCTGGAGCAGAGAGCAGAGAGGAGCAGAGGGGCGGGATGGGAGGGGGAAGCAGATTCCTTGGGCTTTAGTCAGCTGGCGAAGGCGAGAGGAGAGCCAGCGGCTCCCCTCCCCACCGGCCCAGCCAGGGGATGGATCCAGCCGCAGGGGGAGAGTAGGAGCCCGCCGGCAGCTCCAGCGATGGCTTTAACAGCTCCGGCCTGGCCCATTTGGCTCTGCCTCCACACTGCCTGGCTCACCCTCCTCCGCATGCCCTGACCGGGCAGCCTCAGACCCAGATATGGGGGGCAGGATTCAGCCCCACTAGGGGAGATGTTCCCCACCAGATGCCCACCTTCCTGCCGGACCCTGAAGGCTGAGGGACAAAGAGGTAACAGCGACCCCATCTAGTGGCACGTTGCCTCATGGAAAGGTGCAGGACTGGCATCCAGCTCAGTCTGGGGGGCTCTAGGGCCCCCTGACTTTTGCCACATGGTGGCTCAGGTTCTGTCATGACCTCCCATCCTTGGAGAGATGGGATGCTCATCCCGGTCCCCACTCTGGCCAGCCCTGCCCTGTGCACGAAGCTGAGCTGCTGGGGAGCCCCACGCCAGAACCATGACTCAGGTGGGGATTTAGCAAATCTCCCGCAGATGTTGGATTTGGCCAGGACCCGGCCATTCTCCTTCCAGTCCCGGCAAAAAAGAGGGGCAGGCAGGGCTGTCCTGAAGTGGGAACAGGAATGGCACAGAGATAGAAGGCAGGGACGGGGACTGGACATGGTATGCATCAGGACCAGCTGGGAGAAGGGATGGCCAGTACAGGGAGCTGCTGGGTTGGGGGAGCATACACAGCCCTTTTCCATTATTCTGCACCATGCCAGGATGGGAGAGCCCTGTGTCTCCTCAGGGTGGTCACAGATGGGACAAGCTCTCCACCTGCTCTGTGCCAGCCCCAGCACCCTGTTCTCCGTCAGTGTTGGTTTTTTCAGCAAAACCAAAACAGGCCATAAAATGCTTCCTATCCAGCTTTGCCCACCTGCCCCGTCAATATCCCCAAAACTTCTCTGTGGCGATGCTCCAACCAGCTGCAAACCCAGCAGTGCTGCATCCAGCTGCAGGTCTCCTCCTGCCTCCCTGGAGCCAGCCCAGCCCCCAAGGCGAGACACCACAGTGTTGGCAAAGTACCCTTCATCCATACAGGATAGTGGGCACATGAACCCTCAAAACAGCTAAATGAAGAAGCACCCCATCACCACCATTCAGCCTCTAAACACTCTCTCAGCCAACAGATGGCTACAGGGACCGCAGTGAGAACCCAACATGCAGCCGGCACTGACCCCAAAGCCCACTCGAGGATGAAGAACAATGGCAGGTGAAGCCATGAGCTGCTTGGAAACACCATTCACCTCGCCTGTGCCACACAGGGATGGATGGCAGGCAGCGGGATGGGTCCGCAGAGGTATCCCAGGGCACCCTGCTCTCACTAAGGACCATGGGGCAGACCAACCCTAGTGGGCAGCAGGAGCCCTGCCTGGGTAAGGCAGGAGGGTGAGCTCCCTGACGGGGCCAGCCAGTGCTGTGGGGTGGTTTACAGAGCAGCCCCCAGCTGCTCGAACCAGGCGGGTCCCCTCAGCCAGAGAGCAAGATAGGGGGGTTCAGATCCCCCTCTCATGCCCCCTGCCCTGAGCAAGCTTGGTCAGCTGTCAATCCTGCTGCAACTCAGTTTCCCCCTCCCCAAGCCCTTGCCAATAAGCACAGCGGAGATGAGGGTAACACCAGGACAGGCACAATCCCCAAACATCCACCTGCCCCCTCCAGCTTTGGAGTCTCACTGGGTCACCCCCACCCTGTCAGACACCCCCCTGGCCCATAAGGGCTGCCCCACACTGAGCCAAAGCCACTGGAGAAAGGGCATCTACCCCCACCAGGAGCAGCTGTGGCTGACAGAAACGCGGCACAGGGGGGACCCACCGTACGGCAGGCGATCCCGGTCCCGTCGGCCCAGGCTGTGGCACCAGTCTGCGGGGAGCCTTCGCCAAGCAGTGGGGACAGGCAGTGGCAGGGACAAGGAGCAGCGGTTGATCCTACCCCGGTGCGGGTCCCGTGCCAGCCTCACCCTCCTCCACCCCCGGACGCCGCTCGCTCGCGCCTAGTGGTGCCAAAAATGCGGCGTGCAATTCCCTGACCAAATAAGGCGAGAACATCCATAAACAGGGACCCCCCCATGCGCAGCTGGGCACTGGGGTCCCCATCCTGACCTGGGACGGGCTGGAGAGGAGGAAGAGTGATGACAGAGAAGAAGGAAAACGGGATCCCCCTGAGCCCACATTGGCTCTCGTCGCCGCTGCTCAAGGTGCCCCATGGGATGGCCAGGAGGAGACCCCCCATACATGGGCTGTCTCGTAGCTGCCTGTACTGGCACAGGTCGGAGGGCAGCCTCCTGCCTGCAGCTTCATCCCAGCTCATCCCTAAACCTGGGCAGTGCTTGCAAATCCAAGGCGCCCTCATTCCCCATTGCCATCCTCCCTGCGAGGAGGACAGCGTGGCCAAAGCATGGAGTGACCTCCACAGCCCCAACAGCCACTGAGACTCCCAGGAGGGATCAGAGAGGAGCCCTGGGGTACCTCTGAAGACCTGTAAGGAGGTAGGAGTGCTGTGGCTCTGCCCCAGGGGCCAGAGGGGAACACACTTGCACTGAGGCACTTGGGTCTCTTCAGGCAGGAAGGGGCTGCCAGACAGTCCTGCCAGCTCAGGGCAGGGACAGAGCCATGGTCTGAGCTCACAGTGGGGACAAACATTCCTTCCCCTAACGGCCAGACCCACAGCCCCCGGCTCCCCCCGCAGCATAGCTGAGCCCACATGTCACGAGTTGCCTGTTTACTGCCCCATGCCAAGGCAGGTGCCCATGCCAGCTCTGCGCAGCTGCCCCAAGTCTGGCCCCACGTCCCCACTGTGGGCAGGGACCCCCTCACCCACTCTGGGCACCCAGAGCCTCCACCCTCCCCAGAGAGCCCAGCCACCTACAGCTCCCACTCGGAGCAGCCAGTGACCTTCAGGGACATCAGGAACCCCAGCTGTCTCTGCTCCAGGGACGCCTGTCTGGACCAGGCCAGGAAAGCTCAGACATCTGCTTGGCCACAGGTGGCTTTGCTGCTGGGATGGGGTCCCACTACCCTCTGACATACAAGTCCTGCCTGTTCCTGCCAAGCAGGCGAGAGCAGATGACACACCACATCCAGGAGGGTTCTCAAGGGGCTTTTTCCAGCTTCAAGCCATGGCGCAGATCCTCCAGGGCCAGTGAGGTCTTCCAATCCCCCAGGGGAAACAGGCACAACTATATTTTGCCATGCTTGAGCCACAAGCAAGGAGCTGGGAGACTTAATGGTCTCCCCATTAGATTCTGTTTCTGAAAGACTTGGGGTGTGGGTATCCCAAAGCTCTGGGGCGTGAACCAGGGCTGGACTCTGCTTGTGCAAACAACGCTTTGAGAGCAAAGTGCCAAAAAAAGGGCCTGAGCTCTCCGGCACCGCAGCATGAGGGAATGTCCCATGTTCCTCTCCCATCCCGTGGCCATGCTCCTCCAGAAGCAGTTGCCTGCCCACAGCTCTGTCGCCCACCGGTGTCCTCCTCCCCAGGGTGATAAGAATTCCCACAGGGACACTTTGGCCACCGATCGCCCTGTGAGCCCTAACCTTTCTCCATGTGCTTGCCAGGCAGGGGAGGCTCAGCCCAGGCACCTTCTGTGCTTTCCTCACGCTGGATGTTGAAGTTCTCGTAGGAATCCCACCGGATCAGCGGGTCAGACGTATTGTAGTCCACAGAGACGCTGGGTCCATTCTCTAAGTGCTCCATGCCTGGGAAGAGGTGGGACAGTCAGTCAGGGTGATGATGGAGCCAGCACAGGTGGGATGGATGGAGGAAATGGAGAGAAGGTGCAGGAAAGGGAAAAAGGGCAGGAGACGTAGGACAAGGCAGGAGAGTCACATAGATGTGGGGGCACCGAGAGGGATGGATAAGCATGGGAGGTACATCAAGATGCACAAATAAGGTCTGCGGCTTGCAGACCTTGCACAAGACTGTCTGCGGCTTTTAGGGTTGCCTCGGGACAGGCAGATGAACTGACAGCAAGCATGGACTTTGGGTGGAGGGTCCTCCATTCCCAACCACCCCCTCCCTCTCTCCTGGGCCAGCAAGTGCTACAGAAATTCACCTCCTGGAGAAAAGAAAGAGGATGATAGGGCACTCATGGGTGCTCCTAGATCAGCATCACTGCCTGGACCCCTCATCCCACCCTGGTGACAAAGGGACTGCAAACGGGGCATGGGTAGGTCACAAGAGAAGCAGCAGGGGACAGAGCTGAGGAGCAGGAGAAAAGCCAGCATCCAGCTCCAAAACCCTGCAGTGGTGAACCAGCCATACCTTGGATCTTCTCAGGGCCATAGGAGAACACAAACTCCACCTTCCCATACTCGGGAAAACGGTCATCTGGTAGGGAGAGAGCAGAGCAAAGGGACCATTTCCATCCATCCCTTCACAGCACCCCAGTGACCACCCCAAACATTCCTGGAGCACAGGGCACCCACCCCAGCCAGCACAAGGAGGCAGCTGGTAAGGATTATCCCAACATCAGGCAGCACATCTCATCTCCTATAGATGTGCTCAGCTCCCAGGGGTGCCCTGCTTCATCAGGAGTGGATTTGGGGTGGGTCCCAAACATCCCAGCAATGGGAGCAGCAGCAGGGGGGCAGGAGAAGGAAAGAGTTTTGGTGGGGAGGTGCTGGGGCAGTTACCTCTGAAGGCCTCATCCAAGTCCTCCTTGCCAAAGACAATGTCGAGGTCATGCACAGCACACGTGTGGAACTGCACGCGGAAAATCACGTCACGGGTTGGGCTGCGAAACTTCTTGTGGTAACACTTCAGCTGCAGAGGGAAGTGGGAACCGACCATCAGGATGAACCCCCAGGGCTGGGCAAGGGGGGACTGAGAGGTCCCAAGGCATGAGGACCACCCGTCTACCAGCTGCTCCCTGCATGGAGGGCTGAGCCAAGGCTCCTTACCAAGATATCACCCTTGAGGAGCAAGCCAGGCTCGATGGTGATGCAGATGCCCGTCTGGCTGTCTCCTTGCACATTACTGTAGAGAAGGACAGCAGGAGGCCATGAGCTGTGGTGCAGAGGCCCCCTCAGAGGTCCCAGCACCACCTCCACCAGCCCCTTCCACCCAAACCCAGCCAGGAAAGGTGCAAAGCATAGAGCTGGACCTCCAGGTGACAGAGAAGGGTCCCATCCCCCACCACGAAGGGCACCCATTCCCAGGGGAGGCAGACAGGAGGGGGAAACTAAAGCACAGCTCAATGAGGATGCTAAAAATCCTGAGTGGGAAGGTTTGACTGGGGTCTGAGTGCTGGGGATGGGCTATTGCACTGCCTATCCTGCTCCCGAGGGTCAAGCAGAGCACAGTGCACGGTGGGAGAGCTCCCAGGGAAGGCTCTCCTCCCTGCCTCAGTTTCCCTGCTGGAAGCCCTACCCTCCTCTGGAAAGGCGGGGGGGCTGCCTCCAGGCGGTGGCGTCGGCAGTGGGGGATGAGGGAAGAAGGGAGTTGGATTTCACAGGGAAGATAAACCTGGAGTTTATTACCAGCATCCCATAAACAGTCTATTAAAAGCTGAAAGGCAAGGCTGGAATGACAGTAAATCACGGCTAACGGGGACGCCTGGCTGCAGGGAAGGGAGATCCTGGTTCAGGGGGGTGAGCTGGAAATATTTCTGAGGTGAGGGGCTCTGCTCCCTCCAGGGAAGGCAGGAGTAGGGGCTCCCAGGCTGGGATGTGGCCCTGTCAGAACAGCAGGGCAGCTGGAGAAATCAGCTCCTGCTTTGCCAGCTCCTGCTTTGGGAGCAGTGTCGGAAAAAGTGTCAGGGTAAATTGTGGGGAGGTTAAAATGGGGGAAAACTCTTTACTGGGGAGAGGAAGAGGGCTTCGAGGACAATTCTCAGTAGAAGGAGCAGCTCCTTGGGCAGGGAAAGGAGAAATGCCTCCATCCCTCAAGATGAGATGTCCCTATCCCTGTCCCTGCTCCCTCCAGGGACACCCAGCCCCAGGCTCCATGCAGCCCCAGGCTCCCTCTGCTGATACACACAGTCACTACAACTCCCCAGGCAGAACAGCCCAGTATGGCCCAGTATATCTGGTTTCCACCTCCAAGGTAAAGGAATTTCCCTTTTTTTGGTTCCCTGGATGACAAACAGACTAAGCACAGGGCACCAGGACCACTGGGGACATGACCTTGACCCTCTTCTTCTACCCCCCCAACTTGCCAAGCCCCCCATGCTGAGGAGGAGGGAAGCCCACAGCCCCACTGTGAGAAGATAGTTACTAGATCCCCGAAGTGTAGACGGGCTGCATGGCCTGGTAGATTTTCAGGAAGGGCCGACAACCTGGAAGACATCAAGGCGGGGAGAGAAGGCGTGCTGCTGTTAGCCGGCAGGGCGGAGGGGCCGGGGCAGGGATTAGTCACGGGGGAGAAATCCAAACAGGGAGGGAGCCAAGACAAACAGCCACTCCCCACCCCAGACAGCCCGCGCAGGCCATGGGCAACATCTGGGATGGGCAGAAAGGGATGCTCCAGATGGGTTGGGAAAGGGGAAAAGCCCCTGTAGCCCAGTTTGGGTCCTGTAGAACCTCGGGTAAAGCGCTGGGCTGGGGATGAAGGTGGGGTGATGGTCTCTGAGTGAAGGACTGCTTCTGTGTACCAGCATCAGACTGGTATTGTATCCTAAACCCCAACCCCAGTCTCGGGCTAGTGCCCAGCACATGGCAGGGGGCAACCCTCCAAGGGCCTGCTTATAAGAATCCTGCTAGTAAGAGTAAACAATCCCCGAGAGTGAAAGGGAAATTCAAATTGCTGAGGAAATGTGGAAAATATTCCCCATGGAGAGCAAGCCCAGCCAGGCAATGTGGGGTGTTGGGGTGTGTGTGGGAACTGGACGGGAGGGAGATGTGGGGCCACCTACCGCCTTTTGACTCAAAGTTGGGGATGCCGTGCATGATGACATGATGGAGGAAGAGGGGCTTGTTGTTCATCTTGATGCTACCAGACAGGAGCCCACTGAAGTAATGGATGTACCTAGAGGGGGGACAGGGAGACAGGCAGGTCAGGGGCATAATCCACAGTGGAGCACCCCCGTTCGCCCCTCCATACCCAACCACCCTGGCCACAACGCACACCAGGACCCACCTTTTCTGGGATGGCTGCCCCACTGGCACTATCTTGTCTTCATAAAAGCGCTTCATGGCAAATCTATCCAGAGCCTGGTCGGCGCTACAGGGACAACAGGGTAGATGAGGTTGAAGGAAAGATCAGCACCAGCTCACCAGCACTGCCAGGATGGAGGCTGGCAGTGGGATCCAGGGCCACCCCAAGACTGTGTGTCCCTCTCACCTGGCTGAGATGTTGCTGTAGTGCATGTAGGCAGCCACCACCACCCCCAGCCGGCCACGATTCCCCTGCGGGCACACAGCAGAAGGGGGATCACATGGATAGCAGTGCCTGTGAGCATCCAGGCACAGCTGTCCCACACATGGGCAGGCACACACTGGTGCCTATAGGCATGCACCAACCCACATGCACACCCCAACCCTTACAAATACATACATGCTGACACCTACCCACAGTCCAAGCCACAAACCACCATGTTCCCTGTGTCCCTCGGTCTTTGAGACTGACCACTCCTGTCCCTGAAGCCCCCCAGTTCCCTTGGCTACCCATGATCATGCATCCCAGGAACAGGGTCCAGCCAACCTTGTTGTGCAGCACCACCACGTTGTGTGTCGTCGCATTGAGCCACGTGTCCATGGCTTTGCAAATACTGCAGATCTTCTCCAGTGCCGGAGTGTGCAGGTCGGGCCACCCAAAATCCAGCACCTGGGGGAGGAGCAGAGGTCACATCCACACCGGATTCTGTCCCCTCTGCAGTCTCCAGCCTGCCAGCATGCAAAGCCCAGGGCACATACCCAGGGACAGCACCACTGCCTTGCCCTGACAGACCCCTCCTAGCCTCTCCCCTAGCCCTGCACCTCTCTGCCCAGATGCCCACCCTAGGGGGCCACTGGGATCTCAGGTCTCAGCCCCACTCTGTGTCCCTTGGCTAAGCTCCATGGCTCCCCCATGTTCACAGGGATGGAAACAAAGACTTAGGGCGGTCTCTAAGGGGTCCCAAAAGCCAGGTTTGGGATGGGGAGAGTGGGAATGGCAGGGGGCGGTTAAACTGAGACCTCACAAACTCACTGGGAAATCCCAGTGCATTTCCTCCTCTCTTCCTCTACCAGCTGGATGGGATAGAAAAGGTGGCTGTTCTTCCCTCAAGCATCTTGCAGTGGGGGGCCTGGTCCCACAGCAGCCCTGCTCCAAGCCCCTCCCCTCCCCACAGCTGTGACCCACCTTGGGGTGAAGTTTGCTGATGTCATGTCTCCGCTCAGAGAGGTTAAAAAGCTTCAGGAAAGAGGAAAGACAGAGTAAGGGGACAACATCCTCCCCTCCCTTGCTGCCACCCCCCCATCTCAAAGCCTCCCCCAAATACATCCATGAGAGGTTTCACCAAATACATTACCCCAGGTAACACCTTGCCAAGGGGCAACACAATGGCCAAAAACTCCACAGGGCTCATAAATGTGACTGGAAAGCTTCAAGAAGGAAAAAAATCCATCTGCCTTGGTGCAAAGACCCTTCTCGCTAGAGGCAAGGATGCAGCACCCATCCCCTGTAGCACCCCAGCCCCAGGACCTAAGCACCCCAGCCTGGAGGGGGACCCAGCCGTGTCCCTCACCACATAGTTGTCCCCATGCTTGGACTTCAGCATGTGGGCCACCTCGCGGAGATTGCTGCAGAAGCTCTGCTCCTCAGCCGTGCTGGGGTAGGAGACGGCGATGATCCGCTCCGTGATGTACACCAGGTCCAGCTCGCAGCTGCTCTCCATGGCTGCGGTCAGGCTCATGCTCCTGGATGAGGAAGGGGACCACCATCAGGTCATGGTGCAGGGAGAGGATGCAGTGACCTTTCCCCACCCTGCATGGCCCCTGGGGTTAAGCAAGATGGGCTGGGACATGTGGGGATGCAGCAGCCGGGCTGCCTGCAGCCTTTCCCCTGCTCCCAGCCCCACTGAGGTCTCTTGGGAACCCCAAGTCAGGGATGGTGGGTCATAACCCCTATGAACTCTCCATATGAGAAGCACATCTGGAGAAGCAAAGTGTTGGTGGGGCGGGGGAAGGTTCAGGCAGGGCAGAGATGGTCACCAGAAGGAGAGACTGAGGCATCTACCTGGATGTTTTGCGGCGTGACTGCCCACTCCTGGGGGATTTTGTGGCATCCTAAAGAACCAGAGAGGAAAAGGAGTTACTGCCATGACCTGCAGCCAGCACAGTGGTCCTGCTAGAGCTGGGTGTGATGGTGCTGCTGGAGCATCTCACGCCCACCATGCTGTGCTGTAACACCCCCAAAATATTTCTCTCTCCAAATCCCACCCACTGAGCATCCTGGTGACACCAAACACCCCAACTGCACTATTGTCCCCGCAACACAGCCACGAGCAAAGCCCAGCTCTTGTAGCCCCAGCACAGCTGAGACCAGCCTCCATGAGCACTACAGGGCCAGGGTGCTTTGACACAGGGTTCCAGAGGACCTTCAAGGAAGACGCTGTGAGGACAGTGTCAGGCATGACACCAGTCCCTCCAGTCTCAGCCAGGCTCCAGGCACACACCTGACAGGAAAAGGTAGCCTGGGCACTGCCTGGGGCAGGGGCAGGGGCAGGTTTGCTGCCCAAGCGGAGTGAGGAGCCAGCCAGGCACAACAGTTTGCTTTGGCCCTGGCTCCACGAAGCCAAACGCCGGGAGGAAATGTTTGAGCTCTCGGAGCAGGAAACTTCTATTTATGCATGTTCTCCGGCCTCAAGAATTTCATCTGCAGCCGGTTTGCTCGGTGACTTTGTGACCTCAGCCGAAAAACAAAGCAGGGTTTCCAAAAAAAAACCGCTAAGGAAAAACACACTCACACCTCATTAGTTTTAGTATCTCCAGCTAACAAGCAGGAGTCATTTAAAGACTCATCTTGCGCAGGCAGCACACCCGGAGCCCCCGGAAGGATCCAGAAACAAGAGATGTACCCTACATCCAGGTCCTGGGATGCTCCTTTTGTCCTCAGAGCTGTGGGACCTGCTGCCACCCTCCTTGGGGCTGCAGCATCCCACAGCCAGCACACCAGAACAACGGGACAAGGTAGAAGAGGTTTCCCTGGCGCCCTTCACCCACCATCTCCCACCCAGCACAGTCCTGGGGCTGCTCCCGTGGGCAGCCAACGTCACCCTCCATCAATCTCACGTCCCTCTTTCAAGGTCAGGCTGCCCGGTGGAGCAGAGCCGGGTTCAGCAGCCTAGGGATGACAGTCTGCTTTCCAAGCTGAAGCTACTCCAGGAGGCAGCAGCCCTGTCTGATACCTAGGGATGCATGGGCAGCAGTGACATTTCCCCCGCACCCTCTCCAGGTTGTCCCAGTTCTCTTGCTCACCCCAGAAATCTACCCAGTATTGGATAGAAGGAGTTAGAACATAGCAAAAAGGGAGGGAAAACCTTCCCTGGGCAGAGTCAGAGTATGCAGAGCAAGCCTGAACCTGAAAACATGGGCTTGTCCCTGTGTTACCCACCACGGTGACCAGGAGGGGATCCCCACCACAGGCTCTTGCTGTTCTCCAAACCTTCATAGTGACACCTGGGGTCCCACACCCAGCAGCCAGAGGAGCCCCAGCAGCCCATGTCACCTCAGCCAACTGCAGTAGCCTCCCAAACCACAGCCTTGCCCAACAGAGGAGCCAACACAGAGCAATTGGGACTCGCTCCCCGCCCAGCTGGGGAAACTGAGGCACAGGAGGGCAAGCAAGGTGGGAACACCAGGACCCCTCTCCCCCTCCATACCTTGGCTGCAGCGAGACCCTTGCTAATCCACTTCCAGGGCATGGTGACTCCTCTCCTGGTGCCCCCCTGACTCAGGGGAGTGGGTGCCTGTGGCCAGGGTCCTCCAGCTTTCCCTACCCTGGCCGAAGCCTCAGGCTTTGCCCCTCTCCCCCTCCCGATCTAACTGCAGCCGCGCTGCCGTCTCTGCCGCCAGCCCCTGCACGAGGAAGAGTCAGCCCACGATCAGCTGATAAGAGCAAGCGCTCATGTTATTAAACACTCCTGCCCACCACTGGGCTAAGAGACCCTGCAAAGGTACCCTCTGGAGCAGAGACCCCAGACAAGCCAGTATGTCCTAGTCCAGCACAGCACAGTGCAGGTTGGTCCCAGTCATGCTGAGTTGAAGACCCCCCTGCCAGCCCTGTTGAGCATCTGGCTCCCAGTCCCAGGCTTGCCTAGTATGTCCCAAGGTTCAGGCAGCATCCAAAACCCACAGGTCCCTTTTTCCTGGAAAAGGGTGACCTGAAGCACAAGAAAGGAGGCAGAAATACCAGAAACTTCCCCACAAGAGAGAAAAACAGGCAAAGGAGACTCCTGACTGCCCTGCTGGAATTTTCCAGCTGTGGATGCTCTTTCTCCAGTTTGCAGAGGGATTAGAGACACACCCCAGACAATCAAAGAAATGGGGCAAAGCTGGCTCCCAGGTGAGGAAGGCTTTTACCCTCTTCCTTTTGGGAACCACTCTGCCTCCATCCCTCGAGTCCCAGCCTGGGCGCACAGGGAGGCCAGCAAGCTGGCTGCGGGCTGGGGGAAGCCGTCTGCGTTGATTTTGGCCGGGCATTTGTCTACACTGTCTTAGCAATTTCATGTCCACAGATTAACTAAAATACCCCCAGCTCCAGGACAGGAAAGCCGGCTTTGTGGCAAAAGCCCTGCCCCTCCCAGCTCTGCTGGACTCTGCCACCGCCTCTTCCACTGAGTTTGGGCACCTTGCTTTAGCCTTTGGCATGGCCATCATCACCTTGGCTGGCAGGGAGGGAGGGCTGGGAGGTCCTAAGGATGCTGGGGGACCATGAGGGCATCCCAGGTTGAAGGATTTTGTCTGTGAGGTGGATCTTGCGGCAATGGGACAGGCAGAAGCCACCCCTGTGGAAGGTCTTAAAGCAGAGATCTGCCTCTGCGGCTGGTAGCACTTACCAGGGCATCTACCTGCTTCGTGATGCTCTCTGCTGAGGATGGCTGCAAGCATGCAGGCAGGGGGAAGGGGAGGGTGGGAAAAAGGCAAGCAAGAGAGAAGGAGAGAGAGATTTAGAGAAAAGACACACACACACACACAGAGCAGGGGCCAGGGTCAAAAGTTCCTCCCCGGCTATTTCTGGCCATTCCTAGGAAATGCGTTGTGGTCCCATTTCCTTCCCTACCCACCAATGTGTCCGCTCTTCCTAAAGGTCGGGAATCCCTCGAAACCCAACTGCAGAGCTGAGGCGATGCTCGGGTACTGAGGATGCTGCCATCCCCCCCTCCCAGCAGCTGTGCCCTGCACTGGACCTCTGTCATAGATGGAGAGTGCTCAGCCGAACACTGGGCACCCAGTGCCCCCCACACCTCTGCGATCCCATCTGGATCCTCCATGCTCAGACCCCACAGCTAGAAGGTAAACAACAGGGCGAGCCTGGCTTGGCCCCACACCAAGCCCGGCCCCCAGAAAGTCCAGCTCCCCACGATAAACACAGCCTTGTGGGGCTTGGTGAAAGACCCTAGCAGAAGCAGGGGTCTAACATGCTCAAAGAAGGGGCAGATTTGGTGACATGACACTGGAATTCATAGAGAGCTTTGAAATCAGGCTGGGGGTAGGAATTAGCTTTTTAAGGTGGGGGAGACTGTCCAGACTCCAAATACAGGGAGCAAGGGACAGACCTCTCTGCCTTGGGAGGACAGTTGGTTGGGGGTGACACGGCAAAATGACCCAGTTGGGTGGCTCATGGTGATCTAGGTACCAGGGGGGACCCCAAGGCTAGGCTGATCCCGTCCCAACAACGGGGCTGGAGCTGCCATTTCCAGTCATGGGACAGGGCAAACAAACCCCTTTCAATTTCCTCCCCAAGCCACAGTAACGGTCCCGTCTCGAAACCAACATGTTTTTGCTAGTGATAAGTGCCCGAGGAGGCTGGCAGGGGCGGGGGCTACTGGCAGAGATTAAACTCAGGGCAGATAACCACCACAGGGCCCTGGGGCGGGCAGCTCTGCCCCCCCCCCCCAATCTCCTCATGAGCTGCCAGGGGGCCCACTTCCTAAGCCCGCTCTTGGGGTGAGACCTCTGCCCAGCTACAGGTTATGCAGCCTAGGACCCTGCATGGGGCATGGCCACCCCAGCACTGCCAGGTTGCTGAGCCCAGAGCCGAAACCCTGCCAGGGCCTCCTATCCCCGGCGCCTGCCCCAGCAAGCCTTGGCACACGTCCGGAGCAAGAAGGCAGCCACGACAGCCCCAGGCAATGCCAGCCTCCCTGCTGCCACGTGCCCGCCCTGCCCACCGCCATGGGCATGGCTGGGGAAAGGACAAGGGGGCTGCTATGCCAGCAAGATGCTGCTTAGTGGTCACCACCTAAACTTCTGCCCCCCAGGATGGTCCTGCTCCCAGTGCCAGCCTGGTGCCCTGCCATCCTGAGCCCTGCCGTGGCCCAGAGCAGTGTGGCAAAGGAGCATGGCTGCCCACCCAGCGCCCCCACATTGTCCTCCCCCAGCACAAGGTGTCCAGAGACAGGGAGCCCAGATACTTCCCCGGGGAGCCCAGCCGTTTTCCTGGTATCCAACAAGGACAGGATGGGAAGGGCTGTGTGTTGCTCTGGCTGCTCACTGAAGGTCCCCAGGAGGGACAAAAGCAGGGGGTGACAATAACAAGGGACACGAACACGTGGCCTTGAACGCCCCCAGCCAAAGGCACATCTGGCAGAGCCATCTCCGGGCCTGCAAGAAACCGCCCCAGCTCCAGCCAGGGAGCTGAGACCCTTGGTGCCGAGGGACCCCAGAGCCCAGGCTGGTCACGTCCCATCTGCCTGTGTCCCCCAGCAAGTCTGCATGCTCCTCTTCCACAAAACCTCCAGCTCCAGGAGTCCCATGATGGCTGGGCTTCCCCACCTCACGCTGCTCAGATGTGGGATGCCCTGCAGCCAGCAACAGCTTCAAAATGGGGGGGGAGGGTGTAGTTACCCCCAGCACAGGACCCCCATGGTTTTGGGAGCAGGGGACTCACACCCTGAAGCCCCCAGGCAGAGAAAGCCCCATACCTAGTGCAGAACAAGGTGTCCCACCCCACCCAGCAATCCCAGAGCCCCACCTGCCACCCACAGCTCATGGCGAGGGTCTCACTTACCGGCTCATAGTTGACAGTAGGGGAGCAGGGGGTCACGGCCTGCAAGGAAGCAGAGAGAGGGCCAGTATTAGTCCCTGCAGCCCCCATTCCAGCATGGGGCATGGGAGGGGGCTGGGCTGTTACACTTCCCCTCCATACCCCCCAACCAGGCTCTGAGCAAACCCAGTGCCCACCCAAGAGGGTGACAAGGGCACCAGTGGCCCATGGACCTGCCTCAGCATCTCAAAGTCAGGGCTGGGCTCCCAAGTGACAGGACAGGACCCAGCTGGGGACCATGGTGGCAGTGCCATTTGTCCTCAGCCAGGGAGCCCGGGCAACCCCAGCCCTGGGTGGGCACAGTGGGACACAGTGGGGCACAGCTTGGTGCAGAGTGGCCACCTGATGCCAAGAGCAGCTCCTGGAACAAACCCCAGCCTGGCCTCTGTGAGCGCTCCTGCAGCAGCCAGCTGAACAGCCCGGCTATTGTTACCTTAATTACCAGCGGCAATTACTGACAATTAACCTTGGGTTTTGCGTGCACCCCAGTGGGCCGGTGAAGCAGCACACGCCAGGGTGGGAGAGGCAGCGCCTCGTTTGTCAGTGCCGGGGGGCAGAAGGAACAGCCGCTCCAGCAACGTGTTGGCCTGGAGATGCCAGCAGTAGCGGGAGGGTGTAATTTGGAACAACACCTCATGTGTCCCCAGGAGCAGTGACCCCCAGCCAGACATCTTCTGCCTTCTCCCAGCATCGAGCCAACATGCCAAATGTTACTCAGGGGCTGGTCACTTGCTGCGGTGACATGGGGACCCCCCACACCTCACTCAGCCTCCCTTCATCTCAGACATACAAAGCAGGATTTGCTCCAAGCACCCCACTCGGAGCGCCCAGATCCCACCCCATCCCAGTCCCCGCAGGGTGATGCTGAGCGCCACTGGTCTGTTCCCATCCCGCCTCCCTGTTTTCTTCAGGAGTTCCTCCTCCTTCTCCTCCTTCCCGCTCCCTTCCCCTGTGCATTATTATTATGATTTTATTCTAATGCAGAAACGCTTCCATAAAAGGCCCCTTTCCCTACCCCGCGGTGCTGGCCCTGCGCCAGCCTCCCTGGAATGTTCTCCGGCAGCGAGCCGCCGTGGACGGGGCCAGCGAGGGCCGCGCTGTACCCTGCACACCGCCACACTCTTCCCCCCGGGATGCTCATCCAAGGACCCCCGTCCCCCACCCAGCGTCAGCTCCTGAGGCCAGTGATGGGGACAGATGTGAAGCTTCCCCCTGCCGTGGGAGACAGTGGTCCCATGGTCAGGTAGGGTCTATGCCCACCCTTCCTATGCTGTCAGCACCGGGAGGTTTGCAGGCTACGAAAGCTCCTTTGGCTGGAGAAGGGAGAAAACTGGGGTGCCTGTTGTTGTATTTCTCTAATCTAGCGGATTCTCTGATGTCTAATATGGGCTTGTGCTCACCCAACACTGCTCCTCCCATCCACAGGAGACACTAACCCAAGCTGTATGGCACTCTCTCACCCTAGACAGGCAGCTTTACAAGGACTGCAGGAACATAACGCTGTTTTCAGCTTCCATCCCTCTCTCAAGTTTGGCTCAAACATGCCCCAGGTTCAAGAGGAGGGAAGATCCTGCTGCAGGCAATGAACCCCATTCCTAGGGAAGCTGAGCTCCTGGCCCAGGGCTGCAGGAGCATCCCTCCTGCCCAATGCAACCAGAGAAAGCATCACCCCACAGGCTGCAGCGACCCCCCAAGGACCACCACCACCACCACTTCCGTCCCCAAGGACCCCCGTATCCCCCAGTGCAGGGAGGGGTGGGGAAGGCGGGGGGACCTGCACACCCCTGGTCTGGGCTTCGCCTCGCTACGGCAGACACAGCAGCCTTTCTTCTCCCCCCCCAACCGGTGTTTGCATTCCTGCTGCCCGGCCCCCGCTGCTGCGACCCCGCCGCCCGGCAGCCCTGCCCTCCCAGCCACCGCCTTGAGACCCAGGTTCTGCCAAGCAGCAAAATCACTTTCCCAGCAAACAAGGTCCCATGGCCATGAGCAGTGTGGACTCTCTGATGTCTCGTAAAGGGTTACGCACACCTTGCAGCCTTTTCCTGGACAGCAGTGACCTGCTCATAGCCAGCTGTCACCATACCTAGAGAAACTTGATAGCCTAGAGATGTCCAAGCCAGAAGTAAACACCTGGCCAGCAAACCTCTGAGAGCCTCTGGCCACACTGCCCCAGCACACAGCAGCCCCCAGGAGTCCTCCTCCACCACACCCCACTGGCTGCAGCTCAAGGACTGGCCTCTGCACCCCCCATCCCTGCCAGGACTTTGGCACTGAGCTTTGGCACAAGCACTGAACAAGGCTGGAGGGATGATGACACCCATCACATACCCAGTGACGGGAAACCCCAGAGACTTCTTGCTGCAACCACCGCTCTCATCTCCCTCCCGCCCAAATCCTTCCTCTCCCTCCTCCTCCTCCCTCAAGAAAACAACCCATGCAGCCATGGAGGTGCCCAGAGACATTGCTAGCTCCTGCTCCAGCTGGAGCATCCCTGGGGGTTGTAGCCCCAACCCATGAGATCCCAGCAGGATTGTGAGAGACAGACCTCCATGGAAGGGCCTTGTGATTCAGGAGCCGGCTGGGTCAGTGCAGCGCCGGGCATGGGGCAGGCTGGGGGAGCACGGGGGTCCCCCTCAGTCTGGCTGCTGGAGCAAGGCAAGTGCTGGCCCACAGCCCATGGCACAGCCTGCCTAGCTGCTGATGGGCGATACAGGCCCATCTCTGACGCATATCCCTTCCTTTGGGTGGCGGTTTTTGTTTTTCCCTTCCCCAGGAGCTCCGATAAACATTCCCAAGCTGGCCAATATCCGGGCCGGTGCTGACTCTTGCGATGCCGGGAGCAGCCAGAGCACCAGACGCCCCAGCCCTCACACAGACCCCAGCACACCAGAGCACAGAAATGCCAGCAAGCCAGCCCAGCTGGTGTGGCCAGAGACGGAGATGTGCTGCCAAAAGAGACACCCCCCTCAGCATCCTGGATATCTCCCATAGCAAACCAGCATCAGACAAGCACAGCCCTCCTGGTTCCTCCATCCAGAAAGGATGCAGACCTCAAAAGAGGGGAGCTCTCTCCAACCTCCAGGAAGAGGGTCCCCTGCCCAAACCATTCTGCAGGCTGGAAATGCGGTTGCCAAAGAGGATGATGACTCAGAAGCCAGATTGGTGTCCCACAGGATGACACTGGGGTGGCACTGACAGAGGCCACATGAAGCAACACCAGCTCACACATCATCCCACAAGAGACTTTATGGGATCCCACGTCACCCCATGGGGAACCCCTCTGCCTGAGCTTTGTGCCACCCACATCCCATCTGGGCTGCACATCACGTCCTCATGCACACCACAGCTCTATACTCACCATGAGACCCTGCCCCAGGCACAGAGCAGGGTGACAGGGACAGCCACAGGCCACAGCAACCCCTCAGCTAGCCCCATGCTCACCAGCCCCACCACAGCCACCAAGCCCTGCTGAACCCCCTCCTTAGCCACTGTGTGGGACAGAGGGGTAGCCCTACTCTGGCACCCCATAGCAGGAGGCATTTTACAGGGACAATTTGAGGCCACCAAGTTGGGAGTGTTGGGGAAGGTTTTTCCCTTCTCCAGCACCCCCATTTCCTCCTTCCCAGTGGGACCAGCCATAGCATCCTTCCCCCCTGCCAGTCATAAGGGACTGTAAGGTCAGGGTTCAGAGAGTGCCACTCCAGCCACCCCCCTGCCCTGTACAGGAGGACAGGTCCTCCCTGCCCACACCACGTGCTGCCTGCTTCTGCCCTCACATTTCTCACAGCTCTGGCAATTCTCCTGTTTATGCAACCAGTCCGCGGCAGGAGGACGGCATGTTTCCATCCGCTCCCGCTCCCCCCTCAGCCCAGCTCCACCCTGCCCAGCACAGCCCCAGTATGTGCAGCGCAGGACGGTCACATGGAGCCCCAGAGCCCAGGCACAGGGGTCCTGGGGAGGATGCAGTACCCCAGCACCACACAGTCCCTCTCTGCCCCGACCAGTGCTCAGGGTCTCTACTGCTTTTGAGGTTTCTCCCCTTGGGCGGGGGTAACCATCAACTGTGCTGAAGGGCTAGGGAGCGGCTTGGCTGGCGGCTCGGGGTGAGTCAGGCTGGGCTGATGCTGGGGCACAGAGGTCTCACCACTCCCAGGCTTCCCTCTGAGCATCCCCATCCTGCCCCACAGCTGGGCTGGGGACCGGCACCACACCACCCGTCCCCTCCATGCTGGCAGTGCCATGCCAGGGCAGGGGCCACCAGGCTGCATGCCATCCTGCCTCTGCATTGCCCAAGAGACAGTGGTGGTACCCAGGGAGGATACCACACAGCAAACCACTGTGCTGCACATGTCCCCCCAGCTAGGATGGACCCCGTCTCCCCTGTCTCGCTCCCCAGTCTGTCCCCAGGGAGCCACCCTATGACCTGTCTGCACCAGGAAGGCGGCAGCATGGCCAGGACAGAGGTCACCTGGTGCGCCCAGCCCTGCAGATTGGGACTGAGATACTGTGGGTGACATCACTTGTTCCACCGTGCAGTAGACTTGGGGACGACCACCAACAACCCAGTACACCCCAGGACCCATGGTGTGGCTGGGAGGGTGACAGCCCCCATGAACACACGGCTGGGCAGGCAAGCAGTCCCAGTGCAGGGAGACAGGATGGGATGGGGAAGGCAATGCACAGGGAAGCTCCAAAGGGTTGCGATGGAGGCAGGGCACCAAAATAGCCCTGGTTTCAACCCAAATAAGGGCAGGTCCTAGCTCTGGGGTGGTTTGAGCAATCACCCCAGGATTGCCAAGTGCCGACTAGGGGAAGGGGGAGAAGGTAGCAACCCCAGGCCTGTTTCGGGGAAAAAAAGGGGGGCTGGGGGTCAGGAGGGGAACAGGACCTCCACACGCCCAGGACAGGGGCTGGTCCCACTCTGACAGCAGGCGCTGGCTCGGCACGGGGCCGGCCACGGGCAGGGACATGCTGTGCTCCAGTGCCTAAAAAGGCAAGATCTGCAGGCAGCGGGTCTGGATGCGGCCCTGCAGGCCATCATCTACCTGGCACCAACCCCACAGCCCCAGCCATGCCCTGCTGCCAGCACCCACTGGGTGCTGGGGCACAGAGGTCTCACCACCTCTGTGCTGCCACCTCACTGCAGGGACGCTCTAGCCCCACAGGGACCCCAAAACCAGCCTGCCCCAAGAAAAGGGATGAGGTCACAGGCCCACTGCCCCCAGCCTGCCCCACAGGAAAGCATAGGGGTCGCCCTGTCCCCAAACTGGGTCAAACTAGGGATCGACCACAACTGTCACACTGGAACTGGCTGGGACACAGCCTGCACAGGTTCTCACACGAGATTGGTCAGTGCAGGGATTCTTAGATGGGATTGGTCAAGAACTGGATTCCCACCTGGGATTCGTCAGTGCAGGGATTCTTACATGGGATTAGTCAGAACCTAGATTCTGACACGGGATTGGCCAATACACGGATTCTGACATGGGATTGGTCAGAGCAGTGATTCACAAGCAGGATTGGCCAAAGCAAGGATTCCAACACGAGATTGGGCAGTGCAGATTCTCACATGGGACCAGTCAACAAATGGATTTTGACATGGGATTGGTTGGAGCACAGGTACTCATGTGGGCTTGGCCAGCACATGGAACCATCAGCAGCCAGGTTGGATGCCTGTGCCCCAAAGAGGTCCCTGTGTGGGACTCTGCCCCACAGATCCTGTCTGGCCCATGCTGGTGGACACCAGAGAAGGCCCATCCCAGAGCAGCACAGAGACCCTACTGCAGGCTTTGGGCTGCTCCACAGCATCAGGGGCAGCCGTCAGACCCTGTAGGGCCATAACCCACTTAAAGGGGTAGTCAAGGTGCCAAAATAAGCCCACCAGCACCTAACCTGGGGGCTCTCCTCTTGGGGAAAAGCCCCAAGCAGATGGAGACCAGGGTTAATTCTGTGTCCCCAGCCCACAGGATGGAGTTGAAGATGCTGAAGTGAAACTGAACCACTGAGCAGCACCCCCAAACTGCTGTCCTACTTGGGGGTCAGGCGAGGCGCGGGAACGGGAGGAAGAAGCAGGGACGCATCCACTCACCCATGCCCAGGGACCATGCCATGGGGCTGCTCTCCTCCCTGCACGCCCCAACACCCAGTGGGGTGGCTCCAGTTCTGATGAGGGGCTGCTGTCACTTGGGTAAAGGCTGCACGAGGCCAGGCATGGGAAGGTGGCCCAGGGCAGGGCACAACTCTGCTCTGGCAGCCTCCCTGCCAAAACAATCCAGGGTGCAAACAGACCCCTCAGCTCAGGACCCCAAAAGAGGAGGGGAGGGGAGGGCCAAGGCACAGCACCCTGCCCCGGGGGGGCAGCAGCCCCACAGCAGCACAAGCTGTGGCCTTCCCAAAACAGGGTCCAGCGGGATCACTAATGGAGAGGCTTCATTAAAGAGCATATAGGCTGGGGCTCATTTTTCTCCTGACCCACTACCCCAGGGGTGGGAAGGGATGCCTTCAGGCTCCAGACAGGACACAGACAGCACTCCCACTGCCACCATGGCAGTGGAATACAGGGTGCCTGCTTAGGTGCCTCCCAACACCCCAAAACTTGTCATGAAGCAGATGCCACCCCAGCACCCTCCATGAGGATCCAGAGAGCGCAGCCATTGTCACCCCTCACCCCGTCCCTGCCACCCACCTCACCAGCACCCAGAGTAGATTTACCAGTCCTGCACTGGGGGACAGACCCCAATGCTGAGCAAGATTGGCCATGGGTGTCCCAGGAATAGAGCAGTTCTCTTTTTTTTTTTTCTTGTTTTCCCCTTAAAACCAAGAGGGCTGATGCCTCACTCGCAGTTTCCTCTCCCAGGAGCACAGCCCAAAAACATCTGCGTCGGGACCTGCCCTGCTGGATTTAACCCTCTGCAGTCCTGGTGGCTCTGAGGGGCCAGGGGTCCCTGCCTGGGGGGGGCTGGGGGGGGGGCAGGGATGGCACCCGCCAGGGCTGCCGGGGCTCCTGGACACTTATTAACCCGGGGTTTAACCATTGACGGTTCTGCAGCAGGACCAGGAAGGGGGGGTTAACCCGTGGGTTGCCAGGGTGTCTCAGGCCCAGGGGCTGCCCCTCCTGTGTCCCCCACCCCAGGGTGACAGGCAGCTGTCTGGCATTGCCCCCCACCGGCTGCAGGGTGGAAACGGGGTGCCGGGCGAGGACCCCGGTTTCCCGCGCAGCCCTCACTCCCCAGGGACTGCACTTAGGAGGTGCACTTAGGAGGGGACGCAGACACTGTGTCCTTGTGTGTCCCCCTCCAGGGCACCCTGCTGGTCACTGTCCTGAGGAGGTGGGCGTTAGGGGCACCATCCCTCGCCAAGCCACTCACAGCTCCCAGCAAGCAGCAAACCAGCCCTCTCCCCCTCCCCAAATCCTTCTCCCTGTGAGCGCCTCTCCCGCTACAAACCCTCCCACACCCCAGGACCCCCTTCGGGGACCAACAACTGGGGATCCAACCCCACACCCACTCCCTCAACCACGCACCACCCCATCGCCCCTCAGATGTCATGCATGGCCCCCGGCCCCCTGACAAGATGCCACGCCCCACAGCATACCCCCTGCTCTCAGGGGGGAACTGGGGAGCCCCGTGCCCTCGCCGCTTGCCCGTACCTGGTTCATGACGCTCCCAAAATCCATCCGGGGTCTCGCCTGCCTACATCCGAAAGGGACAGCAGGACAGCCTCACCTGGCCTGGGGGGTGCGGGGGGTGGCCCGGGGGGTGGCCAGGGGACAGCCAGATGGGGGGCAGGCGGGAGCCCGGTGCTGTACGGGCAGGCAGGCGTAAAGGCAAACTGCAGGCAGAGCCCCCCTCCCTCCCCGGGCCAAGCCTGGAGAAGGAAGGAAGGAAGGAGGGAGGGAGGAGGGAGGGGAGGGAAGGAGGGGGAGAGCCGAAGGGTTTCGGTCCCCGTAAGCAGGACCCCAGCAATGGAGGGGCGCAGGGGGGTCCTGCCGGCCCCCTGCTCCCCTCCGCACCCCCGGGGCAGACAGGGGCTGGGGAGCCCAGGGGCGCCGGCCCCAGCCCTGGGGAGGAAGGGGGTCCCGGGCGGCTTTTTCCACCACTCCCCTCCCTCCTCTCGCTCCTTCTCCCTCTTTCTTCTCTTCCCTCTCTTCCCAGCTGCACGGCACGCTCCAAGTCCAGCCCCGCTCCGCTCCCCTCGCCTCCCCTAAAAACGCCCTTAAAGGCAAGCAGGAGCCCAGCTCAGGCAGCTGGCCCCGGGTGAGGGGTGCTGGCAAGTGGGTGGACTCCCCCCCATAAAAAGCACCCCACACACACACCTCTTCTGCCTCCCCCTGCAAAGCACCTCGGACCCCGTGCCGAGGGGCCACGGCGGGCGGCAGGGCACAGCAGGGTCGGGGCCTTATCGCCCCGCGTGACGCCACTGGCGTCCCGGTGCCCTTGGCAGGGACTGGGGGGGGAGGCAGGGACTGGGGTGTGGGGCCCTTCTTGGGGCCTTTATCTGCCTGGCACCCCCTGGCATGTCTTGGTGTCCCCCTGCCATCCACAGGACAAGTGCCCAGTTAATAATGGTCCTTGGACACCCCGCAGCACTGTTATCGGGGGGGGTGAAGATTTTCCAGCCCACCCCCACCCCCCCCCGTTAAAAATCAAAACCAAAATGCTGGAAAAGCCCTGTCTGTCCCTCAGCACACAGAGCCATACCAGTCCCCACTTGTTTGTCCCAAACCCAGGGTGTGCCCAGCATCCCCCTTGCCTTCCTCCCATTTCCCTTCCTCTTCCTCCTCAGGGGCTCTGTGTGGCAATGGACGATGCCCTGCTCTCCCTGGCCACCCCTGGGACAGCCCAGTCCTGGCCCTGCTGTGCAAGCTCAGTGCCAGGAGACCCAGGGGTGAAGGGGGGAAGCCCCCAGAAATATGGGACAGGGGGGAGCCTGCCTAGTGGTGGCCCACAGAGCGGCAAGCCGGATGGGGAGGCAGCAAGCCAGGCACCCGGCCCAGTGCTGTTGACATTTTCTCACCCAACGCCTCCCCATTCCTGTTTACGTTTCCGTCCTCATGCCGTGGGCTCAGCCAAAAGGCTGGGGCTGGCTCTGCCGGCACAGGGCAAGACCCTGGGGACCCCTGCTGCTTTGGCACCCCCCAAAGTCACCAGCGATAGGGTGGCGGCAAGAGGCTCGCTCTCTGTGCTCCTCTAAGTCCCCCAGAAGATGCATCACTCCTATGAGTTCAACCCCACCGGATCCCACAGATTCTGCCCAACCCCTCTGTGCCTCAGTTTCTCCAGCAGAGGTACAGAGGATCCTGCCTGCTGCCAAGGACAAAGCCCTGGAACCCCAACATCCCCAGGGGACACCTCCTTGTCCCCCTCATGAGCAAGCGCCAGCCCCACTGCCCTCCCTGGTACCCAAGGGCACACAGACGGGTTCCAACAGCCACCGCTGCAAGGGCTNATGGAGGGACAGTGAAAGCCCTGTGAGTTGGGAACTGAGCACAGACCACCCCCAGCTCAGCTCCATTACAGACTCCCACACAGAACCCCCAGCCGCAGCTCTTTGGGATGTGGCTGTGGGATGGCTCCTGGACCCTGGGAAACACCAGCAGCAGAAGAGCCGGGGCCAGATGGGAAAGTATCAGCAGCCAGGCGGGATGGATGAGTGGGTGAGCGAAGGGCAATGACACCACATCCCTATCCCTGGGGAGATGATGGGAGCTACCCCCTGGGGAGGTGACGTGTCCCCTTCACAGGACATAGTCAGAGAAGTCCTGACAATGTCCCTGAACTCCAGCCTCCTCCTGGAGGCATCAGGTCAATGTGCTGGTGGACCAGGACCAGCAGTCAGCTCCAGTAGCACCTGTACACAGTGGGGTCCCCCCAGCACCCCCGTAGAAACCACCCCCATCTGAACCAGCTACTCCATGACCCAAAACAAGGACCCTTGAGCATCACCAGCCCAGATGTCATGGGAAGAAGGGGAATGTGGGAACCAGGCACTAGGATGTGTCATCTCCAGAGGCGAAAGCATATGGGAGGAGATGAAACCCCAGTGCAGGGTCTGTAGAGCCCATCTTGAGCCAGACTTTTTGGCTGGTCTGAGGTCAGTGACACCCCCTAGAGGGTGCTGGGGGTTCCCGAGGACCCAGTGCCCTTCCCTGGGCAGGTCCCAGGAGAGGTGGCCATGGGGGATGCAAAGTGGTCAAGGAAGGGAAAAAAATTGATGGGAAATGAGGCAGAGATGCCCCACAGGAGCCCCTGTCCAGCTTCCCACCAGTGCACGACCCTGGGGGGCTGGATCCAGCCCTGAGAGCACCCAAGGACAGAGGCAGGGTCCTACCTCAGCTGACATCTCCCACACCAGGCCCAGACAGCCCTCATCAGTGCAGTGAATGTGGGCGGTCTCAGCATCGCTGCTCCCCTGCCCACCCTCCCTGCGTGTGGCAGCACCCGCAGGGTGCAGAGAAGGGCCCCAGCTCCTCCAAGCAGCCGAGCTGTCTCTCACCCCCAGGAGCCGAGAGAGGCCGAATATTTGGGTGGTGACGTAAAGAAGGGGGAAAAGGAAAAAAGGAGGGGAAAAAAAACCAACCCAAGAACCGCCTCCAGAACCTGCTGCACAAACACGACCTGGTAGGGCACCAGTGCAGGGCTGATCTCCACAGCCCCCTTGTCCTACCACCGTGGCTGGGCCCATGCCAGGGCCAAGGACACATTCCTGTAGCATTCCTCCCCCCGCCACTCGCTCTGTTGTGGAGACCAGGGGTGTTGTTAATTAGCTGTCCTGAAGAACCCGGGCTGGGAGTCAGCTTTTAACAGGGCATCAGGGACAAGGATGGGACATGCAGGTGCATGTGTGACCAGCATATTATCCTCTCCACTGCACTGGGAGGAGGCTGTGGGTCAGAGTGGCTGGTGTGGTGAGCGGTGACAAGAGAGCCACATGACCCCCAGCCCGAGCCTGCTGCAGCTGGGACACAGATGTCCCCTCCCTGCAGCCACCATGCCTAACACAGCCAAGGGCAGCCCACGATGCACAGCCTGGCCATGCCCCCCCAGCACTGCCCCAAGCCCCCAGCCACAGCACAGCTGCAGGGCACCCATCGCCGTAACTCAAACCTGCTCAAAGGGTCCCTATCTCATTTTCCCTTACTGACCTGCTTTGCAGGCAGGGGTGGTCCCCAGCACCAGCTGAGGCCAGGAGAAGCACGTCCCCTTCACCAGCACCACATGCCCTAACACTGGTCCCAACTGTGACTCCCCATCACCAAAGGCCCCGTCAGCACCATGGGTGTTGGGAGCAATTGCTCCAGCCAGGATGCGCCTCGCTGCACAGCCATGGCCCCGCTCCAGCCCCTGGTTTAATGATGGACAAACTGTCCCCCCTGCCCCTTGGGTGTCCCTTTGCAGGGGAGCACTTGAAAAACAAGCCAGGCCTGGCATGAGGCCAGCAGGGATGGATGGCACTGAGCTGGGAGCACATGCGTGTGTCTACCCACCAATGTGCCAGCACACTTGTGCACACAGATGGATGTCCTTGCACGCCACGCACATGTGTTCCCCTGCAGGTTCAAGGGCACACACACGCATCAGTGAGCATACATGATCGTGTACATGTTGCCACACGCGTGACCATGCAAACACACTTGTGCTCAGGCACACTCACACACAAGTGTTCACATTCACAGACACACATGTACTCACACACATGGTCCCACAGCCCAGCATGGCTCCAGCACCCACTGCCAGTTCCACAGGGGGAGTCACTTGGGAATACGGCAGCCCCCAGACACCTCAGCCCCACATTATGTGCTTCAGCTTCCCCTCTTGGCACAGCCCAGCACCCCCAGGACCTGCGGGCACCAGTGTGGCACAGGCTGAGCAGGGCAGGCTGGAGTCTAGCCAGAACCCAGGGGCTGGCGCCACCACCACTCTTCAGAACCACCCGCAGGCCATCGCCAGTCAGTTCAGCAGCCAAATGCCACAGCTCTCTCCGTTCCCCAGCCAAACCAGCCATCAGCGGGCCAGCTCATGCCACGGATGGAAGCATCGTCCCCCCATCTTTTCTCAGCCTTTCCAAGCAGCAGCATAGCAAAATCCAGCCCCATCCAGAGAGAGCACATCCTAGGGAATGGGGAAGCCCCTAGCAGTGCTCCCAGCATCTCCCTTGCTCCATAGTTTGGGACACGTTTACATGGCCCCACTGCCCACAGCATCCTCGAGCCCATCCCTCCATCCCAGCTGGAAGGGCAGTGTCACCACCAGATACTGGCTGTGCCACAGCTGGCACATGCCAACACATATGCTCACCACTGCCACGGAAAGCACTGCCACCCTGTATCATGTCCTCCACTTCCAGCTGCCCCCAGGCAGGGCTCTGTGACTCAGTTTCCCCATTTTTTAAAGGAAGTTACACTCTCCCATACTCTAGGCAGGTAGTTTTTGCACAGGGAGGGAGGGAAGGGGCAGGCTGGGAGTGTTGGATACACACCAGTGTCCATCCGTCCATCCACCCCCCTTGGAGCGAGGGAGGGAGGGAGGTTTGCTAAGCGAGGAAAAATCCCTGAGCCGAGGGGCCGGGCGCGAGAAGGACCTTACATGGTCATGGGAACAGCGTTGTGCTTCCCAGCTGATGTATGGTGCGGCTGCCCCAGCCCCCCCAGAGCCGCCCACGGGTGCTGGGCACCCCGCCAGCATCGCTGCCACCGCAGGGCACAGGTCCCACCACTGTCCTCCTGCTGTCCCTCAGGGCAGACAGGGGGGGCCTCGAGGGGTGCAGGTCACTGCCAGGGTGTACATCCTGCCTTCCCTGGCACAGCTCTGCCCATTCACCGCCTCCCCAGGGACACAGCAGTCCCCAGCACGTCCACACCCTGATACCCCCACATACAACACAGTCTTGCCCTCCTTCCCCTGCCCCATATCCCAACCACATCTATGATATCTCCTGGTACCCAGTCCCCCTCACCCTCAGATCAACCCTTCACACCTCACCAGCCCCACTACCCACACCCCCATGTCTCCCCCCTCCCACCCTACTCAGTCCATTGCGGGGTTTTAACTGGGGGTT